>BFEA01000042.1:2383325-2398046 GCA_003427395.1 Chara braunii
CTCTCTCTCTCTCTCTCTATCTCTCACTCTCTCTCTCTCTCTCTTTCTCTCTCTCTCTCTCTCTCTCTCTCGCGCGCGCGCGCGCGTTTCGGAAAACGGTAACGAGAATGGATCTTCACTGCCCCTCATTTGTTATCCTCTTCTCCTTCTTTGCCTACCGTTTACCGGGCAGCTTTCTTTGACTATAGACATATATACAGGGTCACCAACGCAAACGTAGAAAGGTCCCCGGACCGACCTCCGTACGTACGGGCGTTCGGGGTCCCATTCGGGATCCGAACCTGAAGGCATTCGGCCCCTGCCAAAAATTGTTTTAGGGCCTAAAAACAGGTTTTTGATTATGAATTTTTTCTTTGCGTTCTGTATAATGTGAGGTACATGCATGTCAATTATGAAGTCATTTTGCTAAGCCAGACAAAAATTAAAAATCGCCAAAAATGGCGGCGTCAAAACCTGCTCGCCCACTCACTATTTTGTTTTTTTCACTTTTTACTTTTTGTTTTCACTTTATTATGCAGCCTAAACAATTTTATTATTTTTTGAAACTTTTGTAATGAACCCAGTCTGATAGATACTCATCAGTCGTCGAACACCAGTAGTCTCGGTATTTGCAGCATAATCTCCAATTATCGTGATATAATATCTGAAATAGTATCTCATTACCATTAGACAAAGAGAGTGGAAGGGGATTAGACAGAGGAGAACGTGGGAGAGATGATGAATGATCACTCAAGAATAATCCAAACAAACCCCACTCCTTCGCTGAGCTTCTTCCTCCTCCACGTTATCAACAAGTATATGATAATAAGTATGATAATCCTGATCACACATTAGTGCCATGTGCCACTCTCTTCTCATGAAAACCATGAAGAGTTTGCAGAATACAGTGACGACGTCAACCTCAGGTGAGTATACTATCCCAATCATCCACGGATCCTGATATTCCTCCTTCACGCAACCAGTCACGGTGTAGAAAGTGTGGACAATGCCACGTCAGCAGTCGAGACAGGTGGCATGCGCCACATCATAAAAGAAGACCAGAGGCAACGCCACATTAGCATGCCATGCAGACTAGAGGCGACACCTTATCGGCATGCAATGTAGACCAGAGGTAGCGCCACATCAACATGCAATGTAGACCAGAGGCAACACCACATTAGCATGGAATGTAGACCAGAGGCAGTGCCACATCGGCATGTAATGTAGACTAGAGGTAGTCCCACATCAGCATGCAATGTAGACCAGAGGTAGTGCCACATCAACATGCAATGTAGACATGAGGCAGCGCCACATCAGCATGCAATGTAAGCGCTACATCATCATGCCTGACGCGCAATGCAAAACGCGCCAGCATGCCGTCGTTTTCGTCCACAGTGTCTACACTCACCCAGTGTTCAGCCAGCGTCTGACCAACATCAATGTTAGTGTCTGGTCGAAGTGAAGCCAAAGTTCAAGCAGCATAGCAAGACTGAATGTTGAACACGTCGATGCCAGCCTTTAAGTAGTATTTGACGAGGTTGTATGGCCTCGGGTCCTGTCCCCTCAGTCGTCCAGATTGCCTCATAGCCGAGGTACCCGATTGTGTACAGTTGCAGACTTCCCCTTGGACATGATGTTGTCTGGGTACCTGCATACAAACAAGTGTGTGTGCTTGACCGGCGGCCTGGGTTGGGTACCTTTGGACTTTGATTGTTCGTGTGATGATAGTTGACAAAAGTCAACTTTCACACGCCGAGGCCCCGAATTCTCGTGTGGGGTCTCTTTCCCCCGTTTTGGCCTAGGCTGAGGGCAACCAAGTAGGCCCTCATATTTCCACGAAACATATGGCATAGGTTATTGCATTCCTATCGGCCGACTTTTTGAGTTTCACCGCAGAAAACACATCAATTCTCATTTAGCCCACATTCATATGCAACAACAATGTCAAGATTAGTAGGTAGGAGTTCTTTCCTACTGAACCATCTGCCTTCAAATGGAGGTTGGGACTTGAACTTTACCTTATACTGCTTTTGAGGTCTTCTTCTGCCACTTGTAAAAAAAAAAACATGTTCCTGTATTTTTTCAACTTCATAACCTCCATTTATTGAGGATGGAAACATAGACGGCCTATTCGGGAAGTGATCACCTTCTACATAGGGCAGCAACTTAGACGCGTGAAAGATAGGGTATGTCCTTAGGTGTGGACGTATATCGATGCAATAGGAAGGTTCGTCTGCATCTCCAATCACCTTGAGAACTTCCCAGGGGCCATAGTAGACATGTAGCAGTTTCTGAGACACATTTTCTTGTAAGGAAAACTCTTTCGACTTAACCCACACAAGATCTTTTTCTTGAAATTGTGAAGGACAACGATGTTTATTGGCTTGTTCAATCATTTGCAGTTGGGCTCTCTGTGTGTTTCCTTTCACCTTTTTAATGTATTATTCATACAAAACTGCGAATTCAAGCGTACCTTGGGGTAGCCTCTGAATCTGGTCCATTGTCAATGCGTCAATGGGATGCCTTGGCTTCCATCCTTTATGCAGTGCATTAGACGTTCTACCTGTAACAGTATGTATGTTGTTATTATAGGCACTAGCAATTTTAGGCACGTTCTCATCTCAATCTATCTGATCAGGTCGAACATATATTCGCAAAAGTTCTTGGCAAAGACGATTCATTAAATTTTGCTCAGTTTGACCATTCGTTTCAGGATGTCTGCCTGGCGACATGGTCAACCTGGTCTCATAGGCTTCCATCAACTTTTGTCATTGTAGACTAGTGAACTAAACATCTCTATCGGAAACGATGGTGTTTGAGACTCCATATTCAAAGACCCATCACATCTGGAATTTTTTGATGACTAGCCCGGTTCTAGCTTCAGCAAGTAAATGAATGAATATAACATACTTAGAGAATCTATCTACGATGATCATTACCTGACTGTTGTCATTCCGGCTTTCAGTGAGACTCATAAAGTCAATATGAATAGACTCAACTGGCTCACTTGGAATAGGCAGCAGTCTCAACAGTCCAATCAAATTCTCATGTAAGAGTTTGTTTCGTTGACAGACAAGACAAGTCTGCACATAGGATAGTACACCTTCCTTCATTCCTTTCCATTTAAAACGTTCTCGCACATTGGCATACGTCCTCTTAAAACCAGAGTGACCTTTTGTATCATGACATTCCCCAATGATTACACTCTTGATTAGTTCTTGATGAGGAATACACAATCTTTCTTTGGTTTGATCCAAATAGAAGAGTAAATCATCAGACATTCGATATTCAGGGAATAATTCACGGTTCTTTTGTAAATTCTCAACGATGGGACTCCAAATAGGATCACTCTCATAACCCTTGCGAATTTGTTCTTTTAGTCTGTTCCCGATATCGAGTTAAGAGATGATGGTTCCAAAGATATTTGCACGCTTGGACAATGCGTCTGCAACCACGTTAAAATTTCCTTTGATTGTTTTCACATCAAAATCAAAGGTATCACGGAAGAGAAAGCATCTTACCAATTTGTCAGAGAGTCTACGCTGAATCTTGATCCACTTTAAAGTACAGTGATCAAAATAGACAGTGAAATGTCTCCCTAACAAGTAATGTTTCGAGATGTTTAGTTCAACAACTAAGGCGTACAATTCTCTTTCATATGTGGAGTTAGCCATTTTCTCTGACGGAAGTTTTTTGGGCATAAACTCGATAGGTTTATATCCCTTACCGTCGTCTTGCTGTAACACAACCCCAATCCCATACCGACTTGTGTAAGTCGTGACAATGAAAGGCAGAGAAGGGTGATCAATTTTTAAGACAGGATAGTGAGTCTGAACATATTTTAACTTTCTAAGCGATGACTCACAATCTTTGTCCCACAACCAAGGTTTTTTCTTTTTCAGCAGTCTTCTTATAGGGGCAGCTATCAAGGAGAAGTTTCTAAATAACTTCCTATAGTAGCTCACGAGTTCTAGAAAAGATCTTAGTTAAGTTATAGTTTTAGGTTATGGTCAATTTTGGATTGTTGTAATCGTCTTTTCTTCAGGCCTTAGTCCTTCCTCGTTCACTATATACCCTAAGTATAAGACTCCAAGCTTAGCAAACTCAGGCTTCTTCGGATTTGGTTTGAAGTTGCCATCGCGCAACTTCTACAAAACCATTTGTAGGTGTTTCTCGTGATCTTCTAATGTCGTACCATACACTAGAATGTCATCAAGATAGACTACTACGAATTGATCAAGTCATTGACGGAACAGTTCGTTCATTGACCTTTAGAAGGTCGCAGACACATTGGTCAAACTGAAAGGCATAACCACGAACTCGTAGTGACCATACCTAGTTCGGAATGTCGTCCTATGTTGACCTTCAAGAGCCACCTCAATTTGGTGGTACCCTGACTTCAGATCATTCTTGTTGAAGTACCTGTAACCTTGCGACTGATTCAACATATCGTCAATGCGCGATAGTGGTTCCGCGTTTTTAACACTGACGAAGTTCAACCCGCGGTAATCTATACATAGACGGAGTTCGCCTTCTTTTTTGGACACGAATAAGACAAGCGCATCATAAGGAGATGGATTAGGGTGAATTCATTATTTATCAGTAAGTTTTTGCAGTTGCTTCTAAAGTTCCTCAAGTTACCTGGGAGACATTCGATAGATGAGACCCTTGAGAATCTTGTCTTTGAGAATAATCTCAATCGTGTGCTTAATAGCACGCTCAGTAATGCTAATCAGCTCAGTCTGCAAGTCCTTATACTCGTCAAAAATTTTCTCCATAAAAGGTGGATAAGATGAGAAACACTCACCGACTCGCTTGACAAACATCATTATCACCTCATGATTCCATACGTGGTCAACGACACTTCGAATCTTCGCTGAAACTATGTCAAAACTCGAGATCTTTCAGCATTTTTTACGTTTTCTGAAGTAGAGTTTCAACGATTTTAGATGTGCTGAAAATGTGGAATACCTCTACGTTGAATCAATCTTAAAAATGTCCAGTTTTTGCCCCCCCGTCTGAGTGTATAGAAACGCTGAAGATTCTGAAGATTCTGAAGTGGTGAAATTGCTGAAAATTTAAAGTAAACTCCCCTCTGTCCGAGTGTGTAGGAACGCTGAAGATTATGAAAATTATGAAGTGGTTGAAACGTTGAAAATTTTGAACCCCCCCCCTCCCCCTTCTCCCCCTGTTTTGTTTTTCTAAGGGGGGGGAGTTCCGAATCTTCAGCGTTTTCACCACTTTATAATTTTCATAATCTCCAGCGTTCACCCCCCTGTTTGAGTATGTAGAAATGCAGAAGATTCTAAATATTCTGAAGTGGTGAAGATGCTAAAAATTCTGAAGTACACCCCCCTCTGTCCGAGTGTATAGAAACACGCTGAAGATTATGAAAATTGTGAAGTGGTGGAAACACTGAGGATTCCGAACCACCCTCTTCTCCCTGTTTTGTTTTTTTAAGGGGGGGTGTTCCGAATCTTCAGCGTTTTCACCACTTCAGAATTTTCATAATCTTCAGCGTTCGCCCCTTTGTACAAGTGTGTAGAAACGCTAAAGATTTTGAACATTCCGCAGTGGTGAAGATGCTGAAAATTATGAAGTGCACCTCCCTCTGTCCGAGTGTGTAGGAATGTTGAAGATTCTGAAAATTGTTAAGTGGTAGAAACGCTAAAGATTTTGACCCCCCCCCCTCTCCCCCTGTTTTGTTTTTTTTAAGCGAGGGGGTTACGAATCTTCAGCGTTTTCACCACTTCATAAGTTTCAGAATCTTCAGCGTTCACCCCCCTGTCTAAGTTTATAGAAACGTTGAAGATTCTGAAGTGGTGAAAATGCTGAAAATTCTGAAGTACATCCCCCTCTGCCTGAGTGTATAGGAACATTGAAGATTCTGAAAATTGTGAAGTGGTGGAAACACTGAAGATTCCGACCCCCCCCCCCCCCCTCCTCCCCCCGTTTTGTTTTTGTAAAAGGGAGGTTCCGAATCTTCAGCGAATTCACCACTTCAAAATTTTTAGAATCTTTAGCATTCGCCATCTTCTGCAAGTGTGTAGAACGCTGAAGATTTTGAAGATTCTGAAGTGGTGAAGATGCTGAAAATTTTGAAGTATACACCCCCTTGTCCGAGTATGTAGGAACGGTGAAGATTGTGAAAATTCTAAAGTGGTGAAAACGTTGAAGATTCTGAAC
Organism: Chara braunii; assembly: GCA_003427395.1. Classification (NCBI taxonomy): domain Eukaryota; kingdom Viridiplantae; phylum Streptophyta; class Charophyceae; order Charales; family Characeae; genus Chara; species Chara braunii. The sequence continues at coordinate 2,389,491 of BFEA01000042.1, forward strand.
CGCCCCCCCCCCTCCCTCCCTTCTTCCCCTGCACTCTATGCGAGTGTCTGTGCCCAACAATGTATAAAAGTTGAACGTTCAAACTATAAATGTTGAATATTAGTATGTCCGTTAACCTTCACTCCCTGATCCAACTTCATCTTAATTACCATCGAACGAAAAGTTGGGTAACTCATATAGCAGAAAGACAGAGTAGAGTTAGAATAAGACCTATGATATAACTTCATCACTCGGGTTTTATATTTTTCGTCCTTGAGTTTGACAATCTTATCTTTGAACTTAACTTCTAGGTCGGTTTCCTCATGCCAATCCATACCAGAATCATGTCAAAGGGTATTTTTTTCTTTATTAGGAAGGATACTTCGTGTAAATTTTTTTTTCGTTCCTTTGTCCTAGAATAATACTTGACACGATCGACGTATTGAGAGACAGTGATCGTGCTCTTGTCAGCCAGTATAGACGTGATAGGTCGAGGTAAGTCTTTTGCCTTGAAGTTCATTCCCAGATGCAATTTGCGAATTGCCTTCTCTGAGATATAAGACCGCGTCGATCCTGGATCTAACAGTGCACCAATTCGCGTGTGTGTAATCCCAATTTCCGCGATCATTAACTCACCCTTAGAATTAACTTTCTTCGTCCAGAACTCTGGAGTGCTATAAGTTCATTGTCGAGCTCGTCAAGGGAATCGTCCAGTGAGACAGAAAAGTGTACAATATGAGAGTGTTATAGACGACGGGCGGAAGAAGAGTCATCCTCTGCCTTTTGAGTCGAAGGGGTAAAAGGGATTCTAGGCGCCTTACCTTTGTCTTCGTTTAAACCCTTCGACTCAGTAGGAGCATATGCCACTCCTTCTAACTGCTCGCTTTTGGGTTCGTGATAAGTGGGTATCAGGCTATCACATGACCCACGGTGCCATACTTGAGGCATTGGCGATTGTCAATTTTGGATTGCTATTCCTCACGTGTCATGTTCATTTTCTCCCAAGGCTTCCCAAACACAATGTCGGGATGCTCAGAAAACGAGCGTGATCTTTTCTTCTTCTTCCATTGACTTTGGCCTCCCTTGTTGGCCATCACGGCTGTGACATCGTCCTTCCCAGATTCACTGTCGTTCTTACCTCCTCTTCCCTTAGACTCGTCGAGGGGTAACTTCTCTACGGTATCATCGTCAAACACAACAAGCATATGCTCCTGACGCTTTTGTCACCAAAGGACCCGCTTCCCATATCCACCAACCGGTTTTGACTTCACTACCGAAGCGTACGTATCTTTAACCTGTGCGGTCATCTGCTCCCTTTAGAGAGCAAGATCGCGAAACTGCGGATAGTTTTACTTTTCAGACTTGGCTTCTGCCACGAGCTGTCCACGAATAGGCTCAGGTAGTGCACGTGAGTATATGTACAGGACCTGGTTGTCCTGTAAGTTTAACCCAGGTACCTGCAAACGACGATCATCCTCACAAGACAGTGCATCAACTGAAGACCAACACTTTTTCCTGATTGTGGTGAGTCCGTCAAAGACCTTGTTGGCTGTCATTTTGTCGAGAAATCTCTCCTTAATCTTTGGGAGAAATTGTCTCAACGTCAGGGTCTTAGCGCACTCACCTATGTCTTCGAAGCCAGCGACATTGGCCTCGGACAATACTCATTCCTTAGCCACTCCTCCCAGACATGATATGGAGAATGCGACCCGACTCTCAGGCTCAACGGTGACAACGGATGCAGTCCCACAATAAGTCTGGTTCTTCTTTCTTTTTGTTGTTGTATGTGAATGACAATTTCATTTTGACATTTTATTTCTTGAATTGTCTTCTTTGGTTTTTCGACTTCTTTTACCGGTTCTTTTTTTTTTTCGGTGGGTGCTTCCTTCTTTTCTGTCGATTCTCGAGATTCTTTCTTCGAGGGTCCGGGTTTGTCTGACGTTATAGCATATTTCATGAGTTTCTCTTGAGGTGGTTTCCTTTCTCCTTCCCCCTTCCTCTCCTCCTCAACACTCACCTTATCCTTACCTTTTATTAGTTTCATCATAGTTTGTAATGAGACAGTGTCAGCGTATGTCTTCTTCTCAAGGTGAACAAGATAAGTCATGATAGATTGGAATACAGACGAAAGATCAGTCTCGACTTCCTCAAAGTGAAACCGTTCTCTCATTTCCTCTAACATTTTATCTTGCCGTTATTTCTCTTCTTTTCTCCTTCGGTATTCTTTTATTTTTCTTCTTTCATCTGCCAGAGATTTCTCTACTTGTCTTATATTTTCCTCCATTATCTCTACGGACAATTCCTTTCTCTCCTCACTTTGTTCTTTTTTCTCTTCTTTCTTTCCCTTTTGGTTCATTCTTTCAAACTGCTCAGTGACAAACCGCTCAAGAACATTACGCCCTTGTTTAATGAGTTCCTCGACTCGCTGCCGGTTCTCAACATCTCAACACCAGTTTTCGCGGCTTGAAGTTCACGTTGAACTGTCTGTGAACGTTGTCGAGCGCACGGTGCCCGCTGGGGGAACCTTCTCGGCCGAGTCACACAGGATTGGCAGAATTCGCATGTCGCTTCACGAAAAGAGAAACGGTGGAGCCGCTCCGACCGAGTGTGACAATTATACCTCCATCGAGTCCTTACGACAGGACAGGGTCTCGCGAGGTACAACTTACCGCCACTTGTGGGAGTTGTCACCATTTCTTGGGTGGTTGTATCCCCCCCGAGCTACTGAAGCACACGAGAAAGTTTTTACTTGCAATCGCGGAGGCAGCCCAACTGAGGGCGTTTCTCGTATGCTGTAGCATAGGGGGTACGCGCGATCCACGCCTAGCTCGGACCCGTACGCGAACTGCCACGCAAGGGCGCTGATCTCCCACGTCAGATTCAGCGTTGGTCGACTAGGACAGCATAAGTCAACCACGCGATACGCAACAAAATAAACTAACTTAGACGAACCGTACGGATAAGCCTAGTCTGTTTTTCATATGTCATGACCCATAACTCAGAAAAACCTGTGTCTGAGCGAGACCCACACAAAGTTGCATAAAAAGAATGCAACCGCCAATGGAATCATAATGCTCAGTCATGTGTACTCAATTGATCTGCTATCATGGCGACGCTTCATGCGTTACCCACATCCGCGCACCCTCTCATGGGTTTCGGGGTTGCGAACGACACTCGGGTGTCGAAAGCATAATATCGTGAAGGATTCTTCCTTCACGATATTGCACCACTGAAGGATAAGTCATGCGGCCCTTGCGGCGCTCCTGTCTTTTAGGCAGTGGGTGACCACAAACAAGAGGCGTAGGCCCGACTCAATGGGGAAACCCTTTTTGCGTTGAACCAGAGTCTGGGAAGTCCTGGAGAAGGACCTCAAATTCCAGGCTCACGACCAACATCCGACTTATAATTTAAAAAGAAAAACTTCTTTTGAGATGGGATTTGCTCGTCCCTCCCCTTGGGGAAGAAAATAAAAGTACTCACGGGTTGGCGAGCAATTCGCCATACCCAAAAACTAAGTTTCGGTCCGATCAAAGGTCGAGCGCTAAACCCTTGCGCTCGACTACTCCTGCATGTTTGCTAGATGTGTGTTGTAGGAGCAAGATAAGAAAAAGAAAAGGGCGAGTCTCGGGGGAAATCTAGAAGAGAATCATTCTCCCAGCCATAGTTGAACCCTGTCACTCACACCTTGCACTCATTCATCCATATGACTCTCAATCCTGGAGTGAGTCCTCGCTCCCATACATACCTGCACACACATGAAACCCAATAAAAATTTACATCTAATTGCCACAAAATGTGGTCAACCCCTTCGCTCTCAGGTTAATGTCCCACACGCCCCTTTCCGACCCCCACTCACAAAGGTGCCCGTTCGATCCATTTCACACAAGTTTTGCATGACCATTCAAGAAAGGTTGCAAGGATAGGTTTTCTTTCATAAAGAAATGTCTTTCATCTATAAGGTCACAGACATCTGGGTGTGGGTATCACAGTGGGTACGAGTTGAGTCGCAAACCGACCTGCTATCAGTTTGATAGCCGAAGTTTATGAAGATCAGGACTTCGACGAACACTCGTAGATAGCAATGACCTGCGTCACAAAGATCAAGACAGGCATTGCCTGTCGAGTTAACGAAGTTAAACTCCGTATCGCACTCTAAGCTACTTAGCAGTAGCGTCTGGTAACAATGTGAAAATCCCAAAAATTTCGGCAACATTTCCTTTAGGGAAATGTGCTCTTATAATATTTATTATACTAAATCTCAAAGGAAAAACTTGTGACTATGATAATATATGAAAAAAACTAAGTCTTTGGTTTTAGTAGAAATTTTGGCATCACTTCCTTTAGAAAGGAAGACTTTTATAATTCCTACTGATCCCAAATATTAAACTATATCCTATCCTAGCTGACATCTCTTAAACTTAACTAACTTTAAGTATTTAGCAGGAGTTTTGACAGTATCTCCCCTAAGGTTAAGAGGCTCCCATAACTTCTACTAACTCAGAGGCTAGTCAAAGTCATACAAAAAACAGTCATACAAGAAGAGACAATGCAAAAACAAAATGCAGATATGTACCTGCCTATCGCTCAAGAATAAGGCGAACACTAACAAACTAACCTATAATGCAGAAGACAAATAAAGTTTGAGCAAAAAGATGAAGCATTGCCAACAAGCTTGTCATGTCCACTCCGCATTCAATCAATTCAAAACAAAGGTTCGTTCATCCAAAGTTTTCATTTTTCACTTGTTCTGATCACAAAAAAACATTAGTCATGTATCTTACTTAGTTGATTAACTTTCCAAGTTGTTCTCAGTCAACCCCATGCAATCACTAACACATTTAGTCTGGACTATTCTCACAAGGAGAAGAGTCAGACCTTTGTTAACAGACAAAATTGACTGACTTAGCAAAGCGACTGGATCGGTCAGGAGGACCTCATCTCCAGCCTCATTTCGATGTCTTAAGCAAACAGCAAAGCGACCAGACCAGTCAGGAGGACCTCATCTCCAGCCCCATTTCAATATCTTAGGCAAGCAACAAAGTGACCGGATCAGTCAGGAGAACCTTATCTGCAACCTCATTTCAATGTCTTAGGCAAACAGCAAAGCGACCGGATCAGTCTGAAGAACCTCATCTTCAACCCCCTTTCAATGTCTTAGGCAAACAGCAAAGCGACCGGATCATTCTAAAGAACTTCATCTCCAGCCTCATTTCAATATCTTAAGCAAATAGCAAAGCTACCGAATCAGTCTGAATGGCCTCATCTCCAACCCCATTTCAATGTCTTAGGCAAACAACAAAGTGGTCGGATCAGTCTGAAGAACCTCATCTCCAACCCGCTTTCAACGTCTTAGACAAACAGCAAAGCGACCGGATCAGTCTGAAGGATCTCATATTCAGCCCCATTTCAATGTCTTATGTAAACAACAAAACGACCGGATCAGTCTGAAGGACCTCATCTCCAGCCTCATTTCAACGTCTTAGGCAAAACAGCAAAGCGACCGGATCAGCCTGAAGGACCTCATCTCCAACCCCATTTCAATGTCTTAGGCAAAACAGCAAAGTGACCGGATAAGTCAAGAGGACCGTATCTCCAGCCCCATTTCAATGTTTTAGGCAAACAGCAAAGCGACCGGATCAGTCAGGAGGAGGTCATCTTCAGCCCCATTTCAATGTCTTAGGCAAACAACAAAGCGACTGGATCAGTTAGGAGGACCTCATCTCCGGCCCCAATTCAATATCTTAGGTAAACAATAAAGCGACCGGATGAGTGTGAGGGACCTCATTTTCAACCCCATTTCAATGTCTTAGGCAAACAGCAAAGCGACCTAATAAGTGAGGAGGACCTCATCTCCAGCCCCATTTCAATGTCTTATGCAAACAGCAAAGCGACCGGATCAGTCAGGAGGACCTCATCTCCAGCCCCATTTCAATGTTTTAGGCAAACAACAAAGCGACCGGATCAGTCAGGAAGACCTCATCTCCATCCCCATTTCAATGTCTTAGGCAAACAGCAAAGCGATCGGATTAGTCTGGATGACCTGATCTCTTGCCCCTTTTCAGATCATCGCACGCAAAAACTTGCCAAAAATCGTGATTTTTACCACAGACAGATGAATTAACACACATAGTAGCTTCCTTTTTTTATTCGGTTAGAGTCCTGAAAAAGAAAGCAAACATATATATAAGTCAAAGTCAAACAGACCATAGACCAGGTTTGTATAGATAGCCTAAGATAGGGGTTTATTGGGATTCTAATGGTATAGTGTCGGCCTACCTCTGAATTCCTTACCTCCAGAGGCCCGCCTGGGCTCCGACAGAGCTCCCGAAGTTGGTGGGCCAACCTCCCACAAGGCCTTGATGCAATCCTACGGGTTGCAATCCCGCCTGCCGCCTTCCTCTCCTGACGCAGATTAGACTGAGAGGAAGAAGGATAGAAGGAGAAAGGTGAGACGCTCGAGGTACGAGAAAGGGCCAACTCAACTCACATGAGAGGGCCTTGGTGCTTTTAGATCCTGAAGGCCCTGCAATGGCAGCCAAAAAGCGGCGTCCACAATCAAATTTGTGGCCAGAATGAAGCAAAAAATCTGTCTTTGAAGAAACTGAAGTTGCGGCAACTTCCTAATTAATGTGTTTGACACACCGTCCACCAGGTAAGTCTCCAAGCTTGCTCCTCACGCCACTCCACGCAATCTAATGAGCAATGCACCGTGCAACAGGTAACTCTCCAGTCCGCCGCCGACCTGCTGCAACTTCTCTCCGACTTTGTGAATAATGCACAGTCCAACAGGTAAGTCTACAGTCCGCTGCTAGTCTTACACCGCTCCCTCAGACTGTGTGAGCATGCACAATCCAACAGGTAAGTCCACAGTCCGCTGTTGGTCTTACGCCGCTCCCTCAGACTGTGTGAGCATGCACAATCCAACAGGTAAGTCCACAGTCCGTTGCTGGCCATGGTAGTTGCAACCCACAGATTGTCCAGTCAATAACCTTGCTCAGATGGTCCTCAGTCAACAATGTCTTAGGTGGCAATACGACTATCAGGCTGCTACAACAACAACCTACTAATGAGATCAACAACAACACCCGAGTGTGTTGCTAAAGCAGCACTGTGGTGTGCTGTAGTTAATATGCAGAGGCTCAGCACAACGGTTCGCGATGTCGCATCCGTAACAGCTCAAATGCAACAATACACATCCGCGTCACGCGGCAGCAAGATTTCTTGAAGGAGCCCAGTGAGTCCAAGCGATGCACAATAATGCACAGTGCATGCTCAATGCAACCTTAGCTAGCTCAATTAAAAATACGGCAATTGCTTATTGAAACTCGACGATGCTCAACGCCAGACGCAGCACCGTTCAGTAGTAATATTGTATACACAGTGAGACTCGGTAATGCTCACAACCTTGCGCAGCAATATACAACGGTATCGCCTACACGAGCAGATTCCACGTTTTTGCATGCAGGTTCTGCACGGCGTCCAGAACTTGATTGGGTCGGAGCAGCAACGCAACCCGATCCGTCATGATATGCAACAACCAAGTCTCCTCCAAGTGGATGGCCTTAGGCTCCTTCCTCCCGATCTGACGAACAGCGCACCACCTCCAGGTAAGTTTTCAATTTCACTACAGGTCTCACGTTTACTCCCACCGACTAGATTAGTAATGCACAATCCCGTTCAACTTTCGATTCATCCGGCATTGTCTGTTCATCAGGGTGAGTACTCAGCCCCTCCTTCTCAAGGCTGCAATACCCAATAGCGCTCGTAGTCAAACTTCCGACACTCTAGTGCAGGTATATATAGTCATAGCAAATGTCTTCCAGTCGACGACGCTAATCACCAACTTGTTGTGACTCGCCAGAAGGTGGCAGCATCAACCTCTTCACCCTACCGTATTCTTACAGTTTAAGGCAATAGTGGCCTATTAGTAACTTCAACCTGCCTTATCCCTGATTCATCTGCAACATGCTTCAACTCTCTCCGCAATTAGCTACCATCTGCTGAGAAGATCATTAGTATCGTCTGAATATGCCGATGTAGCAATTCTCACTGCACTTGCAGCAAGGTTCAACAATAGTTACTTGCAGTTTGGTAGTAGCTAGGATGCGGTAAGATCTCCGTTGTCGATCTCCAATCTACATACCTGTAGTACATCAGCTTCCAACCTCATCAACTACCAAGTTTTCTTTCCCGCTGAAGTACCAACTACAACCTTTATCAGAGCTCGAGGCACTCCCACCCCATGGAATCAAGAATGAACTATCAATCTGTCAATCTTTCCCATGTCCAGTGCTGCTCCTACCAGGTCTAGCCCACCACCTTTCGGTCTGAACAGACACACCCACACTCTATGCTCTCACTGTTAGATCATGGCCAGCGAACAACGTCCTTCAACAGGTAAGTCTCCAACTTGCAGTTGTCCTCTTGCTACTTCCGTTATCCGGATGTGCAGCGCTCCACTCAGCAGGTATGTCTCCCTTCCTACTCTCTCTCTCTCTCTCTCTCTCTCTCTTTCTCTCTCTCTCTCTCTCTCTCTCTCTCTCTCTCTCTCTCTCTCTCTCTCTCTCTCTCTCTCTC
>BFEA01000042.1:2412394-2426268 GCA_003427395.1 Chara braunii
TAGTGCGACTCAGTTCCTTTGCACACCCGCGTGAACCCACACCTTGCATGACCTTGCTTTGAATTCAGGGGGAGAGGTAGAGTAAGAGCGTGATGGCATGCGTGTGAAGAAAGGGCTGACTTGTTTTGGGGATGGATAAATCTCTGGATTATTTTTTTTCTTGATTGTGAAGGTAGGCTGGGAGATGCGTGTGAGAAGGAATCAACACTGTTTGCTCAAGATAATAATGGGGATGCTTATCGCTCTCCCACTCAACCTGAATGCATGTGACAGAACAGCGAGGGATAAAAATAATAATGGACGTGCGAACGGACGGGTGCCGAAAGAATGAAGGCCGTGGGAAAATTAAAAGAAAAGAAGACAAGGGAATACCTTAGTATCTTCCCAAGGATTTCCCCATTCTATCCCGAACGACCACTATCCTTTAATGCCCGTCCAAAATACCTTACTTCTTTCTCTTTTCAATTCGTCTAAGTCGACCATTAACCGGGAAGGCATAGAGTGATCGTCTGCACCTAGGGTCTAGGCTTCTTCTCTCTAGGAGACATCTGAGGCGGGGGTTCGTTGCCTTAGGGGGCGACCCTGTTATCGACTCGAAGCGGACCGCTTTTGCGGGGGGATACCATGCTGTTGTGGTGGAGCCATCCCAACTTCTGAGTCCTGAACAATGTGTTCGGGCGAGGGGGAGGGATATTCCAAGCCACTTCCTAGAGGGTAGGGTGTCTTAAAGCTAGGGGCAGTCGCCTCCTCGTGCTTTCAGGGAAAGGGGAGGCTGAATCTAGTACCCGGCCGGGTGGACGCTTTATGAGCCGCCAACGTGTGGGAGGGCTGGCGCCACAAGAAACCCAGCCCGTGATTCAACTAGTGTTAATGGGAGTGCAAATATGCACTACTCTCGCAATCGGACCGTGACACAAGAATCACGGCCCGAAAAGGGGAGTGAAGATTGAACACGCAAGTGGGTATGTCTGAATTATTTTCACAAAAATTACCGCTTCGTCGTCCAGATGCTTGCGGGGACGGTGATTCTCTAATTGTTCAGCACATGCGAGGCGGCGGTTAATTGGTTAGCGATGCCGACACGATCCCGCGCCGGCATGGTACGAAAAGGAAGGTTGGTGTACAACCCACTTGAGGTTTACTCGGAACGAGATGTGCCGCGATTCTGGGACGGGAGCATGAGGAAACCACTGCGGAGTTATATTTTCTTGGTTGAACCAGGCCAACGTATTGTGCGGTATGATTTTGCGCCTCCTAATCCATCACGAGATTACGGAGACATGAACCTGGTAGTGGTTCACGAGGACTGTCCGACAGTAGAGAACATTCCTGATGATAGAAGGATGTTCCTCCATATTGTACTCCATTTGAACGATTTGCAAGGTCCGTTCGCCCTCCTTCATTAGGTGAGACGAGTCCGGGCGAATAGATTTAATATCATTCGCTCGGAACGTTTCGACGTCATCGCGTTTTATGACGAGGCTTGTGAAATTTATGAGCGCCTCTTCTAACAGGTGGCTTCTTCGGTGTGCAGATGCCTAGCGGACGGCGAGGCCTCACTCAAGCCAGATATCTACTGATTCGCGACACTATGAACGAGGAGCTGATCTGGCGAGCGGAGCGATTATTACTGGTTTGAGATGGAGTGCCCACACAGTGGATTGGTTTTATCGGCTTGCTCAGTGATGGGCAGGGATTTCTTCCTAACTCGTGCGCGGATGTCCGCGCCAATGTGGCCCGACTTCCGGACGAAGTTCATGGATATACTTTGTACTTCCATCGAGCGAGCAACCTGCAATGCCTTTCCGGGGTCATTGTGAGTGTCAAAATTACCCTATCCAAGGAGCGCTATGGCGTTATCTGTATCAAAGAAACCATTACCACGCACCTGTTTCGGATGCGTCAACCATCCCGCACCATAGTTTGGAGGCTCGCCTCATGGGTGACTTCTCTCTATGACACGCGGAAGGTCCGAGTCGTGCGAGGTGGACGTGTCTCCACCTTGACTTTTGACGACGAGGAGCTTACACGACTCGACCAGATAGAGGCCGAGGCCCGTGAGGGCCGACAGGTTTATCCTGGCTGAGCGCACCCTCTCGAGTCAGGTGCAGTGGTAAGTTTTTTTTTTTGTAGGGCCACTTCTATGTGACTCCACAAGGGTAATAATAACAAAAAAAACAACAATTTTGCGTAGGTAGGCCAACCAGATGGATAGTATCTGGATTGCCCCGATGATAGCACTATCATGCTTAGGCATTGAGGGGTAATCGAGCACTGAACAATAAGCCAAATAAAGTGAAGGTCGAACACCTGACAAGGTGTTGAGCCAAAGGGCGAGGGCGAAGTATCAGGAAACGAAACATTCTCACGCCGAGTATCCGGTGTTGGGGATGGGTACTTCGTCATTCGTGGAACAGAGAGAGTAATTATTGCCCAGGAGGACTAAGCGACTAACAAAATTACATTCGCCCCTCCAAGTAGTTATACATGGTATGGAGATATGGTCGAACCGGGAGTTCAAACATCGACCAGGAGTCAGATCAATTGTCAATCTGCATGGTACCCACGATATTTACTTGTAAAAGCTGTGCGCGACTGATCTTCCGTCTTCGGACGACAATATAATTGTCTCTTCGGTCATGTAGGCGGGAAATGATAGTCTTGGCAGATCATCTCATCAATTCGAAATGTTGTTTATGTATTTTATTCATTTTATGAGTAGGGGATTATAAAGGGACTAGGACTATATGTTCGGTTTCACGTTTGGTCGAGGCCATCCTAGTTGATCGATGCTCGTTCGTACCGAGGAGATCAGCGCCCTCGGGAACGGACAACGTTCGCGTTCACTTGGCGCTAACCAAGCGTACCTATACTCCAGCGAGCGAGCAAACGCCCTCGGCTGACCTACCTCTGCAATTGCACGTAAAAACTTTCGCATGTGGGTTAGTAGCTCGGTAGGGATACGCCCCTGAGGGTGGTGATAGCCCTTCAGGGAACGTACGTTGTGCCCCGCGAAAACCTATCCTGTCGTAGCGGACCGCGAGATGTATAGCTGGCGCACGTGGCTAGAGCGGCGAAGGGACAATGCAACTGCGCCCGTCTTGGCGGTTCGCGAAATCAATTCTGCATCGTCCTAAGTTGTCTTTTGGTTTTGTCATGTTCCAACTCCTGTGTGACATAGCCGGGAGGGCCCTCGCTCACGCGGGGGCCGATGCGCTCAACGGATGGCGTCGTTGCCGGGGATGACGGCAAACTACCGTTGTCCCTGGTGGAACGACACTCGGGAAAAGGATGGTAATAACGATTTTAATTGTTGTGTTTTGTTTCTTTGGATTGAAAGTAGTCAGTGGTTATCAATGTTTGGAGAAAGAAAAGAAGGCAAGGTTTGGAGTGAGTTGTTGGAATATATTTGACACTTGGACGTGTGAGTTTGTCGTGTTGATTCTCTCAAGATGACGGGAGGAAGTGCTGATCCCGCAAATAGTAATGCAGGGATCGTCGCAAAGATATCTTGGAACTCGCACGAGCTATTCGGGAAGCCGATAATCAGAAGTCGCAAGTGTCGAAAGTTCAAGTTCCCCTCTTCGATGGCACCAATGCCTCAGCATGGGCGAACAAGTTTGAGCAATTGGGCAGTTGTTGTGAATGGACGAGTGAAAAGATGCTTCAAATGGTGAAGCGATATTGTATGGTTGAGTATAAAGAAGAAGTGTCGGATTTGGTGCACGCTTCGCGCTACTGGCCGGACTTCAAAGCCAAGTTACTGGACAAGTACCAATTGGGGGATCAACTGCTCGACCTGGCGGACTTACGAAAAGTTAGTCGTTGGAAGTTTGGTACGACCAAGCAGTTTCTTACAGAATTTGAACGAGTCGCGAGCTTAGTGCCTGACCTTCCTGATAAGGAACGGTGCCTCATCTTCCTCGAAAACTTTTCAGAAGTTGAGTTGCGGGAACAGATGAAAGATATGACTGGGCGATACGACTGGCCAAAAATTAAGGAGAACCTGCTGGCTGGAAGCTTCGACCAGATGTTTTACCGTCTCTTGAAGCAGCAAAAGGAGGATCGCGAAAAGGAAGGGGTAAGCGCGGATAAGGATCAGGCCATTTACAAAACCCTGACTGATATGCGGAACATGATGGCTGACATGAAGGAGGAAAGGTTGAAGTTACAAGTGATGATGGTCCAGACAAAAGGTGGGAAAAGGAAGGGGAAAGCACCTGTTGTGGAGGAAGTGAGTAGTAGCAGCAGTGAAGAGGAAGATGAGGAGGAAGTGGAGGCCCCTCGAAAATTGACCAAGGCAGAACGGAAAGCCCTGAATCAGATACGAGGAGGGCAAGGCACTAGTAAAAAGCAGCGGAAGAATAATGGAGGAGGTGGACAAGGAGGTAATTAGGAACAGGCGGCGCAGACCCCTCCTCAGCAACCCCTACCTCAGGCGGGAGGCCGAGGCCAAGGTCGAGGTAGAGGACAAGGCACTGGGGGGGGCCGAGGAAATGGGGGCGGTCGAGGCAATTGGCAGAATTGGTTTTGCAAGTACTGCGGACAAGATGGGCATGGGATACGGTTTTGTCAGACCGTTACCAAAGATAAAAACGACAAGGTTATATATACGAATATCCGAGGCGAGGTCTACGACTTCGAAGGGAACCTCATCGATCCCAATGTGGAGGGAGGAATGAGAAAGGAAGCGTTCCGATGTATGGGGCGAGATCTTCCAGCAACTTTTCGACTGGCTTTCCCGGAAGAAGTCCAACAGATTGAGTTGGAAGCGGCGATGGAGTCATTGAGAATTGAAGATGCCAAGGCCGCAGATGAAGGGTTGAGCAAAGAACAGGAAGAGATACTGCAGCGAGCTCAGACAGTGGTCGGAAAAATGACTCGATGCAGGAAAACTTTTGTTCAAGTATGTGCGGATATGAATGAAGAGTGGTTCGGGCTTCCCCAAGTTTTTCTGTTTGGAGGATGGGACAGAGACAGCCAAGGAGGTCTTACTGATGTTACCGCATCACAACCTGGATTGTCGTCGACAGGGCGTTTGATGGCCACTACGGTTTTGTCCCGTCATGCCTTCAAGCGACCTGCCACCGCTGGTCTCCCACAAGCTCGGAGGGCTCGAAGGCCGCCGCGGCCAAGGGCAGCGCCAGAAGAAGGGCCTAGACAGCCTCGGGAAACCGAGACAATTGCGATTGAGGAAGACAATGGCGAGGAGGACGAATTGTTGCGGGCCGAGGATGAGCGGCAGGCCAAACAACGGGCCATGGAGAGGGAACCAGAAACGGGCAAGACCGATGTTGAGGAAGGAGAGCTGGAAAAGAAAAAGCAGGTCTACACAATTCCAGTAGAGCAGGGACTGGATATTGAGCAAATCGTGGACCGGATTTTGGAAAGCCAACGCGATTTGTTCACGCTCAAGGAGTTCTTGGCCGCGTCGCCCAAAATCCGAGAGGAGTTCAGACATCGATTGTCAAGAAAAAGGGTGATGCTGGTTAAGATGAGTGATATCTTTCCTCAAGAGATTAGTTGAGCTCCAGCTGGGACAAAAATGGACTGGCACTGTGTAGCAACTGGGGTCTTCTGTATAATACACTTCTTCTTCTTGCGTGATCAGGACGGACACTGGCCGAGCTTTCTCACCTACTCTCTTGTACTTACGTTTCGCTCCGACTCCAAGTCGTCCACCCCTAAAAAAGGCCCTTGCTTGGTTGCTGGTTCCGTCAATACATCACCTTCCGAAGACCTGTCGGGTCGATAGGTAAGATACATCCTAGCAGTCCCGCCTTCTTCTGCCATAATCTCTGTCAGCGTTTGGACCAACTTGGGGTCCACGGACGAGTCTGTCGCAACGATTCGGATTCCGTGAAGGAGTAGGACCTCGGATTGAGTCGGTTCCTTGAGTTGGTTGGTTCTGTGTTCTCACACTTCAGCACCTCGTAATAGCCACATACGGGGTCACACAAAACCACGATCATAGTACCATCATGCTTGTTAAAGATGATGGATTCTGATCGACATAGGAAAGCTCTGCCCAGCAACACGGCATGCTCAACCCTGGGTAGCACGTAGAAGCACGAACGGACTTTAACTTTACCAACTTGTATCCTCACGTCACTCGCCGTTCCGCAAAAGGGAGTTATCCCACTTGCACCCACCAGAAATCCAGTTTCGCTCGATTGATGTTTACTCCTGCCCCCATGGCTTCTGTTTCACGTATAATGTTCATTTCAGCCCCATCATCGATGAGCGCCGAGTATTCGCACGGCCCAACTTGCACCTTCAACACATTGGTGAGGAAGGGTTTCTTACTGAGAAGGAGGTGGACTTCCTTGTCAGCGTCTTGAAAAGAACTCATTTGGCTTACGCCTTTGATGGTGATGAGCGAGGGAGGCTTGTCGTTGATATGATTCCAATGATCAGGATTCATACGGTACCTCACGAGCCGTGGAACATACGAGGTCCGCGTTATCCGAATCCGGATGATCGTCGGAGAGTTGTTGAATATTTGGATGGTAAAATTCGGACGAGTGTCGCGAATTACTCATATGGTCCATATGCGTCCCCTTGGTTTTGCTTTATTAATCCAAGTGGCGTATTGCGATGGGTGCAGAACTTGCAGAAGCTGAACTCAGTGACGGTTCGTGATGCAGGGGGACTTCCGCATGCCGATCAACTGTCGGAATCGTGCGCAGGCAGGCCTATCATCACTCTCATTGACTTGTACTCAAGATATGATCAATTCCCTCTCTTTACGGCAGACAGGCTGAAGACGGCCATGCATACGCCGAGGGGATTAATTCATATGTGTGCGGCGCCTCAAGGGGGGACGAACGCCGTAGCCATTGTTCAAAGATATATGATGAGAGTCATGCAGCCGCTTTGTCCGGACGTGACCTCACCTTATATCGATGACCTGGCCATACGTGGGCCACGTGTGAAGGACGAAACGGAGGTGTTACCAGGCATTCGAAAGTTTGTTAGGGAGCACATTCGTGACGTGGAGAAAGTCTTGACCAAATTGAAGGAGTATAACCTCACTGCCAGTGGTGTCAAATCTCGACATTGTATTCGTGAGGCAACTATCTTGGGCTTCCTGTGCGATGAGAAGGGTCGTCGGCCAGATTCCAAGAAGACAAACAAGATTCTAGAATGACCGACTCCGCTTAAGTCCATCACTGATGTGCGCAGTTTCTTGGGGACTTGCGGATTCTGGCGTATCTTCATTCGCAAGTTCGCAGCAAGGGTGGAACACCTACGGAAGTTGGTGCGTAAAAATCAAGAATGGAAATGGGGCCCAAAGCAGCAGGCGGCTGTCGACGACATCAAGGCACAATCCCGAGAAGGAGGATTGATCCTGAGAGTTCCATGCTTTGACAATGACCCGAATCGGCCTTTTGTGGTTGAAACGGATGCAGGCCCCACGACATTGGGTGGAGTCCTCATCCAAAAGGATGGAGAGGGGCGAGAACGACCATTGAGATTTGAAAGTCGAACGCTGAATGAGGCGGAAAGAAAATATTCCCAATTTAAGAAGGAAACTCTTGCAGTGCTTCATTGTTTCTGGATCTTCCGGAACTACGTGTTTGGGAGACGGTTCGTCCTGCGAGTGGATCCGACGGCTTGGCACAGTCACTGAAGAATTATTCTCCTTCGGATCCAACTATTGCTCGATGGCTGATCTATATCTGGATGTTCAATTTTGAGATCGAGCGTATTGCGGGAACGCAAAATCGAGCAGATGGATTGAGTCGGATCGAGTGGGACTCCTTGAAAGATCAGGCAGAAGACTCAGTTCCTGTGGATGGGTTTCTGGAGACAGACGAGCAACAGCTGAGTATCAATGTTTGAGAGTATATTACTAATGCTTCGTCCCGACCTGGGAAATCTATCTGGAGTTCTCCGAGTTGCTATCAGAAGCGTTCAGAACTTGTCATGAGCGAGCCCTTTACTGAGGAGGATCTCTGGGGCGAACGGTCCACGGAACAAATGATGAGGTTGGCATTGTCTGACCCAGTACAACTTTCAGAAGAACCCCTTACGATTGAAGGGGGACATGAGCAAGGCGACGAAGTCCTCAGGATCTCCAGGGGGATGATATTCCTTGTTAATTCATTGATACAGGAAGACCGCGGCAAGTTAATGTTGGAAGAAGGGGAAGGCAGTGACATCAAAGAAGTCTTTCGTGAGGAGGAATATGATGGGATTTATAAGAAGATTGGGCCTTGGCTGAATGGGGACTTGAACGAGGCAGAGATAGAGCCAGAAATAAGAGAGAAGGCAAAGAATTTTATCATTCGACAGGGGCATCTTTTCAAAAAGTCTGACGATGGTATGCCTAAGAGAGTAGTATGTGGGGTTCCCAGACAATTGGATGTGATTGCAGCCCTACATGATGGAGTGGCAGGTGGACATCGATCTGCACGAGTGACACTGAGAAAAATCCAACATCTCTATTTTTGGGATGGTATGGGTAAGATGGTGGCAGAGTTCTGCAACTCGTGCGTTCCCTGTCAGAAATGTTCGAATCTACGCTATGCTGAGCCACTTAATGCACGATATGTGGTTGAGCCAGGTGCAGTTCTGCACCTCGACCTGGTCGTTATGCCACCCGGACTTAATGGGTACAGATACATTTTTGACGCGAAAGATAATCTTACCGGGTTTATTGATGGGCGTGCAATCCGTGAGCGAACCGGGAAGATTCTGGCAGAATGTATCGAAGAATTTTACCTTCGGTATCTATTTGTCCGAGAATTTATGATGGATCGAGGAGGTGAATTTCGGGCCGAAGAGGTTCAGGCTCTCATGAAAAGGCTGGGAGTGAACTATAGTTATACTACTAGAGCGCACCCCAAGGCTAATGCTCCGGTTGAACGTGGTCATGCCACCTTGACTAACTTGCTAGCAAAATTGTGTGCTGGCAAGCCGTCAACATGACCCGTCTATCTCAGAGCTGCCATATTTGTTGAAAATATCACCATAAAACGAACTACTGGGTATGCTCCTGTTACGTTATGGTTAGGACGACATGCTACATTTCCAATCGAGAGTTTCCTGACCACATGGCAAAAACAGGATATGAAAGTCAGACTTTCTACAGAAGAATTGTTGGACCTTAGGGTCAGACAAATAAAAGCTACTGAGGAAAGAGTTGTAGAGGTCGCTGCGTCAACTGCGGATAGCAGACAAACGAATAAAGTTAGATGGGATAAGCAACCCCGGGTTAGGAAGGAACCGTTGGAAGTGGGGAATATTATCCTCCTCTATGACTATTCTTTTGAAAAGCAGTGGTCGAGGAAATTAGATAATCGATGGATAGGGCCATATCGTATTCTTAAGAAAACGGAGCATGGAGCATACAAGATTGAGGAGATGGATGAAGCACGTGAGCGAGATTGGGTTTCAGGCTCATGCTTGAAGAAGTTTGTTCATAGGGACTCAATAATGCCTTGGTTTTTTTAACAGACATTGATACCACTGGTTAACTTGATTTTATGATTAAGTATTTGTAAGATATATTTTCCATGTAATGGACAGACACATATGGACTTGTAATGAATTACTTGTTGACGTCATTTATGTCATTATTCTTCGTTTTTCAGCAAGATAATTCATGTGCATAATTATTTTTTTCAAACTTTGTAAAAATGATTCCCTGAGTATGCATCTCCTTTATTTCTTATGTTGAATGTGTTTTGTTTGTGAAGGATGGGTGTGAATCATTTGTGCAAAGTTATGACTTAGCGTATAACATGTGGCTTCCTGGACGATAAATGTTCGTTCTGTAGGCACATGGTTTAATAAATATAATAAGTTATATGTAATACCTAGTCTTTATTGTGTCTTGATATTCCTGAAAGATGTGAGCCTTGTGGGTGATAGTGATGCTCGTTCTTGAACTTGGTTCCTGGTCCACAACGAGATGATGTTATTTTTTTTGAAAAAGGGCGATGGTTACACTATCACCGAAAAGGAGGATGGTGTCGTAATCCTGTTGGGACCTCGCCTATGGTGGGGAGCGATCGCTGCTTATCACAGGGGTGGGGTTGGTCGTCTACCCTTCTGGTATGCAGGGTCGCCGTGTCCTTATGATCCTCGTCTGACCTACTTGGACTATATGGATGAGGTTGTCTCGCCCTGTAGACGTGGCATTAACAGAGTTGCGATACTGGAATCGGAGGGAATGTGGTGAGGCTCGGATCTAAAGCGGGGCTTGATGTCGGGATGTTATCCTTTGCGGAGGATTATACCACTCCTCGACGCAGTCACATAGAATTCGGGGATACTAAGACATAAAAATCATAGGTATTTGTAAAATTGCACAATCGGATGGGTTATGAAACTCGGGTAAAGGACTTAAATAATTGGTTCTTGTATTGGATAGCTAGTTCAGATTATGTCTGAACGATTATCATAGGTTGGGTTATGGAGATCTGTCACGGTTTATTCCTGGCTCATTCTGGGAATTAGCGGAAGGATAATACGGGTCTTCCATAAGGGATGGTGGAACACCGGAGCCTTGTTATTATTATCCCCGACAACTGTGACTGTAGTATAGTACGAGTATCCTTGTGTTACGTGGGAGGTCGAGGTTAAACTCCTGGCAACACGTGAGTGTGTTGAAATGTTGTGGATGCATCCCCATGAACATGAGAGACCCGAGTTATATTCCCGGCAGTAATGGTTGCTTGCCCAGATAATTGAAATATTGATTTCCAACCGAATGAATTTTGTAAGCCAAAAACAAAAAAACTAAGTCCTTTGAATTTTGGGCTTCCAGGGGCTGAATCTGGTACGAATCCGATGAGTGCGGGATAATTGTAAATTTTGGCTTCGTGGGCATAACTCGTTTAATAGTAGGGAGTCCGTTCTTTCAGATATCCGCTTGTTAAAGTATCTATGATTTTATTAAGATTGAAAGATACTGAGAGAAGTATCTGTAAAATTTAATATTGAGGGCACCGACCACGTGAACGACGTGGAAGTCGTTCAATGGGGCCCGGGAATGTTGTCGGGGCAGAAACCCTGACAAGGGTAACTGCGCGTGTTTTTCAACGTCCGACGCTGTCTGACCTTTTTACTTAATTGGAAGACTTGATGAGATTGACGTTGTCACGGTTTATTCAGACCAGCGCTATGACTGAGAGATTTAAACTTTCTTGAACCTGTTGTCATCGACGCAGGACGGCATCGACGTCCGTACGGGATAACGGGGATCGGTACTGTCATCCGCGGGTTCGACAAGGCCGCAGTAGTGTGCGGTCATGGGAAAAAAAAGTTAAAGTCTAGGCTACCTATGATGAGGTCGCGCGGCTTAACAGCCACGCGATTCAAGGCCTAAGCGGACCAAAAAGGGAACGCCGCGAGGAGATTGGATCGCAACGTGAAAGAACGGTTTATGGTCCATTGGGCTTATGTGCCGAGGACCCGAGGGCGAAGGCGTCGAGGCCGACTGGATAGGGCAGTCGTTGAGGCCGTCGGCTGCCGGCCTCGCCTGCCAGCCGCGGTAACAAGCCGGCTTAGCAGGCTTAGCCTGCTAAGCGCTAGGCAGTGGAAGCCCTTCACATAGAAGGGCTGCTCCTCTCTGGATGTGAGAAGGAGCTAGCCCAGTAGGTATAGCCGCCAGACTACCACCCTGCAGATTCAAGGATCGAGCCCAACGACTGTGACTGGGCTAGCTCCTTTTGATAGGAGCGGCCCAACCCCACAGAAGTGACGCGGTCATTCCCGACCTCGCGATCCACCAGATCGCAGGGCCGAAATCGGGCGCGTGGGTGGTATGGCCTCTGCGCAAGGATGACATGCATAAATAAAGAAATGTTTATTTTTTTTTTTTATTTTTTTTTTTAGAGACTGCTACGGCGTCGAGGTAAGGAGCTTTTCTCCTTTTTTTTTGGTTCTTTTGTTTTTTTTTCTCTTGCTGGTTGGGGCCATACGGACGAAACGACGCGACCGTTGACCTGAGCCAACAAAAGAAGAAGAAAAAAAAAAAAAAAAAAAATAGAAAAAAAAATAACTAAAGCGCCAGGTGGCGCCGCGAGGAGTGAAGGGGACTTAGTGTCCCCACGAACTGAGCAGGCACACGAAGAAACGGGTGACCGTTTTTTTGGAGAGTTTTTCCTTTTTCTTTTTTTCTTTCGTTTCCTTGTTAGATTTGTTTAGATTTTTTTGTTAGATTTTTTCTTAGATTTTAGTTAGATTCTTTCTTTTTTTTCTTCTTTCTGCTTTGGGTGGGCACACCTATTCGTTCAAACGAACGGGAGGTGACTGCGCCCGACTGTTTCGTTGGACTTCCACCAACTCATCAGGAGGTTGAGCCTCGACAGGGGGCTAGCCGAGTGAATCAGCCGCAGGAGTGCGGCTGTATGCAGACCTGACGGTGGGGGCTCTTCAAAGAGAGAGAGTGAGAGGAGGGGGCAGCCAAGAGATAAGAGCGCCCCTTCGTTTTTAGGGGCAGGCTCCCCAAGCCGCGCGCCTGTATGTGGCGCCTGTTTTGAGCCACATACAGACGTGGAAGCAGCGAAAAGAAGACCCTGTCGAGCTTGACTTTAGTTCGACTCTATGAAATGACTTGAAGGAGGGGGGGGGGATGTGCTCGTTCGTTCTCAAACAACGAGCTGCCCTGATTCAGGGAAAAAAAAAAAAAAAAAAAAAAAAAAAAAAAAAAAAAAAAAAAAAAAAAAAGGTAGAGGGGAAGAAGTTGGAAAAAAAAAAAAAAAAGGGAAACGGCCGCGGATCTAGCCGCGGCCTTTGTCCAGATGAAGGTTTAGAAGCATCTGGACTATGAATTGATAGCACCAACAGTCTGCTAAAAAATGGCGAAGTACGGGCATTTGTGCATTGCATCTGGCCGTGGGTGAAGGCCAGATGCATTACCAGGGTTAAAAACTTGGTTCCCCTAGGGGAACATCAAGTTCCTGGCCCTTGATTGCGATTCTGATCAAGGGCCAGGCTCTACTCCGAGATTTGGCTGGGGGCAAAGCAGCTGCCCTCAGCCTTCAGCCAGCTATAAAAGCCAGCCTACCACCCAACAGCCTCACACTTGTGGCAATGCTGCTGGGGCATTCTACTTGAGTAGATGCTGGCTGGCTGGCTGCTGGTGTAATGAGGCGAAGTGCTGGAGGTCTGCAGAAGCACTTGGAGGGAAGAGGAGGCAGCCATAGCTGAAGGCTGGAAGCTTTTTGCCCCCACCTTTGGTGTTGAGTTGTAGGCAGTGGGGAAACCGTGGCCTTGAGGTTGCTGCTGGTTTTCTAGGGAGGTGCGGCGGAGGCGCTGCCGAATTTTGCGGCGGCCGCACCGGTTTTCTTGGCGGAACAGCGAAAGCGCTGCCGAAATCGTGCGGCGGAAGCGCTGGTTTTCTTGGCGGAACAGCGAAAGCGTTGCCGAAATTGTGCGGCGGCAGCGTAGGTATTCTTGGCGGTACAGCGGAGGCGCTACCGAACTCTTGTAGCGGCAGCACCGATTTTCTTGGCGGTACAGCGAGGGTGTTGCCAGATTTTGTGGCAACAGTATTTTGCACATGACTGCGAAAAGGGGGACTGGACGTTGCCGCAGGGACGGTACCGCCAAGGTGGAAGTACACCTTGGAATAGAAAGGGTGTGGCGATCGTCTTGTTGACGGCGTTGCGGCACACGGCATTTGTAAGAATTGTTGAGGCCGTTGTTATTTTTTTGCGGCATACCGAGTAAGCGGGGACTGGGTCCGGAACCACCAAGTATTGTGGCAGGCAGGTGGTGACCTGACTCGGTATTTGATGGGTTGAATTGGCGCTGTTTTTAGTCGAAGGTGTGACGTTGAGGCTGTGGGATTTGAGAGTGGGACACTCTCCTCAACGGCGAGCCGCTCCTGTGTTAGTGAGCGGCGCTTGAGTTAGTGG
>BFEA01000042.1:2428323-2445219 GCA_003427395.1 Chara braunii
AGTGAGTGACCACATGGTCGGCGTGGTGTTACTGCCGTGTTACTTTGGTTGTGCCGCTCGGCTTCATTGCGTCGGTGTGGCTGTTGCTCTGGTTCGGACACGCGATTCGGGGAGGTTCGGTACCATTACGGGGTTGCGGCATTCTACGATATTCGACACATCTTAGGCTTGACATTGGTTCGACATCGGGTTATTTCAGGCTCGGTACTCAGCATCGGTTCGGTACACTCCCGGTATTGGTCTGGCTTCGGCACGGTACTGGTTACAGYGACCCTGAGTGATTACTTGTCCGGTGGCTGGTTTGGGACTGGTGCTGTCACTGGTCTGCTATTGGTGAAACTTGTAGCCCCGGTACTATTATTTTGGGCATGCCTAGTCTGGCACAGGCACTACGGTACAGTATTGGGTGAGGTTTAAGGACCAGGGACTATTCACTCTACTACCGGTAACACCTATTCTGAACCGCTGGGCCTGGACCTGGGACTGCTACAGTTGGTAAATGTGCCGGCCCAGAAGGCTTGGTACACCTGGTACCAAGGATACTGGGGCTCCGTTTTTTTTTTTAGCTCTGCCAGGTAAGGCAGTGGGAATTGGTGCCTGGCCGAACCGCAGCCTGGATATAGTATGGGCTAGTCAAAGACACGAGAGACTTTTTTTTGGGGACTTGGGCGAACTGGGGACGCGTGCCAGGTGTCCCCCGCTTTGGCTTTCACCAGGGAAGGTTCATGGGAGCGCACCAGAAGTTTGACCGGGGGGACATGTGCCTGGCACCTCGGGAGCGTGGAGGAGAGGGAGACATTCGGAACGTGCAYGGTGTGCCCAGCGGGAAATGCAGGCGGGGACAGTTGACGGAGAGAGGATTGGGGGGAGGAGGCACTCAGAATGTGCAAGGTGTACCCGCCCACTGACATGGGCATTGCGGGGAGAYTGCATGTGAGAGGGAGAGCGAGAGAGAAGGGGACTGCACAGCGAGGGTGAGAGACTGTGTGTGAGGAGGGAGTGACCAGGGGAAAAGACAGTGAACAGACTGCGACGACGGCTACACAGGTGAGCATCTACARCATCCSGTACTCGCTTGAAAGGCGGCGGAGATCAACGCACAATAATCATCAGCGCAGAGTAATCATCAGTGCACTGTGATCAGCCATGATCCACCCAGAGGATTTCACCGCAAGGTGATCATCYACACATGGTAATCAGCGGTGATCAATGCGCTATACTTCAGCGTACRGTAATCATCAATACGCGATGATTACTGGTGATCAGCTCACAGTAAACATCGGCGCACGACAACCAGCGGTGTTCCATACACGTGGACGACGATGCATGGTAATGAGTGGACTACTGTGAACAGCGAATGTTCAGATCACACACAGTGAACTAGCGACCCACACGGGAGGGAGTGGACTACACCRGAGGGCATGGGAACACACAAGCGTGTGTTTCCCTCAAAGCATGGTGAACGTGTCTGTTGGTCCCAGTGCTCGTTCATGGGGCGCTGCTGCTAACACGGCAGTTACAGTGGGTGAGGATAATGTCAACAGTCTGACGCGCTGGTAGTCGAACATCAGCGGCTACACGTAAGTTGACAATCARCATCTATTGTACTCGCTAATCCTGCGTTCACATGGGAGCTGGCTTCGACATCCTATGCCTGCTTGCATGGTCACCTACCTCCCTTAGCGGTTTGCGTTTCCGTCTGGCCACCTGTGCCCATGCTTGGCTGTCTCCATCAACTGTGTGTGTGTGAGAGAGAGAGAGAGAGAGGGAGAGAGGGAGAGTGCRTTGGTAGAAAGAAGGAGAGTGCGCTGGCGGAGAGAGTTGGTAAGTAAGCAAAAGAGACTTTGAGAGAGAGACGAGGCTTCATGTGAGAGAGAGAGGCCGAGAGGGAGAACAGAGAGAGAAAAAGTGGAAAGCTGTCTGCTGCTTCAGCCTGTAAACGTTGCGTTTTCATTTATTTATTTATTTATTTATTTATTTATTTACTTATTTTTTTTTTTTTACAAATGCGTTAAGTCTGCTGACGCGGCCAGATACATCCCTATCACAAGGCACGGGTGGGAGAAGATGACTTGCACGGAGGGGGCGCGGTGTTGTACGGCTGCCCCGCAACGGATTGGAGAGATGTGTGCCCTTTTGAAAGCATCGCCCAACGCGTCCATGATCACCAACGCGTAGGAGTGAACTCTGTTAAGCCTGCATTTGATGAAGAGAGGGCAAGAAGCATCACACTCTTGTGAGAAAATGAGGAAGAGGATGAAAGCACCTGACCGTACTCTTGCTGCAGATTCGTTTATTCATTTTCCGCATATGTTGACAAATCAGCGGGCCGCGACGCACTCCCTATGTGAGTAAAGGCTACCCACACACACACACCGACACACACACCCACACACCCACCCCCCCACACTCACACACACACACACACACGCATGCACAGAGAGAGAGAGAGAGAGAGAGAAGAAGAAGTGAAGGAGAGTGATCAGGGATTGAAAGAGGGTTTCCAGAAATGGGGRAGGCCTCAGCAAGGGACTGGACCACGAGAAACCTCAAACAGAGGATTGCATGAGGCTTCCTGCACGGATTTTTGAGCTGAAATTCGAATTAAATTGGCCTCTCACACTTGGGGGGGTCTATCAACGATCGGACACCACATCCCTTTAGGGGGCTACAATTCAGGAAAACTGACGGTTCGGATTCTTAAAAGGACGAGGATTGGACATAACGAAAAATGACAGTAGGAGGGTGACTTTCGAACATGTGCGATTTCCTAGGACTGACCAGGAGCAAATGCAGACGAACAGGAAATGGTGGATACTCCCTGAGACCACCCTCACATGCCCAACTTGATCATCAAAGGGGAGCTGGGCCTGCTTCAACAATCAACSAGGTTGATAGCAGTGACTTGACAGTGAAGGGGAATAGGACCCAAAGCTAGGCCTGAGCATCAGACAGGAAGTATTCTCAAAGCATTGCACAGATCGTCACGCTGTRACATGGGGTAACAACTTGGGGAGAAATGGGGACAGCATCGCTGTGGCGGGAACTGCATGACAATTTGAAAGGACCCTACAAGGTGATACAAAGTTGCAGGCATTACCCTGGGGTTTATGAGAGTTTCTCGTGTGGACCCTCTCACGCAGGACTGCGTCTTGTTTATTTGGGTAAAATTATGAGTCTGTGTACTATTAATTACCTACACATGTTTGATAATTAACGGGTCTTTAAGTCCGTGATAATTTATTTAATTTTGTTTAAGCTTCCTTTCATTCGGGCATGTCGTGACGGCCTTCCGACAGAGCATTCAGGTGGGGTGTGACGGGCAATACGAAACCCACTCCCTGTTCCGCTGCTGAGGACCTCTGAAGCGGGCACSGCGGGTGACAGACGCCGCTGTCCCTGGCTTCAGCAGCGGACAGATGACCCCTCCCCGGGTTTCCTCAAGACATCGTGACACAAGAATCACGACCCGAAAAGGGGAGTGAAGATTGAACACGGAAGTGGGTATGTCTGAATTATTTTCAGGAAAATTACCGCTTCGTCGTCCAGATGCTTGCGGGGACGGTGATTCTCTAATTGTTCAGCACATGCGAGGCGGCGGTTAATTGGTTAGCGATGCCGACACGATCCCGCGCCGGCATGGTACGAAAAGGAAGGTTGGTGTACAACCCACTTGAGGTTTACTCGGAACGAGATGTGCCGCGATTCTGGGACGGGAGCATGAGGAAACCACTGCGGAGTTATATTTTCTTGGTTGAACCAGGCCAACGTATTGTGCGGTATGATTTTGCGCCTCCTAATCCATCACGAGATTACGGAGACATGAACCTGGTAGTGGTTCACGAGGACTGTCCGACAGTAGAGAACATTCCTGATGATAGAAGGATGTTCCTCCATATTGTACTTCATTTGAACGATTTGCAAGGTCCGTTCGTCCTCCTTCATCAGGTGAGACGAGTCCGAGCGAACAGAGTTAATATCATTCGCTCGGAACGTTTCGACGTCAGCGTGTTTTATGACGAGGCTTGTAAAATTTATGAGCGCCTCTTCTAACAGGTGACTTCTTCGGTATGCAGATGACTAGCGGACGGCGAGACCTCACTCAAGCCAGATATCTACTGATTCGCGACACTATGAACGAGGAGTTGATCCGGCGAGCGGAGCGACTATTACTGGTTCGAGATGGAGTGCCCACACAGTGGATTGGTTTTATCGGCCTGCTCAGTGATGGGCAGAGATTTCTTCTTAACTCGCGCGCGGATGTCCGCGCCAATGTGGCCCGACTTCCGGACGAAGTTCATGGATATACTTTGTACTTCCATCGCGCGAGCGACCTCCAATGCCTTTGCGGGGTCATTGTGAGTGTCAAAATTACCCTATCCGGGGAGCGCTATGGCGTCATCTGGATTAAAGAAACCACTACCACGCACCTGTTTCGGATGCGTCAACCATTCCCCGCGATAGTTTGGAGGCTCGCCTCACGGGTGGCTTCTCTCTATGATAAGCGGAAAGTCCGAGTCGTGCGAGGTGGACGTGTCTCCACCTTGACTTTTGACGACGAGGAGCTTACACGACTCGACCAGATAGAGGCCGAGGCCCGTGAGGGCCGACAGGTTTATCCTGGCTGAGCGCACCCTCTCGAGTCAGGTGCAGTGGTAAGTTTTTTTTTTTGTAGGGCCACTTCTATGTGACTCCACAAGGGTAATAATAACAAAAAAAACAACAATTTTGCGTAGGTAGGCCAACCAGATGGATAGTATCTGGATTGCCCCGATGATAGCACTATCATGCTTAGGCATTGAGGGGTAATCGAGCACTGAACAATAAGCCAAATAAAGTGAAGGTCGAACACCTGACAAGGTGTTGAGCCAAAGGGCGAGGGCGAAGTATCAGGAAACGAAACATTCTCACGCCGAGTATCCGGTGTTGGGGATGGGTACTTCGTCATTCGTGGAACAGAGAGAGTAATTATTGCCCAGGAGGACAAAGCGACTAACAAAATTACATTCGCCCCTCCAAGTAGTTATACATGGTATGGAGATATGGTCGAACCGGGAGTTCAAACATCGACCAGGAGTTAGATCACTTGTCAATCTGCATGGTACCCGCGATATTTACTTGTAAAAGTTGTGCGCGACGGATCTTCCGTCTTCGGACAACAGTATAATTGTCTCTTCGGTCATGTAGGCGAGAAATGATAGCCTTGGCAGATCATCTCATCAATTCGAAATGTTGTTTATGTATTTTATTCATTTTATGAGTAGGGGATTATAAAGGGACTAGGACTATATGTTGGGTTTCACGTTTGGTCGAGGCCGTCCTAGTTGACCGACGCTCGTTCGTACCGAGGAGATCAGCGCCCTCGGGAACGGACAACGTTCGGGTTCACTTGGCGCAAACCAAGCGTACCTATACTCCAGTGAGCGAGCAAACGCCCTCGGCTGACCTACCTCTGCAATTGCACGTAATAACTTTCGCACGTGGGTCAGTAGCTCGGTAGGGATACACCCCTGAGGGTGGTGACAGCCCCTCAGGGAACGTAAGTTGTGCCCCGCGAAAACCTATCCTATCGTAGGGGACCGCGGGATGTATAGCTGACGCACCCGGCTAGAGCTGCGAAGGGACAATGCAACGGCGCCCGTCTCGGCGGTTCGCGGAATCATTTATGCATCGTCTTAAGTTGTCTCTTGGTTTTGTTATGTTCCAACTCCTTTGTGACATAGCCGGGAGGGCCCTCGCTCACGCGGGGGCCGATGCGCTCGACACCGTGACGCACAAACATGCGAGAAAAAAAAAAACAAAGAAGCACTCCGAAAATGTGCGCCCTTGTACTGAAGCCATGCATCTTGACATTTGCGTATTTAACACTGAATTCGTGAAAACCTAACAAAACCACAAAACCTAACATTTTTTATAGAATGAAAAAGTAAAAGTCAAACTGTTATTTTTGACACATAAAAGAGAGAAATTAAAACTGTTTCCTAAGAAAGGAGGCAAAAAAAAAGGCAAAAAGTCTAGCGATTCTTAAAATGTGCAAGAAAATCATTTCCAGCAAAGAGCATTTTACATGACTATAAGTTGTTCTCAGTAGATTGACAAAAAGCATAGCTCAAACAAGACAATCTTTAACGACTGCAAGAAGAACCCGAAAGATGTTAAAAAAAACAGCTTCAGTGAATACTCATTTCTAGAACTATAAGTCGCTTTCATAAGTTTGGTAAAACCAGATTCTGCGAAATCGAGTGTATAGAACTATAAATTAATATAACTTGATTTTTAAGTTAACTGTAAAACCATTGTCAAAAAATATATATTATGTAAAGAAGAATTAAAACAACTTTTGCCTGAGAGACATCTTCAAATTCCTTACCAACGATGATTTAAAATTAAAAAAAAAAAAATTATTTAATAAAAACACCAGATTCAGCGAAATCGAGTTTATAGAACTATAAATTAATATAACTCTATTTTAAAGTTGACTGTAAAACCCTTGCCAAAAAATATATGTTATGTAAAAGAAGAATTAAAATAGTTTTTGCCTGGGAGACATTTTCAAATTTCTAGCCAACGATGATTTAAAATTAAAAAATAAAACATTATTCAATAAAAATACTTAAAAACAATATATTCGTCCCTGTATGAGATAACATATCCAAGCGAATGTATTCATGAGTAGGAGAGCATGTGTTCATGTTTGGTGACCCTTGAATAGGTTCGTCGTGCTACATACCTTAGGGAACTATAAATATGAGTTTTTTAGTTAAACAAAAAATTGTGATATTTTAGTTCCTTAATTAATGGTGTTTTGCAAGGTATTGTTTTTTTGTAAAAAAACTTGCTTTTCTCCTCATCGTTTTTTGTGGTTTTGAAAAAGTAGTTTTCTATTATCTTTTTGCGGTTAAATTACTTTACATAAAATTTTGTTCATGTAGGAGGCCTGAAAAAAGTATTATCAGAATCTTTAAAAATTTTCGTGCAAACCTAACAATTTATTTTGTTAGGTTTTCACGAATTCTATGTTTTTGATGGACGCATTAATTTGTTGTGCTCGCGATCCTTGTTTCACAACAGGCAAAACCTGTCTAAAATCCCCAGCAATAAGTATAACTTTTCCACTAAACGGCTCATCATTGTTACAAAGGTCCCGAAGCGTAATGTCAAGAGCTTCCAAGTGAAACTTGTTACTCATCGGAGCCTCTTCCCAAACAATCAAGTCGGCATGACGGATGAACTTCGCAAAATCAATTCGTTTTGGAATTGAGAAGGTACATGTGTTATCAGGTTTCAAAAGTGTCTGGAATCGTGAGTGAAACATTCGACCCCCTGTCAAAAGAGTCGCCACTATGTCACTCGACGCCACGGTCAGTCCAATGGCAGAACGGAATCTGATGCCCGCCAAAATCGTTTCAATGCAAAAAGTCTTTCCTATTCCGGCTGGTGCATCGACAAAAACACGCAACGGTTTTTTCTTTTGCAGAGCCCGAACAATTTTTTTCACCAACACTCGTTAGCATGGTTGAAGATATTGAAAATTAAAGTCATATCTACTTTGCATTTGAATTGGATCATACCACAACTCGTCGTTTATAATCGACGACACCGTTCTGTTCTCGTAATATCTCGTTATGTTATCAACAATTGTTTTCCCGTCGGGTATCGGATAATAAAAAAAAAACTAAAGGATGTTTTTTCCGGACTCTTACAAAATACGGCCAACATGGAATAAGACTATCGATTGTAAAATATTTGGGGTAACCATTTCATTGTCTGCGCGATACTGAAAATCGTCACTCACCTTATCCCAATATCGTTTAAAGAAACGGACCGGATCGTTCACTGGACCGGATCGTTCACTGAACCAGATTGTTCACTAGACTAAAGACGAGAATCATAGCAAATACTTTACGAACTTCTTTAAGCATATAATGCCCTGCGACTGTCTCTATGCATTGATCATATGCATCGTCGGTTTGCAAAAGGCCCAATCGAAAACACACAGATATGAAAGAATCGTATTCGACTTCGTGCACCATACAAATTTCAGCAAAAGAGCGCACCCGACGAGAAGGTTCATGGTTTAGCAACACACGCATATAAAATTGTTTTCCTTTCGTGATCCTCACACGATGCAACTGAGAGATCTTTTCAAAGGGACCATCGTGAAGATCATGCTTTCTTTTGTTAAACTGCTTTTGTTTGTTATCTCTTACATGAGTATTAACGATCTCTGCATACAGAGGAAACTCTTCTTTAGGAACATGTCCATTCAAAGAGTTATGTTTCATCCACGCCGTCAATTTCATTTTCGGGAGGCCATGCGAAGCAACATCATGCTCAATGTTAGGTTCCAATTATATTTTTTGTATATTTTTGATATGCACGGACAATCTTTTGACCGGGGGCTATTGTTCCGCTAGGTCGAAATTAAATAAACGTCAGCATGTCTCGCACGCACTTACAACACGCATATCTTGATACGATTTGACTTCCTCGATGGGCGGATTACTATCTCACTCGCAAACCATAGCACAATCACGCCCTTTGTATACGTACTTATACACGTACTTGCACGCCTTGATATTAGCACAATATTCAATATTCAAGTTGTCATTAAACCTCATTAGCAAGTAAGGGTTATACGAGACCACACAACGATTTTCGTAAACGATACCATTTTGAACAATCGTAAAACCACCAACGGTCCACCGTCACTTGGTTTCCTTATCCTATACGTTTGTTCGTCTTTGAATGTTGTTGTTGAAATGAAGTCTTTTGGGAACCCTTTTGTGCATTCTCCGTCCTCCCTACACGAAGCGTCGCGTTTCGCCGCACCGCAAATCGCGTGCAACACGAACTTGGCAACCCTTTCTCTCAATTCCTCTTCCGGAGGAATCTCAGCTCAACAACATCCGCATCCCGAAGTTTATCATCCGGATGCAAGATAACCAATATATGTGCGTGTGGTAGACTCCTTTTTTGAAACTCCATAACGTACACATTCCATTCACCCTACCAAAGATCAGCTTGTTCTTTATCTCATCGATGAGTTGTGCAAAATAACCTTTGAACACTCTCGCGCCGGCCCCAAGTCGTGGAAACCTACAGGCCCGTAAAGCAGAAACCGGGGCCAGGTTCATACTAGCATAGCTCAAAGAAGGCACCAGACTGATGTGGCCTGGTACAAAGGTGCACAAGTGGTCCAGCACAGATAACTGAACCTACTTTCTTTTTTTTTCCCTTATTGACCCTCAGGTTGTTGTTTTCCGCTCTAACAGCCATATCACTAAAACTGACGTCTCTTTTGTAAGATTGCGAAATTAGTTTTTGTGGAAAACCACCAGTACGGTCAATTTTTTTTCACCCTTCCCTTGCTAGGCCTCGAGAGGCACTGTACGCCTAAAAACAAGCAAGTGGCATGGCCGTTCCTTTGGATGGTTCCAGAGCCATTTCGCTCCAGCAGGCCAACCCCGAAACAAACCTTGTGGCGTGCGTGCAGCCACATTGGACAAGAATTTCTGGGAAACGTACTGGTGGTTCAAACCACCAGTACGCGCCCGGTGCTATTCCACTGAACCCCACTTTAAATTTGCCAAACCCTAGACGCGTAAGCCGCTCTTGGGCTCAGGATTTTTTATCGATTTTCTTCTATAATTATGTTGCTCCGATCTATTTATGGGAAGCAACACGTGCTGTGAACCAGGGCCCAGCGTCCCTTATGAAAAAGTTACGAGCTCAGGCTTACGGGGGATCACCCAGCTTAGTTAGCCCTGCAAGCCCAGCTTTCCCATGCCCTCAGCGAAGTGGTGAGCTGCAGTGGTGGCTTAAACCACCAGTACCTCGGCCATACATCAGCCGCGGGAAAAAATAAAGCAGAATTGTTTCACTTGAATGAATTTGGGCGCTCTGGTCCAGGCCCATTCATCTGAGTGCATCATGGCTCGGATATGGCCGCAACTTTCAGAGGTACTGCTGGTAGCCAGCCCTACTAAACATGAGAATGCCCCGATCACCGTGGTGGAAAGCTACGTCCTAATAGATCAGGGCTGCCAGCAGTTTGCACTGTAGTGGCGGTTTAAGCCACCAGTACTTCCTAAATTCGTGCCCGTTAACAAGCCACAATTTTAGGGAACGTACGGGCCACTGCAGGAGCGCCCAAATTCAGCCGACAAGAAATGTTTCTAGTCTACTCTATGTTTCTCCACAGCCGATAGCTGGGCCAAGTACTGGTGGTCTAACCACCAGTCACCTCCCCACTCTTCCCCACCCTCTCCTCCCTGCACGTGGGAATGTGTGTGGAAAGCCTCTACCCACAGAATAAAAAAGGCCGGTGGCATTGGTAGGCCTTTGCCAGCAATTGTTTGATTTTCTAGGGGAAGGCCAACTAGCGGATGGGAGAAAAAGGGAGTACAGTAACTGGTGGTTTAAACCAGCAGCAATACGGTTACCCTGGCAAACTATCCATGACCTGCCAAACACTCTGCCATGGGAATGCTCAGCCTACCAGACCGAAAAGGCTGGCAGTGCCCTATAACCCCAGGCTTGCCTGCAATGGTGCAGTAGTAGTAGACATACATGATCCGAGCTGTGCTAGGTTAGTGCTTAGAGGGGCTCATAGGTTAAGACCTTGGTTAGTTGACCATAAGACACTGCCTATGAGTGCCCTCACTACTCACGGGACTAGCTGAGAACTATGTGCCTAGCTCCCGAGGTTCCCCTATAACAAGGCTTGTACGCTAGTGCCTCAACTGGGGCTGAATGGGGGAGCTCATTCAGCGCCGGTGCCCGCGTCGGCTGTCTGGTCAGGTTGCTCCAGTAGTGAGTGATGTTCCTCGCATGAGGTAAGATAGAAATGGAGTGGGGGTGCGCCAGGAGATATATCGAGAGGAGTGSTGGGATGGGAGTCTTGTGAGTAAAAAAAAAAAAAAAAAAAAAAAAAAAAAAAACAATAGAGGCTTGGATTTTCTGCTGGTTTAAAGAAGTTGTCTTGTGGGTCTGAAGCACGCGATAACAACCCACAACCTAGTACCTGCTACGATTGCATGAACGGCTCCCAAACCTCTGGATACCGCAATTTGGCCTAAGGGCTGGGGTTTGGAAAGCCTTTTTCTGAGACTCCACAACCATTGGCAGGGCACGGCCCAACGGCACGGAAAATATGTTGCACATGCTGCTGTTCTGCTTGGTTTGCCGGTTTCTGTCATGGGTGGCCATTCTGCGAGGGTGGGTGGTTTGGGGGGGGGAGGGCGGGGAATGCACGGAGGGGCATGCCTTCCAATGGAAGAGGGGGAAAAGCCGTTTCTGTTTACAGGCCAGCATGTGATTGGATAACCAACGACTCGCTACAAGCAGAAGCTTCCAGTTTCCTATTCGGGCAACCTACAGCCACAAACTTTCAGATTTTTTTTTCCACAGAAAACCGAACTTTCAGAATTTTCAGTTTGCTGTGGAGTCCTATTTTCTTCGGGGCATGCCGCCTCATGACATATTAGGTTGCCAGACATTTTTCCCAGAGTCGTCCCGGGAGCCACTGTGTGGGGAGCGTAGACTTTACTAGACATTGTGATTCCAGGGGGCACACTGTCAGTTCCAATAGCAAAGAGGATTGGATTAAGGGGCTGAATCTGCGTGTGTTTTTCGTGCACAGATGCAGAAAAGCAGATCAATAAGAGCTATTTTCCGCACCTCTCCACAAACACGCTCACATTCGGGCATTAATCCAGTCATCTTTGCTGGCTGGTACTGTGCCCCAGGACCCTTTCTTTCCCTTTGTTTATTACAAATTGTTATTCCTGTACATATTTACGGGTCAGCAGTCTGGAGGCAAGACTAGGTAGGGTTGTTCTTCATAATCATAACACAGGATAAGGTACTCCAGTTGTGAAAGCTGAACACCATCATCATCATCATCATCGTGATCTTTAGCATAGACACCTGGTCCACTAGTTTATAGTTGTTGAAAGGAATTGCAAATTAAATTTATAGAAGGAAAACAATGTCGTGCACTTGATTTGCAAAAGCAAAGAGCCCATTTATAGTGGTCAGTTGGCAGTGGCGAATACGGACAGTTTATTCCTAGAATCTGTGCTTGGGGATGTTCGCATCATCATCAGGGGCAAGCTGCCACTCGCACAGATTAAGATACTCGCCGTAGACAACGGAGATCGACGGCCTGTACCGCTTCGTCCATGCTAGTGGGAGCTGGCAGCAGGATGGAGAAAGTAACTGAGCAATGGAGATTCCAACTGTCTGTTTATAATACAGCAACTGATACAGCAATTGATACAGCAATTGAAATCTTAATGATGATGGTCGTTTGTTGAAGTGTAAGGATCATCATCCGTTACTGAGGTAATGATTGTTCTACAGCTTTAGCGTTGTTCGGCTTTAACATGATTTCGAAAGCTAATGATACAAATAAAGAAATAAAGGGGAAACTAAGTGGGAGTGACAAAAACGAGTTTTAATTGCACTATGGGCCAAGATACAGTTTCGAATTGCACTTTCGGCAATGTATACAACTTAGCTTTGTGGCCAG
This sequence comes from Chara braunii, assembly GCA_003427395.1. Lineage (NCBI taxonomy): Eukaryota > Viridiplantae > Streptophyta > Charophyceae > Charales > Characeae > Chara > Chara braunii. The sequence continues at coordinate 2,440,859 of BFEA01000042.1, forward strand.
GTAGGGTGCCCGAAATGCAATTGCAAACTGTAGCTTGCACCACACTGCAATTATAACTCGTTTTTGTGACTCTTCTGAGGTTACCCCATAAATAAATAACATGATTTCTAAAGCTTAGACAAATAAAATAAAATAAATGAATTCTGATCTTGGACATGCATCTTGTCTAATCATAGATCCACATTACTGATGAATTTAATGTGCGCAAAAAGATGTCCAGTGACAGACTGTCTTTCAGTGTTTGGGGGGTGGAGGGGGGAGGAAGGAACAGAAATACACTCGTTTGTAATCAAAGCCGTAAATGGGCAATGGGGCGGTTTTTCGAAAATGAAAACTTAAAAAAAAAAAAAAAAAAACGAAACCAATGACGTCAACACTAAGTTAACTTGCAGATCCTTCGGAAATCATCTGGGGGGAGGTCCCACTAGCAAAATAGAATGGATCGGATTGAGTTCCTGAATCTGGATGTGTTTTAAGCAGAGATGCAGAAAAGCAGTTCAATCTATATATTCTGCACCTCTCCACCAAAACTCATCCACATTCAGGCGTGCAATCCAATCCTCTTTGCCAGTGGGACCTTGCCCCTTTTAACTCAGAAAAAGAAAGAAAGAAAGAAAGCAAGAAAGAAAGAAAGAGAGCATGATGCTCCCCACAAATAGATTGGACCCTGCCCCTTGTTAAAAAAAAAAAAAAAGAGTCTTGGAAAGAAAGAAAGATTCCCAAAACACCAAAACTTGGTTATGCGCCCGTACTGGTATCTCAGGGCCTCCTGACATAATTATTAACATGACCCTTTTTCAACCCTATACGACCTTGATTACGGCCAGATGCGTTTGAGCAATGTATGAGTCTCCACTAAACCGGTGGCAGTGCACTGGGCGTCGCTGCAGCAACCCCAAGAGTCGCTGCTGCAGCCCCCAGAGTAACTGCAGGTCCTCCTCTAAGAGGCACTGCCAAGGATTTCATCCATCCAACCTGATCCTGCACATGTTTTTCAGACATCCTCGTTTTTGAGAAAATTTCCTTCAATTATGTGTTCTCTGCTCCAATCAGTAACAGTGCCATCACTATCCACTTACTCCAGATTCCAGAAGAACGATGCGCACAGATCGGAGCTGATCTAGTACTCAGTGCCCAGGATGAGGGAGCTGCATGATGGACAATCAATTGGCACACGCACACACACACACACACACACACACACACACACACACACACACACACACACACACATACATAAATGCACATATATATAGATATATATGTATATAATATATATGCATATATATAGTCAAACAGAGCTGCCCGGTAAACTCTAGCTAGAGAGGGAGAAGACGACAACAAACGAGGGGCTGTGACAAACTGTTTCGTTGGAGTTTCACCGCCTCAACAGGAGGCTGAACCCTCTACAGTCTGCAGAGTCCCCTAACTGACTGATTACACTTAAGTCATAATCCACCTTAACCCCAGTTGTGGTTAAGCATCAACGACTGCCTGACAACTGATACCCTGAGGTGGGCACCAACCACTGGCCTCAAGGTACCTGTGACGAAAATCAAAGCCGACCATCTTTCAGCCTAAAACAGGGCTTTTCAGCCTGAAACGGAGGGCCACTTTCGGGCCCTCATAAGATCGACCTGCCCTAACACTCAGGCACAAAACCAGGGTTTCGGGAACAGGCTATCTTTAGCCTGTTCCCACGACAGCCTCAAGCAGGAGCTGCAGCGGCAGCCCCTGACTCCCTTTGGCATTGGCAAGAGCAGCCTCCTGGCCTGCCTCGCCCTGCAGTCAGGAGGCAGGCCGAGTAGTACATAGGGAGTTCCCCTGCACTTCACGGGTAGGTAGTTGGACAGAAAGCAGGAGTAGTCTTCAGGATTCGGCCGCAGCACTCAGGAGGAGCGCTGCAGGAGTAGCTTAGCGCTAGCGGTAGTCTTCAGCGCTGGGTGCTAGTAGCCATACCAGTAGTCTTCAGCGCTGGGCGCTAGTAGGTGGCAGTAGTAGAGTTGAAGAGAGATGGCTGGCGGAGGCCAGTGAGACCTACCTGTGGAGCCATAGCTCCAGCTCCATCTTCGAGGTACCTGCATCAAGGCGCCAACTTCACAGGTTAGTACCGGACAGAGAGAGAGAGAGAGAGAGAGAGAGAGAGAGAGAGAGAGAGAGAGAGAGAGAGAGAGAGAGAGAGAGAGAGAGAGAGAGAGAGAGAGAGAGAGTTCTTCTTCTTCCTCTTTGAAGTCCACCGTCTCTTCTTCCCCTCACACCACCTGACTTCTCAGTTTCAGCGGACTACGACAGAGAGAGAGAGAGTTGTGACTTGAGACTTGACGACATTGGATCCAGACTCGACATTGGGATTCAGACATTTTGACGAGGGACTATTTGGGCCTGTGCCGAAGACTTGGTGAGAATGAAAAATACAAAAAAAAGAAAAAAAAAAGATAAATAAAATAAGTAAAAAACAACAATACGAAACAAAACTACAATTTTTTTATTTTTTTTTTAGAATACGAAACACACACAAAAAAAAAAAAAAGGGGGCCGGACACAAACCGACACGGAAATGCTATCCGACGGCGGGCACGTCGAGATATTCATCCGCATCGATGCCCGCCGTGTACCCGGCCCCGTGGGCGCGCTCTCTCGTTTAGTGGTGCGCTGCGAACAATTTGGTACGCGCGCCACCCCTCTTCTTCGTCTAACCCCCCTCTTCTTCGTTTGTGTATGTTTGGGGGCTGGCGCATTCTTCCTGTGTGAGCGCCAGACCCCTTCACACCATGGAATGATGATGATGATGTATGTCCGGGGCTGCATTGCAATTATATTGATTGTTCGGATCATTGGTATCTAAGTCTTCCGCTATGCTATCTTGTACTTTGTATTGAGAGGTCGGTTCTTGTTCTGGTCTACACCGTTACATTATGCAACACTATCACTCACCCACACCAGATGGAAAACTCAACAGACTGTTGGTTCATACATATATATATATATATATCGTCAAATAGAACTGCCCGGTAAACCGTAGGCAGAGAGGGAGAAGATATATATATATATATATATATATATATATATATATATATATATATATATATATATATATATATATATATAAAATATATATATCCTAACCCTTAAACAGCATTGGCCGGGGGGAGGAGGTCCATGGTCCGCTGCGCGCCGGAATCGGGTTGAAGTTTCGGTGCGGGTCGGCGGATGAAGGCGATCGAGGGCAGGTGGGCGTGCAGAGTGGCGCGCGTACCAAATTGCTCGCAACACACACTGAACGAGAGAGCGCGCCCACGGGGCCGGGTACGCGGCGGGCATCGATGTGGATGAATATCTCGACATGCCCGCCGTCGGATAGCATTTCCATGTCGGTTTGTGTCCGGCCCCCTTTTTTTATTTTTTGTTTTTGTGTTTCGTATTCTAAAAAAAAAATAAAAAAATTGTCGTTTTGTTTCGTATTGTTCTTTTTTACTTATTTTATTTATCTTTTTTTTTTTTAATTATATTTTTCGTTCTGGCGCGTCATTTTGTTTGCTCTTTTTGCCTTTTGTTTTCGTTTTATTTCCGAAAAAAAAAAAAAACTTTCCGTTTTTTTTTTATTTTTTTCATGCATTTGCATTTTTTTGCGTTGATCCAAAAAAAAACAAACATAAAAAGACAAAAGGAAAAACAAAAGACTGAAAAAACAATTTTATTTTGCAATCGTTTTGAGTCAGAACGAACTTTCCGCTAGAACATAGTCAGATGCAGGCACACCAGTGTTTGGTGATCGGTCCGCGGTGCGGGCGGTCCGTGCACATCGCCACACCACTGCCAAAATGTGAGAAAAAGTGGCGGGCGTATGTGGCCATGTTTTAGCGGGAAGTTCATTCTCATTTGCGGCTTTGCCTGTTTGTCGGTCGCTCTCTCTCTCTCATCGCCACACCACAGACTCTTGCTGGTTCTATCTCTCGCTCTCTCTCTCTCACACAGACACACACACACACAGACACACAAATAGGAAGTTTGCTTGTCTGTTTGTGTGTGTGCGTGTGTGTAAGAGAGAGAGAGCGAGCAAGAGATTGTGTGTGTGTGCTCGTGCGTGGGTGTGACAGAGAGTGTGCGGGCAACAGTCTGTGTGTGTGCCCATGGGTGTGTGGCATAGCGAGAGTGCGGTCAAGACTCTGCCATCGCCAGTGGCATGAGCTAAGACAAGGGTGCGCACTGTAGCTATGGCGCGCATGTCTTGAAAAAAAAAAGAAAAGGAAAAAAAAAAGGAAAAAAAAGAGGAAGCTTTCCTGTGTCTCTCTCTCCCTCGCTTCCTCCTCTTTTTCCGTCTTTTCCCGTCTTTTTCCGTCGTTCTCTCTCTCTCTCTCTCT
>BFEA01000042.1:2480931-2492163 GCA_003427395.1 Chara braunii
GCGCGCGTGTGCCTGGGAGGGGAGGGAGGACAACTCCCCCACCAATCAATCAGTCAATCAATCAATCAATCAATCAATCAATCAATCAATCAATCAATCAATCAATCAATCCATCAATCGATCCATCCATATATCAATCAATCAATCAACCCATCAATCAATCAATCAATCAATCAAGCAAGCAAGCAAGCAAGCAAGCAAGCAATCAAGCAATTAGTCAAAAAAACAATCAATCAATGATTTTTTCCCCCTATTTTTTTTTTTTTTTGTCACACATAAAAAACCACCCCCGCAAAATTTTGGTTTTTTTTTTTTTTTGCACAGGCCGACAACGGCCGACGTGCGCAGGCCGCGCGGGCGCTGTCGCACTTTTTCCAGTCGGGCCACTTCAGGCGACAGGAAAGCCAACAAGCTGTTATACAAGATTTTTTACTTGGGTGTAATAAATAAAATAATGCAAATCCCTTTCTGTTGTGTGCGCCCGACTTCGAGCGAGACCCTTCAATTGCGATCTTCGCCGGACTCTGGTCTTGGGAACCTTTGATTATGACTCGAAACAGCAATAATGATGCAAGTAACAAATTAAAATTACACTGAATAGGCTATGTATGTGCCAAGTTTGCCAATTTAGAGGTCGAGAACTAAGACATGATCAGCAAGCTCTGGACGGAGTCTATGGCCCAGCATATAGAGGTTGAGACCCCATGAAAATTTCTCAAACCATCCGTGATCTCTTTGCAATGGGTCATTATAAGGGGGGTAAGACACTTCAGGACGACATCATATAGGCGAGCAACGGGGGTAAGAAAGGAGAAAGAGGCATTCGGAAGTCATCGAAATGCTAGCTTGTGGTGTTTGTACAGTGCCATAAGATAGGGTACTTTTCCGGGTCCAATAGTCATGGGAGGAAGAAGCGAAGCAAGCGATGCTTCTGCTTCCCTGATGATATCCTCAGCAGACATGTGTTCAGCCACAAAATCCTTGCGTTTGAGTCTCTCCAGCGCAAGCTTCCTCACAAGATGAATACATGCAAAAGATGGGGTATTTGCTGATTTATCCGTTCCCGCAATGTACACTCGTTCGTAAAAGAATTCGACCTCGTGATTGACCGCATGCGTATCGGAGATACACGAGGGGTCCTGGTGCCTCATCATTGTTGGTAGGCCAAGTTGTGCTTTCAGCTGCGCGGAAACAAATGCAGAAACCTTGGACTGCATAGCTCTGATGATGTGCATACGGCCACAGAGAAAAACAACCATAGAGTGTCAAGCTCTTAGGAACTCACGCAGGGCTGTCTGCGGGTTGAGTGGGTGCATGGGAATGTGGTTCAATCCTTGTGAGAGGAGATCCGTCAACTTAGGGAGCATGGAGATTTTTGGGTCAAGAAAAAGAATGTGCGTGGAGGGAGCATTGTAGTATATCTATAGTGCATGGATGGTGGAAGGGTAGGAAGCGCTTCGTAAGACACAACCATGAATCAAATCCTCGCAAAAACCCAACCAGTCCTTCAAAACGAAGTGACGGAATACAGAGGCAGGTTTGTACACAATGGACTCCAAGAGTCCAAGGTACTCAAATATGTCCACCCAATTACGACTACCGCAAGAAGCTCCTTGGTTGTTGGAGGAAAACACTCGTCAATGGCACGTTCAAGGATAGATCTGATGCACACATGCTCCATAATCCTGCTCGTATATAAGATATGTACAAACAAATTTTTTTTTTGCGAAGGTGCCTTTTGCCAGACATTGCGACCAGAGGGGTCACAAGACATGATCCCTTCACTCACACACTCATCCTGGACACAGGAAGACAGATCATGTACACAATGACGTTAGTTCTTGAATAACAAAGTCCTGGACAGACCCAGACCCCTTGGGCTCCTCCCTAACGGTCTACTTGAGATGGAAGCCTGGGCGTCATCCTGGGTCGTGATGGTGGAAGAGGTAGGTGTGTCGATCGCCAACTGGGTGGGCTCCTCTCGAGCTGATGCAGAAACGCCCCCCTGTGTTGGGGCAACATAGAGCTCCAGGATGGTCTGCTGCGGTTTCTTCGACTTCTTAGCCGCTGATGACGAAGCAACCAGCTTGGCCATGGTTCTTGGGAACTTATGCAACATGATGGCAGGGTCATCCAAAATGTTCAGTGAAGTCCTGGTCGGATCGATAGCGACATTGTAGGCCATATTCACCATCACTTCCCTCGTATGTGTTAACACAACGGAGACCAGGATGGCCGCTCACCATGTGGTTTTCGCCCTGACCCTAAATGCGTGTGCTCGAGCTCTAAGGGACGGGGCTTCCAGGAAGAGGTAGTGGAGTTCAGACAAGAGGTACCAGAGGACATGATCCAGCAAAGATATATTTGTCCCACTGCCGCCCTTCCCCTCCGCGACACACTGACATTTGATATGTGGGCGGCCTACGTTCCAGCTACGCTTCAGCTCAGCGATAGTCGTCTGCTGTTTTGGTGCCATAAACCTTCTAACTGCTAGGGCAGAAGCAGACACGGTACACTTAGTGCGGTCGAAGTCACCAATGGTTGGGAGCTTCATAGTGTCCGGAGTGAGTGGGTAATTAACCCTGATCAAATCCGTGTTTTCCGTGAGTGCCTTTTCGTTGCACTTCTTCATCTCGTCATCCGTAAGCGGCGCTAGGAACCTGTAAGAATCCGCATGGATGAGGGCAAGGTAATTGAAAGTATACAGCTCCCATAACTTGTCATCCATTGATCTAGACTGTGATTCGATCCATCTTGGCGGGGCAATGGGAAGAAAGGCATTGTGAGCATACTTATTGATACTAGACTTTTAATAGGCCGCAACCGCTCTTATCCTAACCCTCCTCCCTTCTGCGATAAGCTTAGCATGGTACGCTTTCTCCTCCTCTGTTAAGGGGAGTGAGTCCTCGTCATCCTCCTCATCTTCCTCTTCCGCCCCCAAGCCTTCCCTTGTGGTGGCAGGGTTCCCATGGGTTGATCCTGCATGAAAATTGGACTCGGCTCCAAATAACTCAACAAAAACTTTTTCCCTCATGGCTAACTCCGCATCCACACATACAGACACTAACTCATCCTCACTGACAATGTTCTTGGACTGTGTAACTAAGTACTTGGTGAGTTCTAGGAACACGGGCTTGTCGTTCACTGCTTTCCAAAGAAGGTCGGCCCAGAGATCAAAGGAAAGGATCAAAATCAGAGGGGGGGAGACTACTACTGAATGGAGACGGACAAAGTCTAGGATCCTAGGGGAAGCTAGTGAAATGAGGGCCTGGGTGAGGCGGGTTGGGGCCTGGAACGCATCTACCCACTTTGACTCCCCGTCCAACAGATCAGTGTACCATCCATTTTCCGAAAAAGAAGGCACCTGCCATGGGGAAGGTAATACACATGGTAAGACATATGCACGCCACAGACCACATACACCGTATGGACATGGGACGGAAGCAGCCTTTGGGGAAACCATCAAGCCATCATAAAAAAGCTACTCACAAGATTCAGATGCGAACTCACGAGGATGTCGGACGACACATTAGTGACAACAACATGACGCCAGGGATTCTGACCCCTTCGTAAGCAAAACGAGACAAGTCCCTGTGTGTGTTTTGAATTGTAATGCGTGGCTCCTGCAACCGTGTCACAACATGTTGCATCATGGATTGTGCCATACAAAAAAACAACACCCGAAAAACAAGAGCCACATTGCATCAAGGAGTCTGCTATATGAAAAATGACAACTGAGTGATGGGCAAAAAGACAAAAGCCAAGAAGCGTTCCAATTACCACAATGCTTCAATGTATGCGGAAAGATGGGGATGCAAACACCCCCGTAGGATAAAGCCATCCACAGTTTCAAACCAAAGTGAACGGATCGATGTAACATCGATGAGGTGGTCGTTGCCAATCCTAGGATGGGTACGAATATTCCGATAAGCAGAGAGCACAAAACACATTCATACAAAAAGCGGGCAAAATTCTACCATAAAAAGCATCATGCATTAATTTTTAACCTCTGACTCGTAGCGCACACACACGCGTCAAAAAAAACTATGATGACTTATACGGCTTATGCTTTGAAATATGCCCGTCGATGGGAGGAAGGTACTTCGACCTTATCAAAGAGGTAGCACCAGGTGGCTGGATCCAAACAAAATCCTTCGTGAGACGTGGGTACCGTGGTCCATGCCGATCCATCCTCTCACCCATCAATATCGTTCAGAGGGAGCAACTACGTGCCCATACAGATTAGCTGACCCTTCCAATCGTAAAAAACTTGGGGGTGGCGAACGGCCCGATTCGAAGGAGAGAGGGCTAGGCGGAGGAAGGAGGGAGAAAAACTGCGAGTGCTTGACTAAAGAACGTTCCTCTGAGCCCGCACCCCATCCCTTCATCATGAGTCATAGATCCGTCCCCCAAGCACCGCAATGATTCCGTACCCCATCAGAACAGTCCCCCTGTTACTACGATAGGAGGTACAGTGGGAATGGTCTTCGGATCCAAAACAAAGTGACTGTCACTGACCGAAAGTGCAAAGAACCTGCAATTATTGTCATGTGGATAAGCTCGATAATCCTCTTATGCCAGACCTCTCCCCAGCACCCTCGACCTCTTAATTTCTCACGATAATCCATCCAAACCGCGTAATGCGAAACTATTAAGTCATACAAGCAGATATAAGAATCGGGCGAAACAAGGCGTAAACACGTACTACACCCAGTTGTCGCCATCGCTGTATCCAACCCAATCCCAACTAAAACACCAAACGCTTTGAGCAAGTCCTTGTTCACATTATCCTGCACCTTTCCTCCGGTCACGATCACCATTGATCAAAACAACACCATAAGTATTGCAAGAAGCATCCCGAACCCGAATACGTGTTACCAGCATCGCGAAGAATGAGTCGTGGCTATGTGTTAGAACTGTTCTTTGCTATCACACACCTATGCCGATCTCAATCATACCAACAAGTGACTCGAGTAAGTCCCTTCTCACTCAGTCACACCTCTTTTCTCTCCCCTACCCTCCCATAATATCTCTCATAGTCCACCACACGTCCATGCCCCCTTCGATAACCAGCCCCATAAATATAATATGACACGCAACAACTGTTTAAACACTTGTCACCCCTGGAGATCCATCTCTCCCTAACGCACATCCCCCATGCTTCAGCATAGGAAAACCGTCGGTAAATCCGATACACCCCTGTATGGTGCCAGCCTGGGCAAAGCAATACTAAAAAGCACCACTATCAAGGCGTCGCCAACGGAGGACCGTCATTACCGCTAAGAGGCAGATGTTGTGCCCAAACAACCAAAGGGACGATGCAATTAAGCTTAGGATGCATGGGAACGGAAGAATAGGGGGGATCACCATGCTGGGAGCATGCCGACCATGTGGCTACAAACAATAATCCGGCTGAGAGGAGTGAGAGGATGGTGGAGAGGAGGAGGGGGAGGCAGAGAAGAAAAAACGAAGGAAGGGGAACGAATACTGGAATCCTCGTCACCTCCATTTCGGGATGGCCAGAACAAAATCCAAAACTCCCTTGAATCCCCCTTATCCATAACCAAACCTGGAGGAACAAGAACTGGACGCCTTCTCACGCCCTACACCATCTTGCGAGAAGGAAAAAGGACGATGCATTGCGAAAGCATCCACTGATCTGAGACGAACGGATCAACTGGAGATCGAGGAACGTTAAAAAAACTAAGTAAGCCATAAAGGCCAAGACGAAGACGAACGCCAAGTGAGTGGCCACAAACAGATTCATTCCAAGACGAGTCGTATCCGTTACCCGAATCTCAACGACGATGCGTACAGAAGCACCTACGAGACCACACCATCAACCAGCATGCATGACAAGCACACGCAATCACAAATGAGAGGTTTGAGAAAACAATCCAGGCGAGTAGCGTTAATTGGTGGAGTATTATAAACACAGGGGGAGAGAGAGAGCGAGCATATTTGGGGGAGAAGGAAGAAAAGAGAAGAAAGTCCCAATTCGGACGAGCGGCCCTAATGTGCCGTTGTATGTAGAGAGGGTGATGGAACACGCTCTAAAGTATTTTTCACCGACTTCCATCCCATCGGATCTTCAGAGAACAAAACCTCCCACATATCTTACCGAAAGGGACAAACACCTTGATTGGGCATGGCCCAGGTACCAATAGACAACGAGATTGATTATGAGATACAGAGGGAGCAGAACAACATACTTCTGGCATCCGGAGCGAACATTTTCATCCATTGGGCGTCGGGTGGGCGGGAGGGGGGGAGGGGGGCGTGGGGGGAGGGACGAGAAGAAGCAGGGAAACATTACCGCGCTCGCAGCCATGGCACGTCGACGGGTGAACGTCGCAACCCGCAGTGCTGCGTACCCCAACGTTCTCACTACCCTAGATGTCGTTCAGTATGTAAGCAACCCAGTACGGATCCCCTTAGACCGTCTCCCAAGCGGTTCGCGCGAGGCAGCAATCAACGCGCAACTATGGCAATTGACCGGTTATGCGTGGCAGGGCTCCAGCAGGGCGCGGCCCACAATGGGGTTCGCGCGCCACTTAGCCAAGCGGGAACTCAGGTCTTTGTGAAGGCAGCGATGGCGATCGTAAACTGCGCTGAACTTGAAAGCAGCGCACCAGGTCAGGGACGACAAGAGCATATCCGGGGGAGCAATGGGTGAAAATGCCGTAACGGATCGATGGTGTTGCGGAATAACACCAGACCGGGCCGGTCGTGCGAAGCCATACTGCGCGCCACCCGATTACTCGAAAAAAAGTGAGGAGGGATGAGGGCGGCGGATTAGTTAAATACACGAAAAAATACGAAAAAATAGGGGCATTGTGCCTTGCGGTACATTGCGCTAGGGGGAAAGGACAATCAACCGAGGGTGGGAGGGCTTTCATCCTTGATTCAGGTAGGGGATAAGGAAGAAGTAGGAGACTCCTTAATAATTTTCATAAGGCCTCTCGCCCCTGTTCGGCACATGAGCTCAAGGGTTACCCAATATATATATATATATATATATATATATATATATTATATATATATATTATATATATATATTTCTATTTGACGATATATATATATATATATACACAGCTTCGAGATTCCTCGTCCAATCAAACCCAGCGTCCCTCAGAGGGGCAGTTCTTGAAAATGTATGGGGTATGTATATGCGTGTGTGTGTGTGTGTGTGTGTGTGTGTGTGTGTGTGTGTGTGTGTGTGTGTGTGTGTGTGCCTGCACATACATTTTTTTCCTTCTTTTTATTCCAAAATCAATTAATCAATCAATCAATCAATCAACCAACCAATCAACCAACCAACCCATCAATCAATCAATCAATCAATCAATCAATCAATCAATCAATCAATCAATCAATCAATCAATTAATCAATCAATCAATCAATCAATCAATCAATCAATCANCGTTCTTTTCGTTTCACGACTTTTGAAAGTTGTAAGTATTCTGTTCTATGGCCATCCTGGGCTGCGGGCTCTTTCCCGGTGTTGTTTATAAGCGCACTCTTCAATGCAACATGTTGTGACGCGGTCGCAGAAGCCACACGATGCATATATAACACACACACGCCCACGCACACACAATCAATCAATCAATCAATTAATCAATCAATCAATCAATCAATCAATCAATCAATCAATCAATTAATCAATCAATCAATCAATCAATCAATCAATCAATCAATCAATGAATTAACCAATCAATCAATCAATCAATCATTCAATCAATCAATCAATCAAACAATCAATCAATCAATTTATTTATTTTTTCTATTTTCTTCTATTATTTTTTTCACACACCAAAAACCACCCCCCCGAAAGAAAAAAAAAATAAACTTTTTTTTGTTCAAGGGGGTGGGGTTGGGGTTCCGAAACCCCGAACCGCAACCCCCTTCCCCAACCCCCTCTCCCCTCGACCGCGGTGGGCCGCCAAAGTCCGTGGTCGTGCCCGCGGCTACCGAGGCTGCGGGGGATTCATTGGCCCAGAGTTTACTCCTTGGCTTTCACATAAAATTTTCTTTTATTTTCATTACCATCAAAGGGCATTCCCTACTCAGTTAATCCCCTGAATTCCAGGCTAATCAATGTTGGCAAGGGAGGTCTTCTCAATTTTTCTCTAGAAAAGATCCTTGTTGAAGTTGTAAATGTCCTCCTGGGACGCTGGACTCGGTTTCCAGCATGTGATGCTCCCCACGAATAGATTGGAGTTCTTGTTTAAAAAATAAAATTGGTCTCCTGGATCTATGATTGTCAGGCCACCTTTGACTCTTGGTTGGGCCACTTGGGCCCAGACCATGCGTTTAATGCAAGATCTTAGCTCGTGGTCATTCCTCCATAGGTATACTGCTATCGCTGTCCTTAGGCGAGTCAGTTGACGCGGGAGCAGAGGCCAAAATGCCGTCTTGTATCAGACGGTTTACAAATTTGCATTTTTGATGGCAAGGGCTCTGTCGACTATGGAGGTATGCAGGCCTTTCCATTTGGTCATTGCCCGTATTACTATTTGGACCAATTGGTCCCCATGGTCTTTGGGGGGGCCAAGGGCTATGAGCCTGATTCCCAAGATGCGGATGGTTTCCTCCTTCGCCCGCGAGTTGACTGGAGGCTCCTTAGTTGGAGGCAGATTAGCCGTGTGGACCAACCAACCCTCCGTTTTGTCGCCCTAGTTGACCTTCATGTCTGCTGCTATAGAGAACACGTGTATCATATGTGCCAAGGCTTGCATGCTAGAGGTTGAGGCTTTGATGAGAATGGTGAGGTCATCCGCGAATAATGAAGTGACCGGTATTCTGTGTGTGGGGAGATCAGGGATGGAGATCCGCTCGATAGCGGGGTTGGCTCAAACGAGTGTTGCCAAGGTCTCCATTACAATAACGAAGAGGAGCGGGGCAATCGGGTGCCCTTGTCTCACAAACCTTTGCAAAGGAAAGAGTGGAGATAGGTGACCATTTAGCACGATGTTTGCTGCTGCAGAGTGGTGCAGTGTGTGGCCAAAGTCAAACTTATCCAAGCACAGGTCCAGGAATCGCCAATCGACGTGTTCATAAGCTTTTTCAAAATCAATAAACAAGATTGTTGTCTGCACTTGTCTCTGTCTTGCATACTTCATCATTTCATTGACCAGCGGGACATTATCTTGAATGTTTCGGTGGGGCATAAATTATGTCCGGTCCATGTGCATGAGGTGGCGCATAAAGGGAAGGAGTCTGTTACATAGTGCCTTTGCCACCATCTTATAAGGAAGGGGTAGTAGTTTAATCGGACAGTGATTTATAATTTCTGTTCGGTCTCCCTTCTTGTAGAGCAAGGTGGTAACCCCTTGTCCCATGAGATGCCCAAAGTGGCTTCTTGGTGGGCCGCATGTATATAAGTCATGAGCTTCGGGCTGAGAAGGTCCCAGAAGTGCAGCCAAAACTCCTTCAGGAAGCTTTCCAGGCTCGGAGTCTTTTCGTCCTCTATGATCTTTAATGATGCGAAGATCTCTTGCGGTGAGAGGGGCGCTTCTAGAGCCTCCTTCTGCTGCTGGGAAATCGGGGCTGACAGGTTATGTAGCATAGTAGATCTTGCTTGGGCCATCTTGCCATCGCCCCATTGTGCGTTTTCAGAGGTAAAGAGTTTTTGGTAATACTGCGTTGCATAGTCCACTATCACCCAGGCATTCGTTGCATCTGGCTGGTGCGGGTCGAATGGATGGTGAACCGCTGGTATCAGGCTTTGTTTTGCTCTGGTCTTGGCTTTGTCGAAGAAGGCTCTGGCCATCGTCCCCTTTGCATCAGTTTTTTAAATTCGGGCCTGGATTCTCCAAGTTTGTGCTTGGCAGTTAAGGTGGGCTTGGAGATGATCTCTGGTGTCTTGGAGCTGAGAGAAGATTTGTGGGTCCAGCGGCTGTTCCAGCAGCTGTTGGTCCCACTGTTCGAGTGTGTGCAGCAGGTTGTCCAAGGTGGCTTTGTCTTGCTCTGGTCTTGGCTTTGTCGAAGAAGGCTATGGCCATCGTCCCCTCTGTGTCCGTTTCTTTAATTGAATTTCGGGCCTGGATTCTCAAAGTTTGTGCTTGGCGGTTAAGGTGGGCTTGGAGATGATCTCTGGCGTCTTGGAGCTGAGAGAAGATTTGTGGGTCCAGCAGCTGTTCCAGCAGCTGTTGGTCCCACTGTTCGAGTGTGTGCAGAAGGTTGTCCAAGGTGGCTTTGCGGTCCCTCTCTTGTTTGATTGAAAAATTTTTAACCCGCTCCCTGAGGTTGGTCACCCCTGCGCTGAACCAGTCTACCAGGGACGCGTGATTGTCTTTCAGGGATGACCAGTAGGTCCAAAAATCATCCACGAGCTGGTGCAGTGCTTGGAGTTTGAGCAATTGTGTGTTGAATTTAAAAAAACTGGAGTCGCGGTATTGGTGCTGATGGAACGATAAGTCCATTGCTATTCCCATGTGGTCAAATGACCGACAGGGGCTGATGATCTGTATCTCTGCAACTGTCACGAGGCCGGTGAGGGCCTGCGAGATTAGGAAGAGGTCTATCCTGGAATTGGACAAGCCCGCTTCTCCCCTTGATCTCAAACAGGTGTAGGCCCTCCTGGTGCGATGGAACCATCTGTATATGTCACACAATTGCATGTCTTCCATAATCTGATTAAGCATGATGACATCTGGCTGTATGTCCCCTGCGTTCGTCATTTGGGAGGAGGATTGCCTGTCCAAAGCTGGGTCCGGGGTGACATTGAAGTCCCCAGCTATGATGAGGGGACAGTCGTTCGGCAGGACTTCAGACAGATTGTGCAAAAATTGGAGTCTGGCGGCGGTGTCATTTGGACCATAAATGCTAACTATACGTATGGTCTCTTCCTCTATAGTCCCTTTCAAGTAGACCCACCTTCCTCCTTGTCTGTCATAGTCCGACTGCACAGGCTTCAGCCTCGATGAGGGGGACAGCCATATGGCAACCCCTGCTGATGCTCTAGTTGTCGCCGGCTCTGAGTATGCTGTGTGGGGCCATATTTGTTTGTATTTAGCCTGACCTCGTGGTTGGGGGTGTATGACAGATGAGTCTCTTGAATGTTCTTGTTCTTGTTTGAAAAGAAAGAGAAAACAAATGTTTCCACCACCGGACTGTCTTCCGGTGGTGGACACCGGACACTTCCGGACTGTCTTCCGGTGGTGGAAACCGGAAAAAAAAAAAAAACAAATCATCACCCATGGTAATCCCGGACCCGGACACCGGAC
>BFEA01000042.1:2501477-2513259 GCA_003427395.1 Chara braunii
TTTTTTTTTTTTTCCATCTCCGGTAGACTCCGTAAAGTCCTAAAACCTGAAAACCGCTCGAAAAAACTTGTTTATGGGGGTGCTATGACAAAAAATGCCCCTGAACAGCCTTCGGGTGTCTGCTGCTGTTTTCCTCACAGTCCAACCTGGTGCAAGGAAGATAAAGCAACAGCGAGATGACAATTCCAGATTACACCATCACATTGAAAGCCAGATAGTCACACCGTGTCCACAGAGCAGCATTGCACCAATAATACACCAATGGAGGTTCGTTGTACTGAAAACCAATGTCAAGGAGAGCTTTCTCTCTCCGCCGTTTTTTGTTTTTTTTGTTTTAATGAGCTGCGTTCGGTGCGGAGAGCTGCTGTGGCAGGCCCTCCACCTGCTGTTGACATGCAAGGCAGATAGAGGGCCTGCCTCCTTAGTGTGATGACCCGTCCAAACATGGACTGAAACACAGCTGATTTCTGAGTTTTGCCCATAGACTGAATGCCTTGCTGAGTTTCCCGCTTGCCACTAAGTCTGTGTGTGTGCACGTTTGCTGGACTGCATGTCTGTCTGAGTGCTGGTTGGCTTGAGTGTGTGTGTGGCCGCTGTCTGAGTGCTGATTGGCTTGAGAGTGTGTGTGGCCGTGCCTGTCTGAGTGCTAGATGGCTTGAGTGTGTGTGGCCAGAAAGGGCACTTGCTCATGCATTGGGCCCTCAGGGCCGGTACTTACCTGTGGCCATGACATTGAGGGATTGCAGCGGGAAAAACACTCAAGTAGCGGGTAGCCCGGTACCGCACCTTGAAGGGGTAGATGTGCAGGTACTGGAGGCCGAGCAGAAGAAGACAAAAGTGCCATTTTTAGAGGCCAGTGGTTGTAGGCTAGGTCTAGGCGGGTGCCATTCCAACCAGTCTTGAGTCTAGAGCATGTACGGCCAAACCCCGCCGTGCAACGAGTCTGAGGCTAGAGCATGTACGTGCAACCTTTTTTTTTTTTTTTTTTTTTTTTTTTGGCATCTCCTACTTTTACATTATTCAGATAACCCCTGCCAGTACTTCAAAAGGTCCCTGCCAAATATTGGCAAGGGTCCCTTCGGCAGGAACTGGGTGGTCATTGGAAGGCGTCACTGGACTCATAGTAAGGAGGGAGTAGGCCAGCTACATATTGTGTAGCTTCTATGTCAGGTTCGTGTTTCAGCAGTTATGGGTTACTGACTTACTAACTCCGCATGTGATTTTGATGGCGTCACTCCACTACTCACCAAATGTGCAAAACTAGAATGAATCTTCTCCTAGAAACTGGATCCATACAGGCCATACATTTTTCTTTTCTGCAAGTGCTGATGAGTGGAGCCAGGCCCTTAGGGCCACTGCACGCGAGTAAGAAAAGGAAAAACAAAAAAAAAGAGACAGCTACTGTATGTGCAAAACTAGAATGAATCTTCTCCTAGAAACTAGAACCATACAAGTCATCCGTTTTTCTTTTCTGCAAGTGTTGATGAGTGGAGAGAGGCCCTTAGGGCCACCGCACGTAAGAAAGGTTAAAAAAAAAAAAAACGAGGCAACTACTTGAGTGTTTGTGGTAAGTTTGTAACCCATAACTCTTGGAACACAGACTTGAATCCGGGATATATTGCTGGCCTACTCGTGGTCCTCCAGCAGTGCAATGCACATCCTTCCAAAGGTTATGGAAGCCCTGGTAATCACGAAGTTCTCATGGTTCCCGATCCTCAAAAGTCATTCAGAGTAACCACTGACGCAAGCCAATACGRCATTGGCGCAGTGCTGGCTCAGCAGGATGGGAAGAAGTTGAGACTGATTGAGTACATGAGCAAGAAAATGCCATCGAAGAAATTGGCTAAATCCACCTATGAAAGGGAACTCTATGCTCTCTACAAGGCACTTGTCCATTGGAGACATTTTCTGTTGGGATGGTTCTTCTACTTGAGAACTAACCATCAGACACTCAAATGGATCAAGACTCAACCGGCTCTTTCCGATGCACTCAAGCGCTGGATTGAGGTCATAGATCAGTATGACTTCAAGCTTGAGTACCTGAAGGGAGAGTACAACAAGTTTGCAGATGCACTATCTCGTAGTGCAGACTACCTGGGGGCGCTAGTTTCCAAGTTTGGTATATCTCAGGAAGTGTCTCAATCGTTAGTGGGAGCCTATCAGGAAGACCCTGTCATGATGGACATCATGCGCAAACTTCAGGCAAAAGACAAGGCCACAGAAAGTGCGTTCGTGATGGTGGATAGGTTACTCTTTCTCGATAAGGCCGGGTGTAAAAGGTTAGTAGTTCCATCGAGTGAGAGTTTATAGTTTATTTCTAGGGAATTGTCACGACGCAACTGGACACTTTGGCCACCTGTCAGGTCTGTCAGCGGGACAAGCCGTGAACTCAAGCACCGCTTGGGTTGCTGAAGCCCTTACCTATCCCCGTTGGTCCACGACAGAGTGTTTCCATGAATTTCATGGACACCCTCGTGACCAGTAAGAGTGGCAAGAGGCACATCTTCGTCATCATCGATCAATTCACCAAGTACGCTAGACTAGTTACCATGCCAGAGACCGCCAGGACTGACTACGTCATCAAGTTGTTTATGGACAACTGGGTGCGTGATTTTGGACTTCCAAAGTCAATCGTTAGTGACATAGATGTTTGATTCACAAGTGAGTTGTGGAAGAGCAGATGGGCAGTCAACTTCAGATGACTTCAGGGAATCATCCCGAAGCCAACGGGCAGGCCGAGCAAATGAACAGAGTTGTACAACACTTGCTAAGGCATTACATCAAGCCCGACCAGGATGATTGGGATGAGAAGTTGCCGCTCATCGCCAGCCTGTACAACAATGTTGTACACAAGAGTACCGGCGTCAGTCCGAATCAGCTGCACTTGGGATGGAAGCCTAGATCAGCTCTAGACTTCCTCCTACCTGAAAACCGACCCTCTGCAACTCCAGGCACACTTGAGTATGGTGTGCAGTATGAGAAGTTGCTGCAGCAAGTTGTCGAGCACATCAAGTTATGATTGCTTCTGAGAATAAGCATCGACGACAGTCCTCATTTCAGGTAGGGGAACGTGTCTGGGTCAAGGCTAGTGAGCTAGGAAAGGAATTCGGTATCTCTAGAAAACTAATGCCTCAATATTTTGGTCCCTTGGAAGTCCTGGATGTAGTGGGGGATGAGATCGATGGTCCTACCTATGTTATCCATATCCCTGGACACCTACGCACTCACCCTGTCTTTCATGCCTCAAAGCTTGCACCTTTCGCTGAGACAGATCAATACCCTTCAATGAGATCGATGCTGCCCCCAACCATGGATGGTCAAGCGGAAATCGACGACATTGTGGATCGCAGAGATCTGCCTGTTCAGAAGCCGTTGGGAAGAGGAAGACCTCCAAAACCCAAGCGGGAGTATCGCGTCAGATTCTGGCATCATACAGATCCAAAGGAAGATCGATGGTTCACCAGAGAGGAACTGATTGACATAGCTCCAGAGTATGAGAGAATGTTAAAAGGGAAGGCACCTGCGAAGTAAGCATCTCAGCGGACTTTCGAAGCTAAGGGGGATGGAATGTGAGGATTGAGCCCTCAAGAAGGGGCCTTGCCATGATGTACATGTTCTGGGCTAAGGCCCCAGCAAGCCTAGCGGCCGCCCTAAGTGAAGGCGGGCCAGCAAATCAACAAGAGCCCTTTGTGCAAACATTTCACAAAGTGGGGTCCATACAGTTGCAGCACGCCAGTTGGTTGGGGTGCACTGAGTATCGGAGCTCTGCAAATGCAGAAATCCCAGGGCCCCGAGTTGGTTAGACCCTGGGCACATAAACGTGAGGCCGGCAATGCATGTTGGACATAGAGGCCGAAAATGCCAATGGGAAACCGGTCCACTATCTGAATCTGGCCGCAGGCCTTGATGAAAGAGGCGCAACTGCATTTCCTGGGGCCCAAACTACAACGGGCCTGGGTACAGGTGCTGGGGCCCAGGCACAGGCTCAAGGGAGGCCGCCCACACGCAACACTGGCATATAGGCAAGCAGGGCGAGTGGGCAGGGATCTTGGCCATTGTGGGCAATGCCGGCACGCTGCGCGAATGTGAGGTGCTGTGCTGCCCTAGGCTGAGGCAGGCAGGCAAGCGCTAAGCGGGTAGGGCGCTGCCTGGGCGCAGGGCGCTGGCGGCCACAGCCGGGCTGCCTGAGGGCGCAGAGGAGGAAGGGCGAAGGTGGTTCTTCGGAGGTGAAGGGCGCTGTGTGGGATAACAAGGGAGGGCGAGGGTGAAGAGTGGGACGTACCTGGTGGAGAGGGGAAGTCGGCATTGGTGTTGACATCATCACTCGCTGGTCGTCAAGTTGTCTGGTTGCTTTCATTGCTGTAGTTGTAGTGATAGGTTATAGAGTAGGTAGGGCGCCTGGCGCCATTCAAGAGAGAGAGCTACATTGGGTTATGCTGTTGGTGTTGCCCGATTGGGCTTGGACATTGACTCACGATTCGTCTGTATCGTTCTCAAATGGATGGTTACTCGGTTCCATTGTGCTATCTGCTCTTGCTTTGACTACTTGGACTTCAGTGTGAATTTGCAATCTGGATTTCTGTGCTTCGTCCACATTCATGTTCCTTGCACAAGGATGACATGCATAAATAGAGAAATGGTCCAAATTTGAAAAACAAATAAAAATAACAATAATAATAATTTTGAATTTATGACAGCCAACTATGACACTGCCTTCTTCACCTGAAAGGAATGCCAGGTCATTATCGCTGCATCTGGACTGGAAGCTGCACCAAATACAGGTATAATGACCGGCGTCTATTCCGGTGAAGACGGTAGTGTCATATCTCTTGGCCTCTGGCAGTAATAACTGCAGATTCTGCGATTGCAAATCAGTGGGAGAGAGAGCCTGGGGGTCTGCTGCTATCTGCTAATGCCAAGAAAGGCAGAGAGCCTCTTGATGACTTTTGGTCATTTCACTTTTTCTTTCTTTTGTGGTCATTTGAGTCTAAGGGCAAAGCACTCACACTAGGACTTTTCCCCTTCTCTCTGGACGTAATTGCAGCCAGGTGCATCCTTGCAAGGTAGAAAACGCGGTCATATACATCCAGGAAGATCCTAGTGTGAGTATGCCTTAAAACTTACATAATTAACATATAAGCCAGACAGCCAAATCAATTTATTACTTGGGTGAACTAGGCGGAAGCCACAACAACGAGTTACAATTGCACTATGGGCCAAGATACAGTTTAGAATTGCAGTTTGGGCAATGTATAATGTATAGAACCCAGCTTTCTGGCCAGGTAGGGTGCCCGAGTGCAATTGCGAACTGTATCTTGCCCCATACTGCAATAATTATAACTCCGCTCTTTTGTGACTCTACTACTGAAGTTAACCCTTGTTACTTTCACAAACTTCCATCATATCTGAGCAGCACATGCAATTACCTCCCTCCACCCAGGTAGATAGCTATGCTTGCAGGGGTCCCCTGGATAGCCTTAGGAGTAGTGGTAGGTAGGTTGTGACAGATAATAAAATTCAAGACAAGAATATAGTGAAGTTAAAAATAAAAATAAAAAAAGAGTGCGGCCGCGGCATGTTTGAAAGTTGAAACTTGAAACCCTAAGGCAAAAAAATAACGCGCAGGCAGAAAGAACAGAAAGAACAGCAGCCGAACTCGAAAAGGGGACTGGCAGTCTAAATAGATCTGTCCGGCCTCCCCCCCCCCCCCCCCCAGCTCCCCTTTCACCGTCTGACACCACAGCCGACCCCTGTAGTTATGACACCCGGTCTGACACCACGGCCGCGTTACTTTCAGTGCCCTTTCGAGGTAGGCGGCTGTTCTTTTTGCCCGCGCGTGTTTTTTTTGCCCATTCGAAAGTCTTTCGTGACATAAACGCACTTGCCCCCACCTTCCTCCCCCCCACGAAAAAAAAAAGAAAAGTTGTCAATCCCAGGGGAAAATAAGAGTAGTTATTAATTACTCTGCACTGGTCCTCTCTGCTCAGATGGTCCATAATTAGAGCACCAGTACATTTCTCATCTATCGCGACTATGTCGCCACGATGTTTTCACGTGAATAAATTTGTCTGTCAGTGCAAGGCCGGTACATACCAGTGACTGCACATCCGCATTTCGGGGAATAATTATGTTTCCAAAATTTTCCAATCATGTCATTATCATGGTCAGATTCTGCAACAGAGCTGGGAGGTAAAAAAAAAAAAAAAGCCTGTGCAATTGGTTGAGAATTTCAGAGGGGTGGGGGAAGCTGCCACCTTCAACCCCTCTTGGTCCTGTCACTGAAGCAACTCATCAATGACCTTCATCCATAAATTATTGTCAGACTCTCCTCTTCTTTCTTTCTTTCTGTCTGTCTGTCTCTCTTTCTCCTTATCATTTTTTGACTTTTCTTTTCTTTTTTCAGTTCAGTAACTTCAGTCACAAAAACAGTTTGAAATTACACTTCAGGCATTCCCATGAACATAACACACCCCCATGCAACTCTACCTGACTGGAAAGCGAGCTTGTATACGTCGCCTGAAGCGCAATTTGGAACTGGTTTCTGCGGAAAATTGGCCCGAAAGTGTATTTTCAAACTCTTTTTTTTTTTTTACCTCCTGCGAAGTTTTCCGTTTTCTTTTTCTTTGTGTCTTCTTTCAGTGTGCATTTTCACCCCCTCCTTTCTCTATCCCCTCCGGTGCTGCAGGCATAGCCCCTCTGTCCACAACTCACCAAATGCAGAAATGGTGACTGAACCTTTCTCGGCCTTTTGGCTAAGATCAAGTGTAGTATCTGTTCTGATCAGTTTAATATCTGATCCGTGGTCCATCGGACCACACGATATTAAATTATTTTTTCTGGGCCACGGAGCGGTCGTACAAGTAAGCTTGCTTACCTGACCCTTGCAGTGTTGCCTCTGTATTGCACTGCAGCAGAGTGCGGCGCAGCCCTTTAACAAAAAAAAAAAAAAAATGGTGACTGACTGCTGCGGAATGCATCATGAGGTAGAATGTGGCAAAGTGCCTTTTTTTTTCTTTTCATTTCTTATTTTCACATTTGGCAAGTGGTGGAACCAGGCTCATACTGACTCATTGCAGCAGCTCTGCTCTATTTTTTTTTTTTTTTTTTTTTTTTTTTTAACAAGGCTACGTTCTATTGGTGGGGAGCAGCACCTGCTGGAGTACTACAATTATAATCTCATCTTTTGTAACGCATGCACATGGTTTTTTTTTTTTTTTTTTTTTTTTTTTTTTAGGTCGTGAAAGTCCCTCTCTCCTTAGCTGACGTCCAGATAAGGGGGTCGGGCGTTTTCAGATGGTGACATTCTTCGGGCCAAATAATTAGGTTTCAATTCCTTTCAGAAAAAAAAAGGGGTCCATTGTTTTCAGATGGTGACATTCTTAGGGCCAAATAAGTATGGTTCAATTTCGTTCAAAAAATATAAAATCATGATTGAAATGTCCATTTCAAGGAAATGGCTGTTATTGTGAGAGATTGCTGGCCGGGCTGAATGGCTGTGATGCCTTTTGGCTGCAGATGGAGCTAGAAGTGAAATCATTTTTACCCTGAGAGGACACCAGGGCTGAGGTCCCACTAGCAAAGACAATCGAATTTCACGCCTGAATCTGGACGTGTKCGTGGAGAGATGCAGAAAGTTGTGATTTGTCTGCTTTGCTGCCTCTCTCCTTAAAATACCATCCAGATTCAGGTGCTTAATCCAGTCCTCCTTGCTAGTGGGCCCTTCCTCCAGAGCAACCATGATGATGGATAATATGAAGTCAAAGCCAAATGTATCAATTCAATTGTTAATTTTGTTGTAATTTATTGATATAACATCTAATGAGTTATGGGAAGCTTGTCTTGTCAGACTGCACTTGGTAAGGGGCCTGCAATTATTGAATTTCAAGATGTAAGTGCCTTTTAGTTAAAATTGAAGTTTTTGGTCGGCGTGACGAAATTGAGCTTCAAAGGGTGTTGTGATTTGATCATCCTCCAATGAGTGAACTGACCATGTTGCGGTTCCATCATCCTCCAATGAACATAACCTAATACACATCAAGGTATGGCGTCGGTGATACATCTAAAATCTGGTCCAAATTGCTGAAGGAAAAAGAAACTCAACTTCGTCACGCCAGCAAAATATTTCAATCGGACTTAGGGCATACACGTACTCACAGCATTAGCATTTGCACTAAATTGGACTGTAATTGTGATCAAATACATCCAGGGGGACGCGTCTCTCGGTGTCTCCTCACATTACCACCAATAGTAAACCCCTTGAGGGCCTTCTCTCAAAGGGGGGGAAAAAAGGGCAAGTGCATTGATGTCACATCAGAGTTTCAAATCGGCAAGAAAAACACCCGCCGAAAAAACAAACAGCTGCCGAGTTCAAAAAAACAATGAGAGTACCGAGGCTGTGACAGAGGCACAGGTGCCATAACTACAGTGGCCTATGTGCCGGTCTGAACGCTGTGAATGCGCGTGCGTGTTCGAACGCCCGAGCGTTCAAACGGTGCGTTCAAACGCACTACCGCCACGTGGCGCTGAATTTTTGCCCACGACCCCGCCATCCTTACGCGCTCATATGGGACTAAGGGTGGGGACTTGGTTGTTCGAAATAAATACCTGTATAGATCCATGTTCTGGTGGAAGATTCATTCGATTTTGCACATCCTATCAATGGCAGTAGCGTGAGGCCAGCCGCGTGGTTGGAGACTTACCTGCTGGTCGGTGCGTTGCTCATCCTATCGATCGAAAACTCTCTATCTCTCTCTCTCTCTCACATACACACACACACACACACAAACACCGGAAAAAAAAAAAAAAAAAAAGTGGTCGTGGTCGTGTATATTACTATATTTCCATTTTATTTTTATTTTTTTGTTTTGTTTTTTAAAGCTCCATCTATTGGTGGGGAGCATCACCTGCTAGAAATCGGGTCCAGCGTCCCATAAACAACATAGAAATATTTCTTTAAGCAAACATAAGTTTTCAAAAAGAAGACAAGGGGGAAACAAAACTACCTCTTCAGTCCTTCCCAGGACTGCCAGATTTATCATTCCCTTCAAGCAACTTTGTCCCCCTCTCAATCTTAAATAAAAACCATCAGTTTCCTTCCTAGCCAAACCATTGTGAATCTACCAAGGGTAGCTCGAAGGGAGGAAAATTCAATGGGTCTGGAAAGAAACCAGGGTCCCTGAGAACAGCTCTAGGCGGAAGTGTAAACCAGTGTCGGAAGACCAGTTGGAATTTTTTCTTGAGAGGTTACTTTGTCTCTTCTGCCCCTGGCCATTTTACTGCCCCCAAGGACCGCTCTATTGGTTCCCCAAGCCAGTCTATTGTGAAATTTTGAATTGTCTGTTTTATGTCCTTTTTTTGTGTGAGCTTATTCAATTTCTCCTTGGTAATTTTCCAATGGGTTCTAACTTCTGTTTGGACAAATTGTATGATGCAATCTCCCCATTCAACACCCTCTAATGTCACCTCTTCTTTCTCACGAATACAATGTTTATACCACAAGGACCATAGGATAGCTTTGCGTCCAATATCAAAGAAGTTCATTTGAAAATTAGTGGGTGTGAACAAGGGAGGATCCCAATGCCCAAAAAGGATAGTCCTCCACTCCCAAGGCCAGTCCAACCCAGTGAGTCCCCTCCATATACAGTCCCAACGTCTCCAGATTAGCACCGCTCCTCGTCATTGCAGGAAGATGTGGTCTTAGACTATGGTTTCACACCGTTTCCTACTTGGAAATACAGGCAGTCTAGTTTTACACCATGGAAGTGCTACTCCTTGTTGTTCCAGTGTGAAGTGGTTCACAATCCAATCGTTGGTGGGTAGACTTCTATGAATGATTTGCCATTGTAAGGAAGAAAATTTAGCTAGACGTTGTCAAATGTATTTGAAAAGTTTAATGTGTTTGATCATATTTATATTTATGTTTAAATGCCCCTTGTCCACCTCTCCTGAAAAATTGCTACGATATCAACCTTTGGTCTAACCAATCTATAGTCTGCTTTTACTGTTAAAGGTTGTAACAATCGTAGTTTCCCTTTCTCTCTAGACTGCCACTGCCATTCTGTCGGATCCAGAGGTAATTTTGGGATAGATATTTCAGGATGAAAGGTTTTCCAGCCTTTAATTGCCGAAATGAACAACACTCTAATTCGATAGATGTGAGAAAAAGGCAAAAGGGTTACTGTGTCCAAAGGATGTGGTGACAAAAAGCAATCCTTGTCCATCTTACGTATACTTACTAAAGGTCCCCGAGGCAGGAAATGAATACTTTGTCCCACTCTCAATTGTTCATTATGCTCGTCCAATCCCATTACCCAATCTCCTTCTTCAAACTTTGGTCCTTTCCTCAAGGACCGTTTCCAACTTAAAGGAATTGAGATGATAAATTGTTCTAAATTAAAAGCAAGTTGGTGAGCATAACGTAGAGTTGGTCTCAACTTTTCAACCGTTTTTTTCTTGGTTTCTGAACCCCAAAGATCCTTGATTCTTAATACCCCTCTTTTCACCCACAAGGACCACGGTGACATTGAGCTATTGAAAACACACCCATTAGGACATGTGATCCAACGATTACCAAATAGAGGTTGGGGCATTACTTCCTCATATCTCGAGGGAAAAGGTTTGTTAGGTAGTGGAAGGCTATGCCATCTTTTCATAAGTGTTGTCCAAAGATTATCTAGCTTCAGATCTGATCTTGTCGCCCCTCTTGTACCTAGTTCACTGGAATGTGTTTGGAGTCTAGGTATGGTGCAATATCTATCTTCTAACCAAGTTAGAGGATGTATTTCCTTTGATGTTGCAGGGGCCAGTCTCCTGATTTGTTCCAAAACCAAAGGCAACCATCGCTTATCTGTGGATAGGATTAATTTTTTTAACCATTGCAAGGCAAGGGCTTGTGATTGAAAAGTAGGGTCCAAAATCCCCAACCCTCCTCTGGTTGTAGGTTGAATTAGTGAGAGTCAGGCTACTCTTGGGATGACTTTCCTTTGCTTATGATTGCCTCTCCAAAGGAATGCTGAAATTTGTCTCTGAAGAGCTTTCATATGCAATTTACCAATGGACCAGAGACCTGATTTGTACCAAATTGAGGCTAGTACAACATTATTGATTATATTAAGGGTTCTACCAATAATGGAGGTATGTTGGTTCTTCTATTGAGTCATTTCTTCCAGACTCGGCCGAGCTATCTATTCATCATTATTTTTAGATTTGCCTTTAGTTGTGAATACCACACATAGAACCCTATTCGGTGCTCCTACTGGAACCCAATGGATTCTAGTCTGTTCAGGAGAACAAACCCCATTTGAAAGTATCCACCATCCTTGCGTCTTGTTCCCCCAATTAACAACCAAATTTGATACTGTAGATAATTTATCCGTTAATACTCTAATTTCTTCCATATTTGCCTCTGTAGCCTCCATCATTATGGTGAGGTTATCTGCAAGCATAGAATAAATAGGTATTGCTTCCTCTGGTATTTTTTTTATTCCCAATCGCTTGAGGTTGTGATTTTCACGAAGGTTGGTCCCAAAGGCCTCCATAATAATCAGGAAAAGAAAGAGAGTCAACTATATTTTCATGTTCTAGCGGATATTCATTCGATTTGTTCATCCTATCGATGGAAGTAGCGTGACGTCAGCCGTGGGGTTGGAGACTTACCTGTTGGCCGGTGTGTTGCTCATCCTATCGATAGACAACTCTCTCTCTCTCTTTCTCTCTCTCTCTCTCTCTCTCTCTCTCTCTCTCTCTCTCTCTCTCTCTCTCTCTCTCTCTCTCTCTCTCTCTC
>BFEA01000042.1:2539436-2554590 GCA_003427395.1 Chara braunii
TGAAAAAGTAGCACTACCTCTTCATCCATTACCAGGACGTCAGATAAAACCTGTTTAAACTAGCAGTGTTAACTCTATAATCCATACCAGGAGCTTGGAACCAGGGCTGTTGGTGGGGGAGGGAAGGGGGCCGGGAAGTCAAACAGAGGGCGCATGGGAACTGACGCATCAATGGAAGTCCAATCCTCAAAAACCAGTTTGTAGTCTCTTTTCAATCCAGCATCATCTTCATTCTCAGCCCCATTCCAAGTGACATAACCAATTCTCCGTCTCTGGTTTCCGCCCAACCATTTACGACTGAATTTACGAAAATGTGTTTGTATTTCTGTTTTATCTGAGAGAAATCGCACATTTTCCTTTGTTCGTTCCCATTTGGATAAGATATCCATTTGAACTTGTTGTTTAATCGTTTCTGTGAATTCAGGGCCATCTAGCCTAGCCCCCTCCCATTCATACGTACATCTCCTCACCCATATAGCCCATATCACCGCTCTTCTTCCCATTTTTTTTTTTTTTTTTTTTTTTTTTTTTTAGAATTAGCTCCATTCTATTGGTGGGGAGCTGCACCTGCTGGAAAACGGGTCCAGCGTCCCTCATACATATTAACCCAGTTCATGACTCCGCTCTTCTTCCCATACGGAACAGATTTTCCACAAAGTCCTCATCATCTCCCACTGATTCTGGGTCTGGACTCCAGGTTTCCAGATGGATAACTTTCCAACCCCATGGCCAAGGAACCTGTGGGACTAACTGTGACCAGATTCGATCCCACCACCTCCAAAGCCATACTGAACCCGGACATTGCATAAAAATGTGCTCTATGGTTTCAGCATAGATTCTGCTTGGGAAAGATGTTTTGCATAGCTTACACCATCTTTCTGTTAGTCCTTTTTGTTCTAACGAGGATCTGTCAATCAGCCAATCATTTACTGGTAGGCACCTATGCTCAATTTGCCATTAGAGAGAAGCTATTTTGGCAGGTTTATCCTTGACTGATTTAAACCACTTGGCAGACCTTAATTCCTCCCTACTGATATTTAGATGTTCCATCCATCTTGTGGAGACCTTGTCTTTAACGTTGATTCTTTTTTTCTTTTTTTAAAAAAAAGAAAGAATCATATGAAAAAAATTGGACCATTTCTCGATTTATGCGTGTTATCCTTTCGGGACATCCGTTAAAATTGAAACTATACAGAGAAGATTAGCATGGCCCCTGCGTAAGGTTGATTTTTAAATTAGGGCGAAGCATTCGATATGCTGATTTAACTTTGAGTGAATGCATAGCCATTTTAAATGATTTGTTATGTCTTCCTGTTCTTATAACCGAATTCCACACCCAGTTAGTCGGGTCAAGAGAAAGTTCCGAAATAGGGCAGTCTGGTTTGAAGGCTACCCAAGAGTCATTATTTTTGATTACCCTGATTCTGAAAATTTGTTGTGCATGAACCCAACTGGTTTCCTCTTGTTCCTTAGGGGTTACTACATTTGTAGATGACAAAGAGAAATTTTGCAGAAAAAAACTCTCATTTTGGTCTTGATCCATAATTAAACCAATAGACTCAGACTGATTCTTGAAGGCTACCCAGTCATTTGTCATTAATTTAGGGTTTTTCCTAAGAATTCGATACCATTCAAGAGGGATGAGTTCAATAACCTTATCAAGTGTTTCCAAAGAATGATGACAATACCTTAGCCTTGTCCTCAGTTTGGATGGGTAAATCCAGTCATTGGTATCTATGTCTCATATATCCTTCACCCTCATAATACCATTTCTAATCCAGCCCTTCCAAGGCGAATGCATACAATGAAGAACACGTCCTTGGGAATCACGAATCCATCTGTTATCAAAAACAGGTTGTTGACACACCTCCTCCCACCTTTCTGGCGATAGCTTATCCGTTAGAGGAAGCTGTCTCCAAGTTTTCAACAGGGAGACCCAAAAAGGATCATTTTTTAAATCAAGTATGACAGTCTGTCTACTTGAAGACACTGATGTTGTTATTGGTTTAGAATTTCCCCTAAGAATAGTCCAAGAACAATTTTCCAACCAAGTCAAGGGGTCAATTCCTTCGAGAACAGGAGAAGCAAGTCTCCTGATCTGCTCCAAGGCCAAAGGTGCCCAAGGAGTCTGGGGAATGAATAATAGACGTTGAAGCCATTGGATTGAAAGAGTCTTGGCTTGGGTCAAAGGATCCAGAATTCTCAATCCTCCCCCTCCTTTCGGCTGGATAATGGACTGTCATGCTACTTTATTGATGACCTTACTTTATTAACGATTACCCCTCCATAGAAAAGCAGTTAGTTGCCTCTGGAGAGATTTAAGGGAGCGTTTATTCAAGGACCAAATTCCTTATTTGTACCATATAGATGCAAGGATTACATTATTAATGATCATCGTTCTTCCAAAAATGGGTGTATGCTTATTCTTCCACATTTTCATTTTAGACTGAGCAGGTTGGAAGATCCATTCATTATTATTTATTGGCTTACCTTCCGCAGAAAGGGAGATTCCTAATAACGTAATTGGGGTATCCAAGGACAACCACTTTATCCTTAGGGAGATTCCTAATAACGTAATTGGGGTATCCAAGGACAACCACTTTATCCTTGGCATTTCGAGAGGTCGCCCACCTTGATGATGTATCCACCAACCAGTTGTCTTACTACCCCAATTGACTCTCATATCTGAAAGACGATAAAATTTTTCCATCAAATTTTGAATTTCTTCCATATTTTCATGAGTACCATCAACCATAAGAGATAGGTCATCAGCAAAAAGAGAGCACACTATAATTGCCTCTTCCGGTATGCTAGTAACCTGTATTCTTCTAATATCCTTATTTGCCGCAAATTTTTCGTCAATACCTCCATAATTATGACAAAAAGGAAAGGAGTCAATGGATCTCTCTGTCTTACTGATCTTTCTAGTGGAATGGAAGGGGTTACATTATTATTGACTATGACCCTTGTTGTTGCATTCTAATGCAAGATTCTCATCCATCTTCTAAAATTTGGACCAAAATTCATCTTTTTCAGACATTTGTCAAAAAAAAAACAATCGACATGGTCATATGCTTTTTCAAAGTCAATGAAAATAGAAGTTGCATTGTGTTTGGATTGACGAAATATTTTTACAAGTTCATTCACTAAAAGAATATTATCTTGAATGTTCCTTCTTGTTATAAATCCTGTTTGGGATGGGTGAATGATTTCTGCAATTATTGTAAACAACCGGTCTGCCAGTGCTTTTGCTTTTAATTTGTATATCACCGTAAGAAGGGTTATTGGATGATAATTTCTTATATTTTTCTTATCCCCTTTCTTATATAGCAGAGTGAGTACCCCTTGTCTTACAAATTCTCCCATTTCGCCAGATTCTCATACTGCCTTGTAATATTCCATAAGATCGTCTGACATGAAATCTCATGTTGATTCCCAAAATTCGTTTGGGAATCCATCTATATCCGGGGATTTGTCTACCTCCATCAATAAGAGTGTCTTTCAAACTTCATCTTTTGCTAGAGGCTTATCCATCAATTCCTTTTGTTTCTATGATAACGATTTATTCAATGGGCAAAGAAATTCTTCGATCTCAAGGATGCGCCGTTCTCTAGGGATATGACAATTTTGTCTAAATTTGTGATGTAAAAAGAGATTAAAAAAAATCTCTGGCTATTTTAGAACAGGACGCAGTCGGGATAGCCAACTCCTGATTTTTTTTCGCATCTCCAATTTCGACATGCTGTATGGCGATGAGAAAATGTTGAAAATGCAGTTTTCGGCATTGGTGTGGCGAGGTCCTTTTTTTTTTTGTTTGGACCATTTTCTGGATTTATGTGTTTCATCCTTGCGCAGGGGTCGTGCTAATCTTCATTCTCTGTATTGTTCCAATTTTAACGGATGTCCCAAAGGACATCCTACTCATTTTTGGGATTGATGATGAACACACAGAACATTTTATTGAAGTAAAAATTGACCACATTTTGCTTGTTTGTTTGTTTGTTTGTTTGTTTGTTTGTTTGTTTGTCTGTTTCTTTGTTTGTTGGTTTCCAGGGCATTGGACATTGTGTTTCTCTGTGAGGCCAGGAAGTACCATGTTGGCCATATAGTACCAGCTACAAGTGTTCTGGAATTCAAACGCAATGGTCATTCTTTGTTTGTTTATTTGTTTGTTTGTTTTAAATTTCTCTATTAAAAAAAAAAGTACTCTCCCCCCCCCCCCGCCCCCCAGAAAAACAGTCACATTTTAATATGCTGCGAAACGGGTCCAGCGTCACTTCCGTGAACTCTGAAATTTGAGGAATATTTTTTTTCAGTTATTTCGGTGGAGTGGTTGTTAGAGATGCTTGTTTTTTTATTTCACCAGCGGCCTAACTCAGTTGGTAAGGCTCGCAAGTGGCATTCAGGAGGTCGTGGGTTCAATCCCCATTGGCCTTATGTACCTTCCTGGGCATGCTTGGCGCCCGCCACCTAGAGATAGACCACTGGATCCCTCTATTGGCATTTAGCAGAGTCTGCGAATGTTCATAGGGGAGTGGACCTGAGGGGAGGCACAGGGATTGGTCTTGTTGGCATGGTCCCTGATGCTACCGGCTGTATCGCCCACCTGCACATTAGGAGCAGCCCCCGCATGTTCTCTCGTGAACACTGTTCTGACTGCTACAGGGTTCCCCGTATGCCTACAATTAGGAGTAGTGGTAGGTAGGCAGTGTGAGGTGAAATTGATAGAAGAATATAGCTTTTTTTTTTTTTTTTAAGTGCTTTTATTTCTTCGTTTTGTTCTGCGTAGCACGGCGAACACGTTCGGAGTTTTTTCGAACGTCCGAACGTGTTCGGCCGTTCGCCCGATCGCGGCGCGAACACGTTCGCACGAATGGCTTTCAGAGGCCGGCGAACGCATCCGTCGTCGGGCGGTACCAGGCCCGGTAGGGCAGCCAGGGGGCATTGTGGGGGTTGGGGGTTTGGTTGGCGGGGTTGGGCGGGCGCTGGGAGCATCTGCGTGGCGGGAGGGGCCAGTCTGGGCCCGCTCGTTCGAATTCGAACGCGCATACCCCGCCAGTCACCCGCCCGGGGAGCCGTCACCGTCGTCGTCGTCGCCGTCGTCGTTGTCTCCATCGCCTCCCAGGTGAGAAACCACGTCGCGTCCTCCTCCTCCCCCTCCTTCTTCTCCTCCTCCTCCTCCTCCTCCTCTTCGTCTTCATCCTCGTCCTCTGACTCGTAACCCGCCATATCCTCCCCGTTCTACTCCCCCTCCAGGGCCTCCACCTCGTCCTCCTCATCTTCTTCCTCCTCCTCCACCTCGTCGACCTCCTCCACCTTCTCCTCCTCGTCTTCTTCCTCCTCCACCTCATCGACCTCCTCCACCTTTTCCTCCTCTTCGTCTTCTTCCGCCTCCTCCACCTCGTCGACCTCCTCCCCCACCTCCTCCTAGCCTCGTCATCTGCTTCTTCCTCCTTGTCTTCCTCCTCCACGTCTACCTCCTCCTCCTCCTCCTCGTCCTCCTCCTCCTCCTTCGAACTTTTTATTTTCTTCGAACTTCTTTGGCTTGTTCTTCTTCTTCCTCCTTCTCCTCCTCCTCCTCGTCCTCCCATCCTCCTCCTCCACCTCATCGACCCCCCCCACCTCCTCGTGGTCTTCTTCCTCCTCCTCCGCCATATCGAAGTCGTATGCGTTCGCGTTCGCCGACCGAGCGCGAACGGAATGCTACGCAGGTTTTTTTTTATTTATTATTATTATTATTATTTTTTTTTTTGACTCCATATTAAGGGAATACTCACACGTCGACCCCAAATCCGCAAAATATGCGGATTTGGGAAGGGTCGATTTGAGGTTTTGGGCGTGGTTCACGTCACACTGCTGTACCTTTTCAAATGGGACAAGGCAGCAGCCGTGTGGAGAAATGGGGATTTGGTACTTGGCTGGTCACAGGACGCCATCCACCAATTGTGCAAGAACTTTTGTGAACGAATTTTTGCCAATTTCTTAAGAAAATGCAAAAGAGAAAAAGGGAATTTGTGGTCACCTCCAGAGGTGACCGCAAAATCCCTTGCCCCGCGGCCTCCCAAGCCGCTGACAAATGGGCACTGGAATAGTACATTTGCGAACTTGGTAGATCCGTGTGACCGGCCTTTTCCCTTTTTTGGGGGGATTTTGGGGATTATAGGTCCCCGTGTGAGTATGCCCTAAGAGCGTACTCAGGGTTGAGGTGTGGCCACCCAGACTGCGCCTTTCGATTGGTGGGGAGCAGCACCTGCGGGATAGCGGGTCCTGCGTCCCATTCACATCAACACACCATTGAGACCATTACCCAGTTTCGGTTCATAATCAATTCCACCCGGAAGGAGTTGTTTTCACCTGCATCGAGCATTGGCAGGCTCTTAATCGAGTCTTCGATCTTGTCTTTGGGCCTCACCACACCACTGTCGAAAGACAAAAAAAATCGACGGCCTCCTTTCGACAGTTTGCCCCCCTTTAGCCACACAGCACTGTAGAGTGGACGCACTTGTGAATGCAAGATGGACAAGGACGGACATGCCTGAGGGTACGACAAGCATTAGTCCATCCCGACCTCACACCCGCTCACCAAATTTCGAAGAGAAGTCGATGGTGCAGCCGAGGACTGTCGAAAGCATCAGAGTAGCAGGCTGGGTGGGGATTCAACAGCTTTCGACTGGAGGTGACAACATGCAAATTTTCTTCCCGTCTCCAATTTCGACAGGGTGTGTGGCGAAGAGAAATTATCGAAAATCGTGTTTTTGACAGTGGTGTGGCGAACCCCTTTATGTAAGTGTTCAAATTCCGTTGGACTCCCACCTTCTGGACCCCTAGCCCCTGTTCCACGCAGAACTTTGTGCGTGAGTCAGCCTCATGATCGTAATGTGCTCGCGTTATTGGCCTGCCTTCCATCTCCTGAGGGTAGTTCTCCAGTCTGACTGCCCTTCCGAGGGGATGCCCTTCTGGGTGGGGTTGTGGCCCTTGTGGGTGGCAAATCCAAAGGGGGGGGGGGGGGGGGGGGGGGGGGGGGGCGGGGTGGGGTGTTGGGGGGGGGGGGGGGGGGGATACATGGTCGCTGACAAGGCCGGGATTGAAGACGGAGCTAGGGATGTGGGGCCGGGGGGAAGGGGAGGGTGAGCGGTCATTAGGCTGATTGCCGGGAGAGATAGGCAGGCAAGACTTTGAGGAAGATGTTGTTCACATGTCCAGAGGCAAACTGTCAGTTTGACTGACAGGTGGGCAGGGGGTCCCTGGCTGTGTATGCAGGAGGGAGAGGGGGAAGAGAGTGCGTACCTATGTTGACAAGCTGGCTGACAAGTCTGCAGTGTGTGCAGACCCATGGTTGGGGCTTCAAGTTGGGGGAATGGGCGGTGTGTAAACGGGTTCACCTTTATCTTGCCTTTCAGCTAACTCTCCTTGATGCAGGATCGGCTAAGGTTGAGTTCCCCTTGTGTTTCGGTCATGGCTCTGAGACTCGCGTTATCCCTGTGAAGGCTGGTGAAGAAGCAACAAGCTGGCCTGAGTTTCCACCGTTGCTCTCAGATTTTCCGATTGTGCCATTTGATTTCGCCTTTGTCGCTAAACTCACACATTTAATTTAATATCCTTTTTTTTTTCCTTTTTTTTTTTTTTTTTTTTCCACTCGCAATGACAGATAGGAGAGATGATAAAAGCATGCACTCCTACCTATCTTGCAGGGGGCTCCACTCTATTGGTGGGGAGCTACACCTGCTGGAAAGCGGGTCCAGCGTCCCCTGAAATACAATGTTAAGTTGGTAGGTGAGCACGTGCTGGGAACCAGGCTCAGTGTCCCTCCTGAAGATCTGATGATGCTATTGATTATTGATAACTAGCTTAGCGCCCGCGGTGTGGGCAATGCCTGCACTAACAAGAAAGATATGAAACATCACACAAACTAGTCACATTGACTCAAATAGACCTATACACTAAAACGAACTCAAACGACCCTCAAAACAGGGTCACACTGACTCAAATAGTCGAGTAACAGACGCCAAGAGAGTTCAGACTAACTCATAACACAATTTCGTAGATTGAAACAGACCGACAAACTGAAAATTTAGAGAGAGACAAACAGATAGAGAGCCAGAGAGAGAAAGCAAGAGAGGGAAAGAGAGGGAGAGAGAGAAAGTAGAGCATAATACCCTAGAGTAATGTATCTTAAAAGTGCTTTAAACTTCGGACGATTATGGAGTAATAAAATACATCAAGAAATCAGGAAAAAAAACTAATGAATATGTGAAGCATTTGTTCCATCGCATGAATGTGACATTCTAGCATGTAGCGCGTAGAGGGATAAACCGTGTAATGCAGCATACAGATTAACATAGAAGGATATTCCATGTAATATTATTTCAGAACGAGTAATAAAATACATCAAGAAAATGAGAAGAAAAAAAAAATGAAAATGTGAAGCATTTGCTCCATCGCATGAATAAGATATTCTAGCATGTGGCTCGTAGGGGGATTAATCATGTGATGCATCATATGGATTAACATGGAAGGATATTCGGTATAATATGATACCAGAACAGAGCACGATAATATGTAGATATATAAGTTATGTTTAACAAATGTAGAAATCGCCAAGTTGTGAAGGAGGTGATCGAAGAATGGATGAGGAATACGTGAGTTATGTTTGATTCGGTATGAAGATGTACTTTGTACTTAATGTACGAAAATGTGGTTTCCACTCATTATTTTCACAGTTACATCATTCAAAAAATTTGTACGACGATTGATGGAGGCGAGATATGCAGCTCAAGCATGAGAGAGTAAGAATTTATGGATAGCAGAGACACTTCATGTAAATCTTTGGTTGAGAGTATCGCCATGGTGAAAAAACAGTAAGCACTCAAGTGAACAAAATTAAAATGTCTTTATTGCCTTCTTCTTGTGACAATTTATCTACCCAATTATGCAAAATTGCACATGTCATATCACCACGACAACGACTCTGATTCATAAGACAACAAGTCTGACAAGTAGAGTTGAGAGAACGATAAAGCAATAACTTTTAATTAAGTGACGTCATCACCTTGCACATGGTCGCATTACTTCAGGTCAGATCTAGAAGGATGCGGTAGATTGTGCAACCGAATCAGGACATATCCTGTGCAAAACGAATATGGGATACCCGTTCAACCGATATCTTATTACTCATTGTTAATTTATTTGGGTGATATTAATGTATGTAGAGTTAATTGTGTAGCATGAACGGGACCCGGTAAGGGTGGAAATCTAGTAGACGGGAGATACAATCCATTATGGAGTGAGGACGATTGTGACAATTCAACATTTCATGCCTATGAATCTTGGAAGGAAGGTGAAGAAAAAATATGTGTCATTAAAGATGTCATCCGGGACACTCTCGCACAAATATTAAAGATTTGTGAGCAGGTCACATATGTCGTCATTTGCGAAGGGAGATTATGATAAACTCAAGTGTGTACAAAAGCTCGTTTTTGGATCACGTTTGCATGGTTTTTACGACTTTGAAGGCAAACGTACAAAAAACGTCGGTTATTTTTTTTCCAGATATAATGTTTAGTTGTGACACGGAACGGAGAAGCAAGCATGAGATACGACACAAGGGGAGTCACTTCACTTTTCTCCACTCTACACTGAGTCCATATTCCTCCACTCTCCCCCCTTGTCCTCCACTCCCCTCCCCTCCATTCCACTCCAGTCTAATTCAATCCACTCCACTCTACTCCACTCTACTCCGCTCCACTCTACTTCACGCCACTCTATTTCACTTTACTCTACTCCACTCTACTCTACTCCACTCTTTTCTACTCCACTCTACTCTACCTCACCCTACTTTACTCCACTTTAGTCTACTCTACTCTACTCCGCTCATCTTTGCTCTACTCCACTCTTTTACAGCCACTCCACTCCACTGCACTGTACTCCATTTCACTCCTCCACTCTCCTCCACTCCACTCTACTCCACTCCATTCTCCTCAACTTCACGTTACTCCACTCCGCTCCATTCTACTTTACTCCACTTCACTCCATTTGACTTAACTTCACTCCACACCACTTGATTCCACTCTACTGTACTCCACTGGACTTTACTCTAGTCGATTCTTCTCGACTCGATTCTGCTCTACTCTACACGATTCTACTCAACTCTACTCTACTCAACTTTACTCTACTTTGCTTTACACTCGTTTATTCTACTATAAACTACTCTACTCTGTTATAATCAGTTTGAGCCCGTTTTGAGTATCGTTTAAGTTTGTTTCAGCGTATAGGTTCATTGAGGTACGCCACTCTTTTCTACTCTACTCCATTCAACTCTACTCTACTCTAGACTACTTGATGCGATGCGACTCGACTCTACTCTAGTTTATGCTACACTACTCTAAGGTACACTACTCTACTCTTATACTACTCTACTTTGCTTTACTCTACTCTACTTTACTATACTCTACTGTACTCTAGTGTACTGTACTATATGCTGCAATATTTTTATCTACTCACTCTACTACTCTACTCTAATCCACTTCACTTCACTACACTCTATTCCTCTCTTCTCTACTCTATTCCACTCCCCTCCACTGAACTTTTATCTACTTTACTCTACTACAGTTGACTTTAATCGACTCTACTCTACGCAACAACCATTTCGTCAAAACATACATATTATATTTTTTAAACGAAATTAAAATTGAGGTTTTGGGCCGAAATCTGGTCCAAGTTTTTGGCTTTTGGGGGTCCGGTGTTCTAGGAACGTCGGACCCCGAGGAGCCAAGACTTTGCAGCGGATTTCGGCAAAAAAAACTTAATTTTAATTTCCTTCAAAAAATATAATATGTCTATTTTTATGAAATGGTTGTTACTCTACTCTACTCTATGATACACTACTATACTCTACTTTGCTTTACTCTTCTCTACTGTACTCTATTGTACGCTTCTCATCTCTACTTTACTATACTTTATGTTACGATACTTTAATCTCCTCACTCTACTCCTACTCTACTCTACTCTACTGTACTCTACTCTACTGTACTCTACTCTACTGTACTTTACTCTGCTCCATTTTACTCTACTTTTTTCTACTTTACTCTGCTCTACGTGATTCTACTCTACTCTATCTTATTCTACTCTACGTTAATCGACTCTACTCTAGTGTGCTTTACGATACTCTACCTTCCCTACTCCTCTCAACTGTACTCTTTAAATTTTTATTATTCTCTTCCCTGAGCTTATTTTCCCTACTCTTCTCTGCTCTACACTTCCCTGCTCGACACTTCTTTTCTCTGATCTACTTTGCTCTTCTTTTCTTTCCTATGCTCTGCTCTACACTACTCTACTCTGCTCTCCTCTGATTTGTTATGCTCTATAATGTCGACACTTCTTCACTTTGCTCTGATGTACTCAACTCTGCTGTACACTACTCTATTCTGTTGTACTCTGCTTCACTCTCCTCCATTATACTCACCTACACTCTTCTCCACTCCACTCTTCTCCACTCCACTCCACTCCACTCCACTCCACTCCACTCCACTCCACTCCACTCCACTCCACTCCACTCCACTCCACTTCAGTCCACTCCACTCCACTTCACTCTACTCTAGATAAATCCATTCCACTCCACTATACTCCATTCCACCCTACTCCACTCGACTCCACGCCAATTTGCCTCACTCAACTATCTTTTTATTTTCTTTTCTTATTGCTCCAATCTATTCGTGGGGAGTATCACGTGCTGGGAACCGGGCCCAGTGTCCCTTATAATGGGAAAACATTGATGATTGACAATTGATGAAAATTTGGGATGATTGAGGATCATTTTGGATAATTTAGGATATCAGAGTGGGTGATTGTGGTCATGAAATAGAGCTAGATGATGACTAATCAGAAAGATTGTCTACTCAACACTGAATTACTATCCTATCCCTAATTTCATTTATCCATTTCAAACAACCAATCACAATTGAGCCCATGATGTGCACCAATCAGGCCTCTTCTCGGTCTCACACTCCAATATGGCTCGGTTGCAGGGCAGCGCTACCCACCCGAGCTCCGACCATTGTCGGCCAGATTGTAGCCGGCTAGCGTCGTTCTGGTGGCAACTCAACCTGACCATTACACAAGAAGACTCAATTAGGAAACTAACTAATCTAGAATGCCAACCACAAATCAAGGATCCGATAATATCAAAATCCTGATCAGCCTGACTTTCTGATGATGAAATTTGACGAGTACCCTGAGAAGATCACAAAAATGATGGATAATGACGACGACGCTGATGATTATTTCTTTTCACCCCTCCCCTTCTTCCATATATTGTCCTCCTCTCCCTTCATTTCCTCTTGTCCTCTCGCTGCCTCCGCTGAGCCCAACCCCGTTATCAGCATGAAATTCTTATCAGCCCCAACGAGACAGAGAACCTCCCCGTTCCCTTCTACCTTAAGGTAACCAGTTCCCCCAAAAGGTGTACCTCAAAACTAACACTCTGACCTAGTCTGCCTCCGCCAGGAGATATTGCGCCCCCATACATATCTCCCAGCCCCAACCCTGGTCAGCTCCCATCGTCTGCGTCTACTCCCTGGGGGACAATCACCTCCCACCTTGTGTTACCCCTGCGGAGTAGCGCTCCCTTCCTGACCAACCTACCTATCAACTAGATGAGAATATAACCACCAACACAGAGATAACTACTAAAAAATAAATAAAGAAACCATGATGATGATGATGATGATGATGATGATGATGATGATGAATAAAATTGACGAAAATAAGTAAGGAACGTCGGACTTGCGATGCCCTGACAACTCACTATTGTTGTAATGAAAATAGAAGATGAGGATGATTACGATCTTTACAGAGAAATCCGGATGATGATCATGAAGAAGATAAAAAGAAGATAAAAATCATGGATGACGAATTAAAAGAAGCCGATGATGATTACCACCGGTAACAAAATGAGGATTACAAAAATGACGGTGTTCTTAATGAAAAACCCTCGCTGAAATCACAATGATGAAAATCTTGATGCTCTTGATGGGTAACCTACACAAGACAAAAAATAGACAAAAACACATATATAGGTTGATGATGACCTCCTAGCCGCTCTCTTGATGATACTCTCCCAGTGGCACTGTGATGATTCTTCAAGTAGGACCAACGTTCTCCGCACTTTGGTCTCCATGGGGCTGACTCCACTTTCCTCCACCCACATCGACTTTCGTCAACTCGCATGAGCTCTCCAACCTCTTTAAAGGTCTTGGCTATGGAGTACTTCATGTGAAAAACACAGGGAAAATGCTCAAACAGCAGTTGCCGCTACCATTTTCCCTTTTCCTATGTACCTCAGGCCAGATGCTACGTCAGCCTGTGACGTAGTAATGACCTAGCGCCTCTGGATACCGCTTGTGTGTCAAGCGCTATCCCCCATCTAATTCACAACATCACAGCACGCTCGGACCAGCGCCTCCCTCCCGTTGGCTTCCAGCACCGCACCACGTGTCATCTAGCATCTTACTAGTCACCCCAAGCCAGCGCCTCGCCAACCGCAAGTCACCAGCGCCCCACCACACACCTGTTGCCAGCGCCTCGCCCCCCGCCAACAACCAACGCCTCGTTGCACTCACACAACCAGCGCCTCGCCACTCGCGAGAAGCCAGCGTCTGGCAACCTGCGAGAAGCCAGCGCCCCGCCACCTCCGACCAGTCAGCGCCTTGCCTGCAAGCAACCAGCATGCCACCATCCACATCGGCAGGTTTCGCCTCACTCAACTATCATTTCGTCAAAACGAACATTTTATATTTTTTGAAGAAAATTGAGTATTTTAGCAAAAAACAGGTCCAATTTTTTGGCTCCTGAGGGTTTGGCGTTCTGAAAACGCCGGATCCCCTAAATGTATCTGGTCTTGAGCGACGTCCGCATACATCCAGGGGGTTCAACGTTTTAAGAACGCGGGACCCTTAGGAGCTAAAAATTTGGACCTGTTTTTTGTCATATTGCTCAGTTTCAATTTCATTCAAAAAATATAAAATGTCCGATGAAATGGCAGTTACTCCACTCTACTCCACGCCACTCTACTCCACTCCACTCTACTCCACTCGACTCGACTCTACTCAGCTCCACAACTCCAGTCCACTCCACCCTACTCTTCTATACTTTATTCTTCTCTACTCTTCTCTTTCTTATGCTTCTCTTCCCTACACTTCTCTTCCCTATTCTTCTCTTCCCTATTCTTCTCTTCCCTATTCTTCTCTACTCTACGCTTCCCTTCTCTTCCCTGCTCTATGCTTCTATACTTTATTCTTCTCCGCTCTTCTCTTCCCTACGCTTCTCCCGTCACTCTTTTCTACAGTACGCTACCCTGCTCTACGCTTCCCTACACTGTTGTTCTCTGCTCTACTCTGCTCGGCTATGCTCTACTCTACACTACTCTGCTCTGCTCTCCTCTGATCTGCTCTTCTCTCCACTCCTTCACTCTACTCTGCTCTACTTCACTCTACCTTACTCTACTCCATTCTGCTCTACTCTACTTCACTCACCTCCACTCCACTCACCTACACTTTCCTCCACTC
Source organism: Chara braunii (assembly GCA_003427395.1). Classification (NCBI taxonomy): domain Eukaryota; kingdom Viridiplantae; phylum Streptophyta; class Charophyceae; order Charales; family Characeae; genus Chara; species Chara braunii. The sequence continues at coordinate 2,553,998 of BFEA01000042.1, forward strand.
GCCTACACTTTCCTCCACTCCACTTTGTTCCACTCTATTCAACTCCACTCCACAACACTCCACTATACTTCACTCCACTCCATTCCACTCTATTCTACTCCACTCCACAACACTCTACTCTGCTCCACTTTATTCCACTACATTCTACTCCACTTCGATCTACTCCATTCGACTGTACTCTGCTGTAGTTTACTCGCCTCCACTCTATGTTTCCTTACTCTTCTCTACTCTACTCTTCTCTTAGACTACTCCTCGTCCCTACGCTTCTCTACTTTACGCTTCTTGCTTTTCGCTTCCCTGCTCCGCTCTGCTTTTCTCTTCTCTTCTCTACCCTGCTCTACACTACTCTCCTCTACTCTGCTATGATCTGCTCAGCCGTTATCTGTTGTGATCTGCTCTGCTATGATCTGCTCCGCCCTTCATCGTAGTGCGCCCAATTGCTGACTGGAATGGAACGAAACATCTTCATATTAGACTTTTTTTCTTTGTACGTTGGTTTTTCTTTTTTGGCGTTGTTCTTGTGTTGCTCCTCTCTCTGTCTCTCTCTCTCTCTCTCTCTCTCTCTCTCTCTCTCTCTCTCTCTCTCTCTCTCT
>BFEA01000042.1:2617843-2663620 GCA_003427395.1 Chara braunii
TTTTTTTTTTTTTTTTTTTTTTTTTTTTTTTTTTTTTTTAAGGAAAAGGAGCAATCTTTATTACACAATTGGGAACCTGGCCCAGCATCCCTCACAAAATTTGCCGCTTTCAGAGTATACTCACACTAGGCCCTCAAAATCGCAAAGTAGCAAAATCAGCGGCTGGATCGAATCCTCACTTTACAAGGACTCCATCTGGCCGCTGATTTTGCTATTTGCCAATTTTCAGGGCCTAGTGTGAGTATTCTCTCAGTGGTTGCCTTCCCCAGAACCTGCCCTGATGAGCTTTCAAGTCTCCATTTTGCAGCATTTCACTCCCTCACAGCCTGTCACATTCCCTGGGACCTGGGCCTTCTGCTTCTTGGCAAGGACCAGCACCTGCTGGCACAATGGTCGCCTTTTGCAACCAATCTTTTCTCCTACATGAGGCTACAAAGTCTGATGTTATCCTGGAGAGCCAGATGCTCTTTCGAGAGGAGAGATCACCAATTTGGGCTGCAACAGGCACAACGCGCAGCAGAAGAAACCATCAGGAGTAGAACGCAAAAAGCCTGGAAAAGCTTCAAACAGGACTACCACAGCGAAAAGGACCCGGTTCTCAATATAACCATCTGCAAAAACTATTGGCAACTGTGGCAGGATCCTCAGGAAGTCTTTTTGGAATTGGACACCAACCTCGATATCCAATGGAAACCATGGAGGGCCTCTGAACCCACCTGGGAAAGGAGGCCCCTCAACTGCTTCGCCGTCCCCTAGCGCCAAACTAACTTTGTGCTATTGACTGACAGTCCACCGGCCCCCTCCCCGCTTCACGACTGACAGCCAGGGCAGGCACCCCCGTCCCCTTTTCCACCTCCCCCCCTGCTCCCCTACCAAATGCCTCCCCTCCCCCCTTCCCCACCCCACAACCCTCCCCCTCCTCCTCCCGACCGCCTTTAAAGTCAAGGTGCAGATGCTGCAGTGGACAGGAAGAGATGCAAAGCCCCCTGACGTGAAGTCGGAGGCCGAATGGATCCACGAACAGAACACGGCACACGACCAGGAGATTGGACACCAATTGCTAAGGCGGAAGGAGATCCGGCCGGCACGGGCTATCAGCAGCAACATACAGAGGATACTGCCTACTAAATCAAACACTGGATAAAAGCTCAATAATAGAACCCATGGGATTGGCTGTGGGCAGAGACATGATACTGGGTCGTACAAATTGAACAATGGTGACTGATTCAATAATGCTGGTTCCTGGATTTCGATGTGAAGGGACGCTGGACCCGGTTTCCAGCAGGTGCAGCTCCCCACGAATGGAACGGAGCCATCTAATATCGAGCGTGTAGAGGGGATGACTTCTCTTACCAGCACCCCCCCACATCCTCGCCGATGTTTCAAAAAAAAAAAAAAAAAAAAAAGGAACTAAAAAAAAATCAATTCTTTTTTCTTTTCTGTTTTTCTGAACATGCAGGGTTGCAAACATAATAAGATGAGAAGAAGGATCTGTGCCCTTGAAACAGTAGTGGCATGAGCTCTGCCTGGCCGGAGAGCCTCACTCAGCTCAGAGCTGCGGCGACTTTTGTAAGGGACGTCGGGCCCGCTTCCCGGCTTCAATATTAATAAAGATTGAAAGGGAAAAGGGTTGCAAACATAATGATGATTTCAGCAGGTAGCCTGCAGCTTTTGGGGCCTGGTCAGGTTGACCAGGACAACCTGGAGCCAAGTCCCACTAGCAGCCTTGAGTTTTCCCAATGGCATTGCCGGAATCTGGATGTGTTTGTGGAAATGTGGGGTTGAGGAGGAAATTCAAAGCGATTTTCTGCACGTCTCCACAAAAACACGTCCAGATTCAGCCGCCGAGGGAACTCAATGCTGCTAGTGGGTGCCGGCTAGTACACAAAAGCTTCTGCCAGCCTTGGCACTCCACACTAAACCCCAGATACTCCAAGTGGTGCTAGCGCTCACTACGTGTATCTACTTCGGCATTCCAGTGCAGGCCCTGGGCATTGGTGCACAAATGTTGTGCTGGTCCCTTCCCTCTTCGGTCTCTCGCGTTTTTAGGGACAGCTGATGTGCGCTCCCAATTCGATTTTCTGAAGTGACTTGAGTGGGCATAAATACAGAACGAGTCAGAGACGGCGACACCTGTTACTGTGGGGTGTACACCCCGAGGGAATGCTCCCACTACTGTTTTCCTGCAAACACAACGCACCCTCATTATGGTTGTACTGGACCAGAAAGATAACTTGTATACATTCATTATCAGGGTGCGTTATGTTTGGTGGAAGGTATTATGATCACAGAATTCAATTGTTATTGCCACCATACACATAAGAAAGTCCTCATGCGAGATTGCATTTAATTTATTATCTTTCGGATGCTTACAAAAAACGTCAAAAACATTGAATTCGTGAAAATCTAACAAAACCACAAAACCTAACATTTTTTATAAAATGAAAAAGTAAAGAGAAAACTACGGCGCAGTCAAGGATTGAGTTTGTAATTGCACTTGAGGCAAAAGGGCCGGTAATGCTGAATGTATGTGACCTACGTTTCGGGTCTGGTGGGGTCGCGTGGGGGTGTGTTGTATTCGCGGGATTGCCTGAAGTGCAATTACAAACTGTTTTCGTGACTGCGCCGAAGTTACCCCAAAAGTAAAAGTCAAATTGTTATTTTTGACACAGAAAAGAGAGCGTTTTTAACTGTTTCCCGAGAAAGGGGGCAAAAAAAATGAGCAAAAAGTCTAACGATTCTCAAAATGTGCAAGAAAATGCTCTCCAGCAAAGAGCATGTTATAAGACTATAAGTCGTTTTAACGTCTTAGTACATTGGCAAAAAGCATAGCTTAAACAAGACAATCTTTAAGGCAAGGCGAACTCGAAAGATGTTAAAAAAAACAGTTTCAGTGAATACTCATTTATAAAACTATAAGTCGTTTTCAACAGTTTGCTAAAAATCAGACTTTGTGAAAACTAGTTTATAAAACGGTAAATTTATATAACTCCATTTTTAAGTTAACTGTAAAACCCATGTCAAAAAATATATGTTATGTAAAAGAAGAATTCAAACAAATTTTACGTGGGAGACATCTTCAAATTCTTAGCCAACCACGATTTAAAATAAAAAAATAGAAATTTATTTCAATAAAAAATACTAAAAACACTGAAAACACAGGATTCGTGAAAACCTAACAAAACAAATTGTTAGGTTTGCATGAAATGTATTCAAGATTATGAGAGTACGTTTTTCATGCCTCCCCCAGGAACAAAATTTTACGTGAAGCAAAACAACCGCAAAAAAAATAATAGAAAATTACTTTTTGAAAACCACAGAAAGTGGCGAGGAGAAAGCAGGTTTTTCCACATAAAATCACTACCTGGTGAAGCAACTTATGTTCAAGAACTGGAATATCTCATTTTTTTGTTCTAAAAAAATCATCTTTATAGTTCTATGAGATGTATAGCACGATGAACATATTCGAAGGTTTTTCGAACGCGCAAACATGTTCTTAAACATGTTCTTAAACATATTCTCCCATACCTGAGCGAATATATTTTTTTTTACTATTTTTTTTTTCCCTTTTTTTAAAATTTTAAACTCGTGTTTGACTAAGAATTTGCAGATATTTCCCAGGTAAAAGTTATTTGTATTCTTATTTTAAATAACATAGATTTTTTGCTAAGGGTTATATTGTTAACGTCAAAATTGATTTATAGTTCTATAAATTAGTTTTCGCAGATCTTGGTTTTTACCTAACTCTTGAAAATGACTTATAGTCTAGGGTGTTGGATCGGACGTCCGCGACCCCCCTAACTATCCGGGATGTCCGACCGGACGTCTGATCAGGCGTCGGACAAAACAGGGTATGTCCGACCTAGCGCAAAAAAAATAATACTAATAATAATACTAATAATAATAAAATCATGTGACTTCCACCTTGCATTAGGTGTATGCCACCAAATTTTTGAATCATTTGGGCCAGTAGAATAAATAATAAAAATGTTCAAAGATTCTAATCCCCACCTATAACCCTCCTATCCCCACCAAAACCCATCGTAACCCCCCCCCCCCCACACCGCAAATACCGCCCTATCACCGAATGCTCAAAAAAATATGAAAATGTTTGTGGGGGGTCTCTAGGGCATGCGTAACACTGTGATTTTTCTTTAGTGCCAAAAAAACGTCGTTCGAAAATCCGGACGACGACGGTACCTGACGCCTGGTCTCCGGACCATTGGTAACCTAGTTTATAGCTCTATGAATGAGTATTCACAAAAATCCGTTTTTTTTTACATCTTTCAAGTTTTCCTTGTAGACCTGAAAAATTGTCCTATTTGAGCTTTGTTTTTTGCAAATCTAATGAGAATGACTTATAACCTTATAAGAGGATGTTGCAAAAAAAAGTTTTCTCACACATTTTGAGGAACAGTTGATTTTTCATCTCGTTTTTTGCCTCTTTTATCAAAAAACAGTTAAGAACGCTTTATTTTTGTGTAGTTTCACTTTTACTTTTTCATTCTATAAAAAATGTGCGGTTTTGTCGTTTTGTTAGGTTTTTACGAATCCAGTGTTTAAAACATAATATATTCATTCATGTATGAGAGAACATATCCAAGCAAATTTATTCGTGAACAATATAACATGTGTGCGTGTTTGGGAAACCCCCGAATAAGTTCGTCGTGCTACATACCTTATAGAACTATAAATATGATTTTTTTCGCTAAAAAAAAAAAATTGGATATTTCGGTTCCTGAACAAACGGTGCTTTGCAAGGCCGTTATTTTTTGAAAAAAAACTTGCTTCTCTGCTCACCACTTCCAGTGGTTCAAAAAAACCTCCTTTTTATTCCTTTTTTGCAGGTAATTTACTTCACATAAAATTTTGTTGATGTAGGAAGCCAGAAAAATGTAGTAATATAATCTTTAAAAACATTTGTGCAAACCTAACAATGTTTTTTGTTAGGTTTTCACGAATCCTATGTTTAAACTTTTGTCGTCTCACTCTATCAAGTCATGAGCCTAGTACTGTCTTCACCCGAATAGAACACTTGGTTATTACAGCTGTATTTGGTGCAACTTTCAGTCTATGTATGTCGATAATTACAGGGTGTTCTATTCGGGTGATCGAGGGTGAATGCAGCGCACTGCCGTACCCTGACTCAAAATGCGTACAAGATATCTTTCGAATGGAATACGGTCATGACGAGAAGGAATATGTCAGGGTCACACAAATCACTCCATATCTGCGAGTAAGTCCTCAGTTTGCGACAGTCGCCATCTATGGGCGCCTCTTAGGTGTGGCTCAGTTTGAGGGCATACTCACACTGCGACAAATAATCCCAATCTCACAAAAAAGGGTAGAGTGTCGGTCACACACTGTTCCCAAACCCTAAAATATATTATTCGCGTAAGGGGCTAGAATAAGAAATGTGGAATGAAATGGGGAAGAAAGGGGACAAGCGAGGATGAAGGCCAACAAGGGGACAACCAGATACTACCGACTCATCTTCCATGACTGGACCAAGCTAGATGGCTCAATTCCAATGCGACCATATGACGAATTCTTGGACTACTCCCCCTTCCCTCCCCCCCCCCCCCCCCCCCCCCCCCCCCCCCCCCCTACTAACAACCTAGTTGGAATAGAATGTACGGGGGAGAGAGATGGAAAGGAAGGGACAAGGAATAGAGGACAGGCGCCTACCCTTGGGGGTTAATCTGGGACAGGAAGACTGACGTACACGTGGGAAAGGTCAAAGCAGATACAAATCGGGAGGAAGGGTTTAGGGTTTAAGTGGCAGAAGAATGCTTAGACTGTGCTCAGACTGTATATAAGACAGAATGGAAGGAAGACAGCAGATGGTAGCTAGACTGCTACTGAACACAGATAAAATCTGGTGGCCCCAAAAATGGCTGAAAAGGCAGGTCTAGCCTACCAACACATACATCAACACCCGCACATTAATCCCCCAGAAACCAGGGGAAATCAATGCTGCAGGTAACGGCATAATGATCTAGATAATGGTCTTCCTCTGATTGTAAAAGGGACGCTGGACCCGTTTTCCAGCAGGTGCAGCTCCCCACCAATTGGACGGAGTAGCCGGTGGCTACTACTAGTGGATGTTGCTCATATCACTCCTAGTAAACAGCTGGGGCTTAAAAAAAAATATAATAATAATAAAAGAAAACTAGGGTGCGGTCAGGGTTACAGTTTAAAAATATATTTCAAACTGCCGTTTTGGAGTCCACTCCCCTCTGAAGTTTACACTGCAGGCCAAACTCCGCCATCACGTGGCTGTCGCAGGGCAGAGTTTGTAACTGCAGTCTAGTCATCCACATCAGAGGGCCAGACCGTTGTAAAAAAAAAAAAAAAAAAAAAAACAAGAAGAAAAAGAGAAAAGTTCATGTCGCTGTATCTTTCTATGTTCTACCGAAAGATTCAGGGGTTGATCCCACTTCTACCAATTTTCGTAAGAACCTTAAAGTGCCACTTTTAGCGGACCCGGTCCGAGCGGTTCGTAAAAGCAAAATGGGATCCGAATTCTCCTACGTTCTCGGGGCTTTTTCGAGTAAACCGGCAGGTAGTTGTGGGCGGGTGTGTAGGGTCGGATTTCAGGGTGTCTGTTCGGACAACGCGTGGTGCCTGCTTACCTTTGGGGGCCCCGGGGCGGCACCGTGCCGACCGTCACACACTGGACACCGAAGGCGGACATTCCAGGACTACCGTTAGGACCAAAAAAAAAAAAAAAAAAAAAAAAAAAAATCCTGCCTTCTTTTTCACTACGAAAGACGGCGTTGGCCTCTTTTTAAAATCGGTAGAACTACCGACCTTACAATTACGTGCGTGCGTCCACGTAAGAAACCGTTTCCACTTCCACGACTTTCCTAGACGGGATCGTGCTTTCCTGGAAAGAAGTGGGATCCCAAATTTTGCCTAAAAGTGCCCTTCCTATAAGAATTGCGATCTGACCCTCACTCTCGGTTTCCACCACTGATCTCGAAATGTGAAAAACGAGAGTGAATCTTCGCCAGAACATGGAAACATACAACTCCATGATTTTTTTATTTTTTTTTAAGGTTTGCATTTATTACCATTGAACACTCGGAGGCCGGGAATCCTCCACAAACAACACGGAAGACTCTGGGGCTGTGGAACGGGAATACAGGGGCCAAGTGGGATAAAGGGGCTGACAATAACGCAGAGACCCTAGGGGAGACACGTGCTGACAACAACCCAGTTTCTTTTTTTTTTCCTCTTTTTTTTCCCTTGAAGTTATCAGATTTCCCGACCTATGCGTGTCATCCTTGGGGCCTCGTGGCGGTGCATCTTTCCATGTTGTAGCAGAAGGCTCACTCTCGTTTTGCCTGGCTCCATTGCTCTCGAAATGTGCAAAACGAGAGTTAATCTTCCTGTAGAACAAGGAAAGATAGAGCGCCGTGATTTGTGTCTTTTGTGCATGTCAAGAATATTGGAGGAAGGCCCTCTGTTTTTTATTTTTGTTTTGTTTTGTTTTTTGCTTTTATTTTTTTTGTTTAATAAATCTAGGCCTTGTCGCATGGCTGGCCACGACCGCGATGCCTTGGCCACATCCGAGGTAAAAAAAAAAAAAAAAAAAAGCATCTCGTCGCGTGGCTGGGGTTGTTACCTGGAGATTGGGGATATACAACCTTATTTGGGTTGTTTTCAAAGAGTGCAAAATGAGTTGGACCTGGCACTAGGGTTGGAACTGACGATCAAAGAAGGCCAGGACTTTATGTCTTGGTCCAATCGAAGCCAGAAGCCTGCCGCAATTGCCGGTTCACTGCACAGGATTGACGCGAATTCGTCCCTACGGTATAAAATACCAGGTCAAGTGATGCTTCGCAAAATATTTTATCAAAGGAAGGCCTACCCTATGGAATTGTTCCTAAGGGTGCTGGAAAATTTTGCAGTCAAAAGAGGCCCGGTCTTGAAACAGACCGCGGACCTTTTGAAAAACTTCCCGTGACTTCGACGTTTGACGAAGAAGGGTAGTAGTATTAGTAGTATATATTTAGTATCGGCCATATCCTCTCACAACAGCTAGACTTCAGTGGTCGTCGCTATTCTAGCACGACCATCGCTCAATTTTGTCGGGATCGATGGTATGGTCGGCGGATCATAGGGTTTGATGGTGTGAAGGTGGGAGAAGACGGGATGCGACGTCCGTAATGCTACTTTATTCAATTTGACATCCCGCTTCGCGGGGCATTGCTGTTAAACTGTCTTTGTGAGACTGTGTACATGAGTTGTGGTTTGTGTGCACTGTTGTTTTTGCCCCTACGCAAGCGCTTGATCATAACCGTTGAAGGATCGCTGCTCTGATTGGTGGTCAAGATTTCGTCGATGTGTGAGAAGAAGACCGAGTACGATTGTCCTCGGGGATTGACTCACAAATCTGAAGACTCTCCTATTCATTGCTACCTTCTCCGACAACATGGCCTCTCAACTTCTCAGATAAAAGGGAGGGGAAACCAAACCCTTTTTCTTTTCTTTGGCCAGGGAACTTCAGATGAGTAGTTGTATACCTGCAAAACAACAAGTCCCTCAGACAATAACTATGCCTAGTAAGCAGACCCTCTGACAACCAGTAGTCAAGCATTACCAATAAAATAAAACTCATAAATTAAATAATAAATAACAAATAATAAAATACATAACAACTCTTCACTCCCAAGATTTATTGATTGCCTTGTTTTTGGCCCACCACTGGCCAGGAATACCGGACGTCCCGTCAGTCTGATATACCTCATTCGGCCCGCCTCAGGCCAGGACTAGCCAGACCATTTGTCTTGACATCCCCTTTGACCTGCCTCCAGGTCAGGACCAACATACCCACTACTCGAGTATGACAGCCCTTTGGCACTCTTGCCAGGACGCCCAGACTATAGCGGGTCTGGCCACCCTATGACAGTAGACGTCCCGTCAGTCAAACTGTCCCGAACCCGGATTTGAACACTGCGGTCAAAGACCGACTCACCTACCAGTTTTTGGCCAAGGGCGCTGGCTGCCCCGCCCAGATTTTTGAACGTGGGACCCGGTCTAACCACAGTTCCAGGCTCTGGCGAACCTCACTGGATTGCATCCTCTGACTGCGGTAGGGTTCCAGCCGACGCCTTTCAACCTCATAGGCCAGACTCTCGGAGTCTTAGCCTCAGCTGACTACGGAATTCGACACTCGCGTCGGGGACCTGCTGACCCCACCAGATTGCAACCTATTGCGGTAAGGCTCTGGCTGGCCCCGACAATCAACGCATCCTTAGGTTAGAGAAGAAAACCCCCAAGTACAAAACAAACAGGCAAGCATATCACGACCCACACAAAAGCAGACTGACCTCGCCCCATAACAGGACAAACATTTCTCAAGAGAGACGTCCCATCAGTCTCAAGAGCACTGAACAGCAACATGATAACCAGCACCAAGCCCTTACAGGAGACCTCCCTTTAGTCTCAAGAAGGAGGCTTAGTGCTGGTCCCATAAAGGTCCCTTCCCTTAACTGGGAATTTTTTTTTTTTTTTTCCAGGAGACGTCCCGTCAGTCCCAAGGAAGTACTGAAATGTTGATCTCGTAAAGGTCCCTTCCCTCATCCGAGCGAAGAACGGCCCTTAGCCAAAGGCACGAAGTTCCTTTACTAACCACTCTCGGTCAAGTAAAGCTGAACTTCTTTATGCCTGCCCTCATCTGAATCTCTTGGATGAACATTTTACTCAGAGACTCGAAGTCCTTCTGCTGATAACTCTTAGTCAGACAGAACTGAACTTCCTCATGCCCACCATGCTCTTCTCTTAATCTAAGGATAGTACTGATCATATCTTTTGATGTGCCACAGCCATGAGCTTCTGAAATCTTTGACACTGTGTCAATACTTACGAAACTGATTTTACAGTTATTTCCCCACTCTCAGGGACTTCCACTCATGGAACGACTGTAGCACTGCATCAAAGACTTGACTTAGTCGTTTGCTGAAATACCGAATGAAAGAACTTGCTGAAAACTGAGATACTGAAACTGAGATGTCGGAACTGAAAGCTGAAATTAAATCACCGAGATTGAAACGATGAAACTGAAGTTCTGAAACTGAAATTCTGAAACTGAAATACTGAACCCGAAATGCTGAATTGGCTATGCAGGAATGATCACATCCTCTTGAAAGTTTAGTCTTTCTGTCTTATTGTCTCACTGTACCTTTTTCTCTTAGTTCCCTGGAATTGTTCTCTTACTTAGATAATTGACCCCTCTTCCTTCTCCTTGAGTTTATTGTAGGAATGAGATCTGGGTCTCTGAATATAAACTTACGAAGTCTAGAGCCTGATACCATGTCATGAACCCTGGATCCGTCCATTTATGAAATCTCATAAACCTTGTCTTCCGCCTCTCCTGTGATTCTGTAAGGACCAAACCATCTAGGCTCCAACCTTTTAGTTCATTGTGTCTCAAGAGAATTGTCAAACAGAAGGACAACATCTCCAATCTTCAATTTCTCTTTTCTTATACATTTTCTTTTTCCATCTTTCTTGGTCTAACAGCCTGCTGGATGTCATCCTCTCTGCAGCATCCATCACTGCCTGATCAACTTCTGATATTTGTCTCATTCTAATCTGAAGAAGCTCTGAGATAGAATAGTCTCTGTCACTTTCTTCACTTGACCACGTCTTAACAATACTCTCAATAGGTCATGTAGCATATCGGCCGTACCACAGAGTAAATGGTGCATAACCAGTAGTTCTCTTGACCGTGACGTTATCAGCGTACACAGCAACTCTTAAAACTTTCGGCCAGTTACTGAGAGTTCCCTTACACGACTTGGCCAGTGAATTTTTCAAAGTTTTGTGGCCTCTTTCAACAGGTGCATTAGCTTGAGAGTGGTAAGTAGTCACATACCGAATTCCGACACCCAGTCTGAGTGTGGTTTTTCTGACAATTTCATTTCTGAACTTTGATCCTCTGTCTGAAACAAATTCTCTGATGAAAGGATATCTAAGATAGACTTCTTCTATCCAGTCAGCCACCTGTTCGACTGTCTTCCTTTTCAGAGTTTTTACCTCAACATATCCAGAGAAATTATCTCTAATGTTTAATATGTATCTCATCCCACCCTTGCCTAGTGGCATAGTAATGAGATCCAAATGCACTCTGCTACCTGGCTCTACCAGGATAGTAGGGAATAGGGGTTCGATCATTCTTGTGGTAGACCTCTTCTGACATAACACACATGATTTACAATATCCGAAAATCATGTCTCTCATGCCAGTCCAGAAGTAGAGTTTGACAGTCTTGGAGTAGGTTTCCTCAGCAGCCCTGTGGCCTCAGCAACCCCCTCATGCAGAGCAACAATTATCTCTAACTGCCTTTCTTTACCACAGACCACCCTTAGTGGAGGTAGGCCTCCCTTACTATCCACAAAGAGATGTCATCTCTGTAGTCTGAATTTCTTCTTTGAATTCTTACAATAATATTCTTTTAGCTGCTCCTTTTCCATCTTTCTGCCAATCTCTTGATAATTTTCATCATATTCTTCAAAGAAGAAAAATATTTATTCCTCCTTCTTTTCACTCTCTTCTTCTTCCTTTGAACCTGAACCTTCCCCAATCTAATGAGCAGCCACTTCTGCTACATTAACTCTAGCATACCAATCGTTTGGTTCATCTTCTTCTTATTTTCCCAGAATCGACTCATAAACGTGTGCGCTTGGGATTTCTCCCCAGCTGTCTCTCTCTTCTGGCCACAGACTCCACCGGTAGGAGTATGGTATTTCATAATCCTCGTCATCTTTTTCATAAAGGAAATTATCAACATAGGCAGATTTTTCAATTGTTTCATTCACATCTTCTTCTTTTTCTCGCCACTCAATCCGGCTTAAGCCATCCGCTCTGTTTTTCTCAGTGGGGATCTTTTCCAGTTTAAAATCATATGTCCAGATGAAAGCGATCCACCTGCTGACTGTTGGATCTACCTGTTGGTGTTTTTTAATTGCACCTATCACAGCAGATGCATCAGTCCTCAAGATGAATCTCCTTCCTAAAACGTAGTGTCTGAAGCACCTGAGGCTATGGATGATTGACAACAACTCTTTCCTGAATTGGGTGTAGTCTCTTTCTGTGGAGTTGAGGGTTCTGCTTTCAAATCTCAGAGGTTTTTCTCTCTCATTTTCATCTTTCTGAATAAGCACTCCTCCCAGAGCAACTGGTTCTCCATCCACCTCAATGATGAAAGGTTTTGTCTCTTCATCATCATAAAATGACACTCCCAGCACTACACCACCATCTCTTAATTTTTCCTGTAATGTCTCTGCTGCAGCTTGTCTTTTATCATTCCATGCTAAGTTAGCTCCTTGCCTTACCATCTCCCTCAGAGGCTCTGCACGGGTTGCAAAATGAGGAATAAAAATCCTCCTCAATCCGCAGACTCCCAAGAAGCTCCTAACATCTGTGACTCTTTTGAGAGGCAGAGGCCAGTTCAAGATCTTGTCTATCTTCTTGGGATCTGGGCTCCTACCCTTGGAAAAACATATGAAACCCAAGATTACCACTTCTGGTTGGAAGAGAAGGGACTTTGGTTCACTGACAGGCATATTATATTTCTGAAGTCTCTCTAGGACCATCTTAACTCCTTCAGCATGTTCTCAGACAAACTTTCTGACTCCCCCTGCGACCAAAGTCTCATCTCTCACCAGAGGTCCTTTTACATGATTGTCATTAATATACGGACTGGTTATTTCAGGAGAAATATCTTGCATGACTTTGATCATATCCCTTTGAACCACCGCCACACCGTTAGTCCTACCCTGAGGTACCACACACATCTAGACTAGTCCCCTTGGCGTGTCCATGGCAGTCATTGGTCGGCTAGTGGGATCAACAGGGAACTAATCATAGCCAGAATACAGATCAACTAAAGAATAAATACATCGACCAGCAAAGGATTCAGAGAGGAGATCAACATTGAGAAAACTATCTGCATCACGTACTGTCACAGAATTGAGCTCCTGAAGATTTTGTATCCATCTTAGCCCGCCCCCTGATTTCCAAAAACAAAACCAGTGGTAAGCATAAGGTCCATCAGCAGGTTCAACAATATTAGATGCAATATTTTTGTCAAGATATTTCACAACTTCTGCCTCTTCCTTCAAGGCGTACTTGGTTGGCCTATCATTCCATGGAACGTAATCAACTGTCCAAATCTTGACCGTCTTGATCATGTCCACGTCCAATCGCCCTCTCTCTTCATCATTAAAGGAGAAAGCACCAGAAAATTTCTGACACATCCTGAAGATATATTCTTTCTCTTTAGGCATGATAAACTGATCCGAGCCTATTTTCATTGTGTCAAACCTCTCTTTGGTGACCTTATTCTCCAGTTTTGTTGATTTCCTCAATGATCTTATAATTTTTTTTGTTTTTTTTCAATGCTTCATCATAATCTTTTTCTATTAAGACAGCTACTGGGTTTTTTTCACCCCCTTAGGCTTGTATTTTCTTTTTGACCGAGTGACTATTTTCCTAAAAAATGGTGAGTCGATGCAAATCTCAATTCCATCTTTCCTCCCTTAACAATCTCTATAACTTTATTGAAGGCTTCAATTTGTCCTAATCTTCGAGTTTAGCAAGGACTTTTATCATTTTCGAAACCTAATTGATTCCCACCGAAATTTCTTCTTTTGTTTCTTGTTTTCCTACTTCCTTTAGTCTCCTAACCCTTTCAGCAGATTCTTCCCTTCTGATCGAATTAGCAGATAATTGATGTTTGAAATCATTTTTTGTACAGACCATAAAGGTCTGCTCTTGGGCGGTCTCAGGATCCTGTAAACCGATCCAAGACGACCCCTCATGACTGAAAAATTAGACGGCCTCCATCCTATGCAAGAATGAAGTTCCCAAGATATAGTCATGGTCCAGATCTGACACTACAAAACCCAGTAATTCCACAGTCATTGTTCGAACTCGGATAGGCAAATTGTCTATAAACCCTGCCACAAACAATTCCTCTGCAATATTGCACAACACGTTTTTGGCAGGCCTATTAATAGTCAAATTACATGCCTTCATCGTTCTTTCTGAAAGAAGTACCATCTCTGCCCCAGAATCCACTAGGGCTAAAATCTTCACTTGATTAATGTGAATTGTAAGGTGCTCACATCCCATGGTTGTAAATTTCATCTTGCAACCAGGTAGTGATCTATTCACTTGGTTGGGAAAGACTGACCCCAAATAATTAACTTCCAATTTTTTCTTCTCAATTAACTTCTTCAACTTTTTTTTCAGTTTGGGCGCTAGCGTCATTGCTTCCTTGAAAGACAGTGTCACTTCCGTTTCTTCCAGCATTTTAGTAATTACATCAGAAATCACAGTCCCATCATCCAAGTCACTCTTGAGAATAAATTTTATCTTTCTCCCCTGTTCATTTTTTTCTTGTGGGCGTTCCTGTTCAGGGTCATCAAGGATGTTAATAAGTGACTCCTTAGCCTTCTTCCTTTTCTTTTCTTCTATCATCTGCGACGTCATACGAGTTTGGTGGTTTCTCACTTCTCCAATCCTAACATTAGGTTCCATTATGAGTTCTGGGGGTAAATCGCCATGAAACGACACCATGTTGTCCAGAAAACGAACTATCGCATTGGGAGAAGACTCTACTGATTCAGAAAAATTCTTAAAAGTAGGATTTTCTTCTAGTGAAGGCTCACTTTCTCTTTTTCTTAATCTTCATCTTTTCATCATGTTTAAGAGCAAGAATCCTCATACCTCCTGGATGTCTGGGGTCCAATTTATTCCACAAATTATCACAGACATGGCCCATTGCATCTTTCTTTGCCACCCTACTCCTTACATCCTCCTCAAGAGGCTTGCAATAAGTAGTAGTATGACCCCCTTCGCCACAATAGTAGCAAGTAAAACTCTTCTTAGGACGTTCGTCATATTTTATTCTCTCTCTGTTTGCTCCATCACCATTCTTCCTATTCCTTTTGGATCTAGACGAATCCCCCTTCTTACCATAATTTTCGTTGTCATCATTATCGTCGTCATCTTCCTCACTTTCAACCTTTTTCTTTCCCCTGTCATCCACAGCATGCGTTGCAGGCCTTGCAGGCATAAAGTTAGCCATTACCTTTTGAAGAATATTCTCGGCAGTCAGATTGCTTCCTCTATTCATTTCATTCGCAGTCTCCCAGTCCTTGGCCAGAGTGCTAATCTGATCCAATGACCATTTATTATGAGAGACAGTAGGTAGAGATCTTATGATTGCAACCATTTCATCCCATCTGAGAGGATAGTGTTAAACTTGATTAAGAACTGTTTGTCTTTCAGTGTCCGTAAAGTTCGTCAAAAATATATGGCATCTCTGAGCTTCATCCAAATAAGAAATTTTTCTTGCTGCTCGGATAAAAGTATGAAAAAAAACATTAAAAGTGTCAGATTTAGCTCTTCTGATGTTGAGTAAGTCCTTAGTTGTGGTTGGAACTAAATCTTTCTCAAATTCTTTTTTCAGTCTCTCCTTGACCTCTTCTCATGTAGTGGCACCTTCCATTAGTTCCTGAACGGCCAGTCTTGAGTTAGTATCACAATAAGATAGAAGATGCTTTAGCCGTTGTTTATCTGTTCAGCCATAACATAATCCAAATAACTCATACTCGTCCAGGAAGTCATTACACCACAGGTCCTCCTCACGAAAAAAACCTCGGGGTATCGGTAGCGCCGTTTCACGACGGCTACCGATAGCACAGCGTGGAAAACCGGGCGGGCCTCCGTACGAAATTTCGTGAAAAAAAATTAAAATAAATCGAATCGGCACGGCAATTATTTCACCGTCAAATTGATTTTTTTTTTTCTGATATTTTTTCCTGAAAAATCACGACCTTATCTACAGACCCTCAAATTTTCAGACATTTTGGTGTATTACTCTGAGCACGAAAAATCGGCAAAGTTGCCGCTTGAAAAATGGCGGGATTCGGACCCGTCGGCCTCCGCACAACCCGGCGCCTCAGTACGGTCGCCGCCCCTCTGTACAACCCGGCCCTAACTCACCGGTATCAGGGGTTTTCGGTGGCGGGGGGACCTGTGGTTTAACTTGGGGTCCTCTGAAGTAGGAAATTCTCTCATCTGGTCTTTTTGCTCTTGCAATGTCTAACCCTCCTTTTATAGTATCAACCCTTTCAACCAACTCCCGTATAACTCCAACCAAGACCTCTTCATTGGTCCCTGCTGATATACTCGATTTTCCTCGCCCTGCCATCTTGACCATAAATCTTTCCCGGATATTCTCTTCTCTTTCTGTCACTCTTATCATTTTCTTCTCTGCCCTTCAATCTCTCACTTTTCTCGCAAAAGATACAGGCTCGTTTCTTTCTTTTCTCGTCTGCTCTGCCCCTTGAGAGTTCTGTACATATAGGGTATAAGCAATAATGGATTGGGTAGTGATCAAGGGCAGTGCAATCCTTCTTAGCCTTCCAATGTAATCTTTAATCAACTCTCCCTCAGCATCCCTGCTCAGTCTTCTGTCATACCCCTTTATAGTACCCCGAATCATAAAATATTGAGTCAGGTCTATAATCTCATAATCAAATTGCATCGTTTACAGCCCACTATTGATCCTTCTTGCAAGAGAGACCCGTTCCCGAGAAATGTGGTATGATACTCTCTCAGTAGTCCCTACTTTCACCACCTTTAATAGATAGCTTATCTCAGTCAGGTCAGTGATAATTCTCAAGGCAGAATCTCTCATGCGATCAAAGAAAGGCTGCAAGAACTCAAGCTCGTCTAGGGTAGAAAGATTTATGTAAGAGATCCGAAGAGTCCCTTCTACCTTAACTACTTTACCTTCCAACACAACTCCTAGTGTCAGCTGTTCAGTCAAACTGGGTATTGCTAATCATCATAAGCAACATCTGAAAGGTAGATCTCAGGTTGGACATAATCAGGGATTTCGAATCTGTGTTCAAAGGTACTCAAAAGTATGAATTTTATCATCACAGTGGAATCTTTTTCTCTTGCTCTACCAATCTCGGCAATGACTTCCAGCAGAGACATCTAATCTCTCCTGACTTCAAATCCCTTAGCAATCGAGAACTCAGGAAGCCTCTCATATTGTCTTACTTCTTTCCCCCATGTTACTTTTCTCTTTAACTTTTCAAGCCACTCCTTGGTTCTTGTGAGGCTGATATAAGAAAGTAGTCGTGACTTCAAGTAGTCGTCTTCCTCTTCTAGTCCTACTGGTACATAAATCCGTACATCCAGGCTGCCAGTACTCAGGAATTTGACCACTAGGATGTGAAATACTATGGGCCCCCTTACACAAGTCTCATATCTCAGGATCACAAAAGGATTATCACACCCTATCACCTCATAGAGTTTATCCCTCACAGCAGTTATCATGACTACTAAGAGTATTCTTCTTGGGCTCTCTTCACTTTCCATGCAAACTTTATCATGGTGTATCAATTGTATCTTGGGAATGTGAGTCCCCTAACAGGTGGGGACGGTATCCCAACAAAAGGTCTGACATAGGTGCTAAAGGAGAAGTTTATTCCATTTCGCTCTAATTTTCTCTTCTCATCATGCACAAGATTCGACGCTCGTTGCCAACACGCACCTTTTCGGCTTTCGTCAAATCTCTGCTTCGGCACATAAATCCCAATATCATATTCATCAAGATCAATAAAATAACATGTAAGAACATACAGACTGTCCTGTTCTTGTCCTGATCTCTTTATGGCTTCATACCTCACGATTTCATAAGGAATTACAACCCTACTCGGTATAGAATTCAGGGAATTCAGCAGCTTGTCTGATTCAGCCTTACTCAACCCTTCATGGCCTCTTATCAGTCTAAGCTTAGATCTCTCTCTCAAGGGTACATAGCGTCGACGCATCAGACTCTTTGACCTCTTTTCACTTTCTAGGCAAACTCAATCACCGCAAACCAATCATCTTTGGATAAATTTTTATCAGGCAAGGGAGGAGTTGAAAATCCCTCGAAGACAGTAAATCGAGTAGATCCAGTGAAACACTTGTTCTCTTTCTCAAGCCTCTCTCTCTCTTTCAATACAACTTCTTCAGCAAATTCTCAACATCTTCCATATAATGCTTCAGCACTTCTCTCCTTTGGGACATAAATTCTTACATCATACACGTCTTGTTCCGTAAAATAGAATGTCAGTACATATAATTGTTCCTGCTCCCATCCGCTCTCGACCATCTCATATCTGACAACTTCATATGGGAACACCTCTCTCTTACTTAAAGTGTTCAGTGACTTTAGGAGACGCCCTACTTCCTCTTGACTTGGGCCTGAACCTCTGCCGAATTTCTGCCTTCTCTGTCTGATTTCTTCTGGTGAAACCTCTTTAGTTCTCATGATCACCGTTTATTTTCTCCCTTGTCAATACCATGTTGATTATCGGCAGCCAGTTAGTCTCATCACAATAGCTGTCAGGTATAGGAGGAGTCGGAACAGTCTCATATGTCACTTGCATTAAACCTCATTCCACTTTCTTCTTCTTCTTAATTAATTCTGCCTTTTCATCATAAAGAGACTGGATTGCAATTTCCCATAACCAGTTGAAGGTCTCACCGTCGTCACAGTCTCCCTTCTTGACATAGGGACGGATATCATAAATATCTCCCTCCAAGAAGCGAGCCAGCACTACGCTGATGGTCAAATTGCCACAACGGTAGACCCAACAATACTCATATTGATAGGGAAATATTCCTTTGATAGTTACTCTTGAGAACTCTCTCAATGCATCAGAAGTAAGCATCCTTGATGAAATCCTCGAGCTCTCGATTCTTCCTTTCTCTTCTCAGTGTTCAAAAGACATCATAGATTCATGAGGCATACCTGAATTCAAGCCTGATTCTCTCCAGTCAATAATATCAGTCTCCTTCTCCAGTCAAGTGTGGTACCTCACACAAGAAGGAAATAAGACACAGTTAGCAGCAGTGACTCTCAAGAGAATCGAGACTCAATAAGAATAATAAGATCAATAGGAAGCTCACAACGTTGTCAACAGTTCTCACGCCATAATCAAAGCTCAAAGATGATGATGACCAGGTTCGTTCCGAAGACGAAAAATTTTTCATGTCCCCGACAATGGCGCATTTTTCTCGCACTTTTTCCAGCCGGGCCTCTTCGGGCAACCGGAAAGCCAATTGACTGTCACGCAGGATTTTGCTTGTTGTTGCATATAAATGAAATAAATTAAATAATGCAAATCCCTTCCTGTTGTGTGCGTCTGGCTTCGAGCGAGACCCTTCAATTGCGGTCTTCGCCGGTCCCCGGTCTTAGGAATCTTTTATTTTGATTCGGAACAGCAGAGAGTTATCCAAATAATAACCATAAAATTATGGGGTGTTATGCATGCATCAATTATGTCAATCTGACTTTGAGAACTGTGACAGAATCATCCAAGGAGACAATCATCAGGCAGAACAATGCAAGAAGCAAGACTGACTGACTCGAGCAACGACAGGAGCAATTGAATGAGGGAAGAATGATGACTCATAAAAGTCTCAGGGAGTACATATGAAGGAGAACATGACCAGCACCAATCAAGAGTCCTCATTCAACCCTCTGAACTTCTCTCTGTCTCTCACTTCGCTATTCGTAGTTTGGGCTTCTTACCATGTCTCCGTACTCTCTGAGGTTGTGACTTCTGAAGGTACAGCCACCTGAAGCCCACACATTCCAGACACTTTCAGCCAAGTCCCATGATACGGAAGTCAAGCATGACACAAAATTCCTCCCATAGTGTGGGGAGATAGGGCTGAAAGAAAATACCGAACTCAGAGGGTTCGGACACCGCCTCATAATCAATCACTGCATGTGATCTGTATCTCTTGACCAAGTCCACCAGACCGCCCCAATAAGAGCCATCAGTAAGATAGTAGGGGATAGGAGGTTTGGGGTAGTCTGTTAACAGCTTAGGACCAAAGTTATAGACTAACTTTGTTTTCCCCTGGAGTCTCTCCGCTTTCCACTGCACATACCCTACCGCTGCGGCCCACACTGCGTCAAAATGAGGGTGTGTCTCATTCCCTTTCTTCAGAAAGATCCGCAGATCATTGACTGTGCCCTCAGCGAACTCAGTATGGGCGATGAAGATAGGCAGATCTTCGCGCTTGAACCCATCAATACTGACATACCTGTAGGGGAAGCTCTCCCTAGCAGCAATCAGGTTGAGGCTGTCAAGGACTGACTGGTCTACTGAGATGGGGTTGATCTCTCTCATATGATTGATTGAATAATCACTTTCTGGCAAAGGAAGAGAAAACTATGTTTGATTGATTGATGTCCGCTGCTTGAGTGTCTTTTGAACTCAGTTTTGAATGCTGCTTCAGGTTACCGTTTTCTGGCTGCTGGCTTCTAAAGGTTGTTTCCTGACTGCAGTTCTCTGATAAGAATGTTGATGAGACTACACTATAAACCAGATGCTTGAAATAGATGTTGGTCAGCTGCTAGTTAACTGTTGCTCAAGGACTGAAAGGTTGTTGGTTAATTGTTGCTTGACTGAGAGAACATGATACCGTTGAGATTATTGACTGGAGAACTGAATGCTGCCGAGATTACTGACCCTGCACGGAGCTCACTAAGTCTTCTTTAAGTCCACTGAGTCTGTTCTGAGCTCACTGATCTTGTATAGAATTCACTGGTTTTTATTCTGAGCCATGATTATTGTTCTACGTACAGACTACCGCTCTGAGCGTTGAAAACCGCACCGAGTACTGGAAAACTGCTCTCTAATTTACAGTTTCCGGTTGCTGCCTTGATTGCTGATTAGATTGTTGTCTGTTTATCGATCTGATTACTGCTTGATTGCCAATTTGGATGTCGTCTGGACACTGTCTGAATACTGTCTGAGTGTTGTTTGAACGCTACCTGGATGTTGATTGACTCCGGAGAATTGTTGAACGAAAACTGATTAGGATACCATTGAGCATCAACCAAGTAAAAGCTGAATTACAGTTAAATACTTATTATGCAACAACTGAGTAGCACTCAAATATTGTTCTAGGTATTGTTCTGAGTATTGCCTTGAATAATGAATACTGCTCAGGGTACTTGATACTGCCCTGAGTACTGTTTCCGAGCTCTAAATACAAAACACTGCTCCAGGTCTCGTCTGAATATTTGTCTGAGTATTGCGAGTTACTGTGTCCAGAATAATTAACTGAAAATCGAGAGCACCCGTTGCGGGAGGAGGGCTCAGTGTTGTCGTTCAAGGTTGATAAAGTTCCGCAGATGGTGGCTAGAGCACTACTGATCTCACGCAATCTTTGCCCTGGCCTGTTCCACCGTCTCCAGGGATGAACTGGTACTGTGCATCCGACCATTAATGCCGTAGAAGTAAATCACGTACTCAATATACCTTTTACCTTTGGCCATCTCTACTGCATACCCTCTCTGAATCAGTTTATGAGTCTCCATGTCTGAGAAGGCCTCTTTCTCCCACTTTTCCCCTTTGTCCCTTACTAAACTGCACTTCACTACTAGGACCTCGTTTTCTCTCCTCTTTCCTATAATTTACCAGGGTCCGAACATCAAATAGGATAGCGAACTTGATTGACTGCACACGGCTCAGTAAGCCTTATGTGTAGAGAACGAGACTGTCCTTGGGCTCGGGGTCATAGGGACTTAATCAGCACACTCTGGTAATGTTGAGTACTCAGACCACTAAGTATGAGTCACTCTCGTTTCGAATGAGAAAGCATGCTCTGCAACACTTTACTTGAAAGATAATCACGTTTCTCCCTCAGGACAGGGTTCAAAAAACCATGGCATATTTGTCAAATCGGCACTCTGTCACTCGCTGACTAACCCACCTGCTGAGTAACATTTGTACTCACTGGAACCAATCATAAGTGAGCTGAAGGCGAGCTAAGTCCTTTGACTATACACCGAGCTTTTCGACCCTAAACTGAGATATCTGAGTCTATATGAAGCTGCTTAGGTTTATTTGGAGTTTGTCTAATTCTGGCTTGAGTTGTCTGAATCTGGTTCGAGTGATCTGATTCTGGTATGAGCTGTATGAGTCTGGATCCAGTTGTCTTAGTTTTGTTAGAGTGATCCGAATCTGGTCTGAGTTGTATGAGTCTGGCTCCAGTTGTCTGAGTTTTGTTCGAGTGATCCGAATCTGGTTTGAGTTGTATGAGTCTGGCTCCAGTTGTAAAGAGTGCACTTTCAACAATTTTCCGTTAGCTCTCCGCCTGCAGGGCTCGCCTCGTCACACCTCAGGTGAGTGCGAGTGTTTGATGCAACGCTCCCTTCTCAATCTTCTGCCTCTCCCCAATTTAACGCGCAATTCGCTTTAAATACGCTCTCGACATCCTCATCTCTGCACTGGCACATGTCACTAAGTTTGGGAGTGACAACTCAGAGTTTTCACCAGGATGCCCTTGGACGATTGAGCTCCCGGTGAGGTCACTTCATGCGAATCTACTACTGAAGAGTAGGTTACTACTAGACACAAGCGTACAATCCTCAGGGGCATGTCCACAGTCTAAAATTTTCACATCAGCCCAGCTAACATGACTAACAGTTTAAAATATGATCAAACAGATTCGGGCATTCCCCCCTTCCCTTTTCTTCCTAGACTTATTTTCAGTAGACACGCTTCCTCCTCTCAATCAGAAGACGGTGTTGTTGTTGCAAATCATATCCAGTTAGTGCCTAAGCCATCACCGAATACAGTTCCTACTTGACTAGTAACAATACAGTCCTAGCGTCAGGTACTGTTCATCCCGTATTGGATGTCGCTGATAGCGTTCCGACAAAAGGATAGCCTTGATCTCGTAACTCAGAGCCCAAGCTACCCGGAGACCTCAGTCCGGACCACCTAACGATACGGGTGAAAACTTGATGACTAAATCAACTAGGCATGCTTTGCGAATCAGGCGGGGAGGACACGCAAGTAAAGCACGTTCTGGTTCACCGTTTCTGAGTTGCTCACTCTATCTGGCACAACTTTTGTAATAGCCCCCTTCTCTCTTAATTAAGCAACGTTGACTAGAGGAGCAATATGATGAGAGCTAGTTAATCGCCATCAAGCAGAAACTTAGCAAGAATGTAGGAAACTTTTCTAAGTGCTAACTTCCCTCTTCCCATTTGTTTCAAGGCGGATAAAATTATGACACAATTAGTGATTCATCCCCACAATTCACTTAGCAGAACAAATCCGTTTAGTCCGTTCAAGTGCTAATTTGCTTACTCATGTTGCCATGAGCTTGCACATTTGTCACTTCAGCAAGTGCATGTCCTCGGATGTCTGCCCGCCCACACATGTTCATGCAAGATTGTACGACGATGTATACTAAAAACTAGGGTCCAGGTTACACTCGTGAACTCATGCGGTGGAAGAAGAAGGGGAACATGTACCACCAAAATCACTCGTCAGACTCAGAAACACGATACAAGTTAGAACCTTGATTTTTCTCATTTCTCTCAGCAAATGTCAACACCTCTTATGATTTCAGAGCACACAGACACAAAACCTCTTACCCTCTTTGTATCTCGTTGTCATGAATCGGTCTGACTACCTTCGAATACTGTCACGTCCAGCCGTTGAACCTAAGCTGAGAGTTTACCACTCGCCTAACTCCCTTATTTTCCCTGAGTGTCTAGCGCCAATTATTGTCCGATCTTAAGATTCTCCATCCATCCATAACTTACTCATGTCATATCTTTACCGTTTTGATCTCTCATAAAAAACGGTTTTGCTCAAAGAAGTCATTCGCGCTAGCGGAATACATGATTCCCACTTATTACTAACATATGCAGCTAAGGCTTCGTTCTGCACAGTTACTCTGGAACTAAACAAAAGTCAGCTCGCTTTGCCATCACTCACGAGAGTTTTTCAACTGAAGGAGGAACGCATTTACCATGCGCAGAGCACGTCAGTATGCACGACTAGCATCGGTATGAACAACGATGTCACTCGTGCTTCGTATAAGCAGCAATTGATCCGTGCTACATATGAGCGGTAATGTTACTCGTGCTACGTATGAGCGGCAATGTTACTCGTGCTACGTGTCGTCCTGTGCCCGCATGTAACCACCTCGTGAAGATGTGGAGTCAGCAGCTTGTGCACACCATATTTCGCTATTTCACGCCCCTCTCTTTTGAGACCTCACCCCTTCGTCAGTGACAACGTCATCAAAGGCAATGCTTGTAATCCACGCTTGCCCAGCAAGCTGGCCCACTATTCTTCTCAGCAAGTGCGATAGATGACGCGCGTCCCGCGAAAAACTGTAGTGACGTCAACCGTACTCAGCGAGTTCGTACCTTTCCCACTCGCCCTGTCTCTTCTTTCATTGACTCTCTTCTAGCTCCCCCTGGCTGCCACGTATGGCCCGTGTACCGCGCGCGTCCCGATCACTCACTTCCCTCGTGCACTCGCACCGTGATTACTTAGCGAGTGAGCGAGAAGCTCTCCGAAACAGGTCACTCTGGCGAAAAACGCAAGAAGATACGGTACCTAATCACTTGCCGAGTGACAAAAAGGAAACTCCTGAGGCAGGTCACTCTGGCGCGGCATTGAAACTCACCATGGCTTAACAGACACTAGATGCCTTGAGCGAGAGGAGGCAGCGACTGACGTCAACCATCTCTAACAAGGTCGTGCGCTGCTCATCCTTACCGCTTCTCTCTCTCGTTGACCTCTGTTTTCTTCTCCGAGAGGTGCCACACCCTTGAGCACTACTGTCGTAACCGCCTCCCCGCATTGCCCCCTCTTGGCTACTCTCTCGCACTCCCTCTTCACCAAGGTGCGCCGCTTTGGCTTGCACACGTGCTGACTTCTGAGACCCTCCTTGTCGACCCCACCGTTTCTTCACACCTTTACGCATGTCCCTTTCCCCTGTTTTGCTTCTCACCCGTCCCACGGCCTCTGGGCGTCAGCTGTCGTGAGTTGGCCTCGGGTCCCTCTTCCACCGGCTTCGCGGCTCGGTGATGCCTCCAGATCTTGCCTGGTCTATTCCAGGACCTGAGGTTTGTCTCCCGGTCTGCGTCACTCATCTCACTCTCCCCTCCTGAGTCTCTGTCCTGGTGGACCTGTTCTAGGTCCGCTGTGTCCATTGAGGTCTCGGTTTCGTGGTAAGCCACCGTTATCCTTGTCGTCACTCCGTCCCGTCTACAGCGTCGCTCCTCTCGGTCTCTCGCCTCCGAAATCGAGTCCTGCAGATTCGGGTTAGTCCGCATCTCCCCTTCTCTTGCTCCCTCCACGTTGATCTTCAGTAGCAGTTCATCTCCACCGTCATAGTTGAGTATAACCATGATCCAGGGCCCTTCCTCGGACACGGGCTTCCAACCGGCCTGGTGATACCAGTACCCACCCTATAGCCATGCAGTGTCATAGTCGGGTTCTCCTCAGTAGCCAACACCAACGCTCAACCCGTACTATCCTACACGTGGGACTACCAAACAGACTAAGCCCCGACTATCGAGAAATCTAGGCTTCAACGTGTATCACTGCTTGCATATGCAGAGCAGCGGCACCCCCTTCACTCGGGAGCCAAAACCATCCATCACAGAATAGCCACACTCCAACACTCTGAGCGGTAGTAGATAACTATCGCCCTTTTCCCTCGTCACTCCCCTTTTTCTTTTATAGGATTGTCCCCTGCTGCAATCCCTGCGCTCTAGTTGATGGACTCGAATTAGTCATTTTCAACTCTTTTTAGATCCTGAAACTTTAAAAGGTCCACGATAATAAAATAAATTGAGACTAAACAATTTAAGAGGTGCCCGAGTTCAGGACTCAACAGTCACAGCATCGACTTCCGTTTCCAGCCACCGAAAACCCTTCTCTAGCCAAAAAAAAAAAAAATAATCCACAGACCTGACGCGACGGTCCCATAACGGGATATCGACGGATCTTCGACCCTCTTCAAATTGTATCATCGGCCTACCTCTATCAGGTGCTCGTGTCCGATGGCAAGGAGGGGGCTTATAACCCTCCTCAGGGGTGATAAGCCTCCAACCAATGCGGTCGCGGGTCGGCCCTCTTTTGGGGTTCTACCTCGAAGCGCCCGATCGGGTCTCCCGACCGTCGGCACAAAAATAACAGGCTCGATCAGTCAGGGCCGCAGACTGTAGCCACACTCGAAACTCTAACCGTTGAGCTTCCCACGAAGTAACCAGAACGAAAGGAAAAACTGCAATTGAATCGGTCTGTTAATAAAGGTAATAATAATTATAATAATAATAATAATAACAACTACAAAAGGAAAAAGGTGGCGATTCCAATTTCCTTCGCGCCGCAGCTCTGTCTGAATAGTAGTAAAAAGTCCAAGCAGGTCCCGCTATATCAAGCCTCTAATACGGCCACAGATCCTACTACGCGGAGCTTAGACGAGCAGACCTGGCACAAGGGATATTCAAAAGGCTAGGCCTGCCTAGGCCGCAATACCACCGTCTGAACTCGAAACCAGAGCCGTTGATCTGCCTACGACGTGCTGGGACCCAAAGAAAAAGGGAAATCCCCGCCTAAAAAACTGGTAAATCGGCAATAATATTTATAAATAACAATAATAATAATAAAAGAGAAGGAGAAAACCCAGTCGATTCAGCAAACAACCGTCGCTGGATTATTCCGGATTAGAACAACGGTCGTCATCCTCGTGCTGACCAGGCATTCCGCCTTCTTTTCTTTTGTTTTATTTTCTTATTCTACCCCTACCCCTCTTATTCAAGTTTTTCCCGTGTACTTGACCCATAACTCTGTACAGGGATGTTCTACTCGCAGTTGAAAAGACTGGGTCAGTCTTCCCACTTCCGCGTCCCAGGGTGAACCCGACGGCTACCACGGCCACAGGCCGGTTGTGCTCTGCTGTACAGCAGGGCGCCGAGCCTGCGTGGACCAATGGAAGTCCTTTGGCGCACCCCTTTTGCTGAGGGCTACGCCACCGGGACCTGTCCACGCCGAGAAACGATCCAGGTACCAGAGCAGGAAACTGGTACTATGAAGGGACTTGGCCAATAGGAGGGCCGGGACACCGTGCCCTCCGACAACGTGCGTGTCATTGCACGCGCCCAGATCCCGATTGCGCACTGATGCGCGCAGGTCCTCCGCTTAAGCGCGTATTTAAACACTTACCTACGCCTGGCTATGGTGGCGAGTGTGTCCTTTCGCTCCTCCAGGTTTCCCTAATCTCCAGCCGCCCCTCCCGTGGTCCACCCAATTTGCGTTCCATAGGCTCCCTCGCTCCTCAACTTTCTCTACCGAGCTCCTCTCGTGCGCCTGCACGCGCGCAAGTGGGAACTCCTCCCTTGTGCGCCCGTTGTACGCCTGTCCAAAGTCCCCCCCCTTGAGCCCGGTTGGGCTTATATACTTTGGTGCCCTTCTTTCTTGGGGTGCCACAACCCTCGTCACGGTGTGCCCCGGGGCTGCCGACAAGTTCCTGTGCCCTGGCACCATGGCTTCCCCGAGCCTGTACCCGGGCCTGTTTGGGCCCCCGAAGGGTTTTCAGTGAAGGGGGCCTTTTTGTCAGGTACCGGGCCTTTTGGAGTGCCCTGGTACCAAGGCTCATTCCAAACCTAGTTCCCAAGCCTGCCCAAGCTCTCGTGGTCCCCACACAGAAAAGTACCGGGGCCTTGCCAATTTGCGTAGGGCCCAGACACGGATTTAATAATTCTATGGCCCAAGGCCCTTTTTCCCAGCCTTAGGTCCGCAGATCCCCTTCAGCTTTTTACTCACGGCCCGAATGTCGAGGCCCCTAGAGCGCCCAAGCAACGTTTTCTCCTCTCTATTGATCCCATGATGAACTCCGGTGTCGACCGCTGCTTAGTTCGCCCGAGGGCTCGCCTTAGAGCTTAGCGCCCCCTTTTGACTGGTCCATTGCCTGACATTTTTTCTATAAGTCACGGTCTGGCCTGTCCGTTCTTATCCTTGTCCCGGGTCTCTGGTGTTCTCTTCTACAATCGTCATGCTTTTATACTTTGAGCGTGAATGTCCTTTCTCGTGTCCATAAAAGAATGCTCACTCATCCTTTGTGGTTCACTTTCTTCCTGACGCGTCGTCCCGGATACCCGCGACATGAACCTGACATCACAATCCCTTGATGTCGGTCAGACCCCATCTGGTAAATTTGGTAAATTTGGTAAATCTGGCACCCTGCAACTGTTATCTTCAAGGGAGTGAAGGGCGGTGTAAGGCTGGAGCCGCCCGACAACAGGCCCCCCCCCCATTTTCGACGTCCCCGGCGAGCCATCTCGGTATATGAAGGAAAATAGAGAAGAAAGAAATGTTGACTCCTACCAATCAACCTAAGATTATGCTCACTACTTCCGTCAAGTTTTTTTCTCTCGTTTCTTTTTCTCGCTTCACTTTTTCTTAATCATCTTCCTTTTGACCCCTAATCGTTTCTTGGCTTTTCGTCGCCTCTTCTAGCGGTAGTGTTTATCCTCGCCTGTGTTTATGACCATCGCACCTTTAATGACCTCCATAACTTTAAGTTTCCTCTCTCGCCTCAGCGTGGCTGACTTTAAGGCCTTTGGTCTCGTTTCCTTTACGACTTTCCTCCAGCTGTTTCTGACGCCTAAGATTTTCTCTCGCCTCCTTTTCGTAGGTCTTTTGGAGGTTTTGCCTCTTTCGAAAGTGAATGACTTAGGCCCCTTTGTGTCTTCCATCGAGAGTTCTTTAGAACGTTCTTTAGTTTTCCTTCAACCTTCTCTTTCCCCTTGTCCTTCTTTAAGATAAAGTGGAACTTGTATCGCCTCTCCCCCGATTCCCTAAACACCTTCAAGCGTGCACCAGACACGGGCTTTTTCCACACAGCTCCGTCTAGTTCCTCGAGCAAGTAAGCGCCCCATTCTAATCTCTTGGTTACGAGGTAGGGATCCATCCACCGGTTCGCCAGTTTTCCTCACCACGTCCTTTCTAGAGCAGAATCGTAGAGTAAGACTAGGCTTCCAGTAGGTATACCCTCTCGTTTAACTCATAGGTTTTTATCCCATCTTTCCTTGTGCTTTCCCCTCTAGACTGTCAAATTTTCAATGCCTTCCAGGGTGCTATCCTCCAATTTTTCAGCTACTTGCCTAATTCTGGCTCATAGGAACTGCTCCCTAGTCGATACCCCTTCCACGTTAATCCTTATCCACGAGTCCATATGAAATTCTGTGGGTAAGGGACGTTGCCTCCTGAACCATAAGGTATAGGGGGGTTACCCAGTGGTTGCTCGGACAATAACGTTATCCGCTGACACCATGAATCTCAAATACTTTGACCACTTCTTATTTTTCCCCACACACCATTTGGCAAACACGTTTACTAGGGATTGATGTCCCCTTTCTACAGGGGCGTTAGTCTGAGGATGGTATGTTGTGGACAAGGATACTCGAATCCCTGCTTTTTGGAGCAAGGTTTCGACTTCCTTAGCCATGAACTCCGACCCCCTGTCCATGACGATCTTCCCGACATATCCATATCGAGTGATATATTCTGTCAGATACTCGTTGACTACTTTCCCCAAATTCTAACGCAACGCCCACGCTTCTACGAAACCAGTTAGGTCGTCTCTGATATCCATGATATAATTCATTCCTCCCTCACCCTTGGTCATCTTGACTAAGTCCCCGTGAGCTTTCTGTCTTACCGCGGTCGGGTAAGAAGGAAACAACGGTTCCTTGTATTTCACTACCACTTTTTTTTTTACATTTCACGCATGTCTAGCCGTAAGACTCTACATCTCTATAGAAGTCATCCCACCAGTAGAGATTCCTAACCTTCTCAAAGGTCCCTTTTACTCTATGTCATCCAACGATCCCATCGTGAAGCTAAAAAATTATCTCCTTCTGTTCTTCCTCATCGCACACTACCCTCATCGGCATACCACTCTTAGGTGGTCTTTTAAAAAGGTGGTCTGCCTTAAGACAATACTGCTAAACCTTTTTTCTGAGTTTATCATCGACCTCATCTCTCCTAAGAGATATCGCCCTATTTGGTGGTGCTTACCGGTATAGAGGTTCTCTAGGAACCGAGTGGCACCACTAGTACTAGGCTCTATCTTTACCGAGCCTATTTCCATCTGTAAAATTTTATCGACCCCTCCAGATGATCTCAAGTCCCCTTCTTCTAGGGTGATCCGCGACAGTCCATCTGCCACTGCGTTCTTGGCCCCAGATATGCGCTCAACCACATAGTCGAACATCCATATGTGCATAAGCCACCTGGTTATCGTAGGGTCTGTCAAAAAGAAATCATTTTATAATACAGCAACTACTATCGTAGGATGAACCCGCAAAACGAACCTTTGTTCGTAAATATAATGTCTGAAAACGTTCAAGCAATACAACACCCCAAGAACTTTAACGGGAAAAATTCCCAGAATTAAATAATCATTCTAGAGTGAAATTATAATCTAAATTTTAAATTTTCATTCCATCCTTAAAAATGTCATTTCAATTTGAAAAATTTTCATCTTACTTGCAAACTTTCATTCCGAGAATACGGTATCCCTTCTTATTTGGACTGCATGCTAGAGATGGAATGAAAGTCTGGATGAGTTCATGAAATATTTTAATTGGACTGTCATTCTAAGTAAGGATTTTCAGTCATAAATAGGTTCATCCAATCTAAATTAGAAGATATTTGTTGTAGTAGAATGAAAATTTAATTAAAACATTTCATAAATTCGTCCTGACTTTCATTCCATCTTGAACAAATAGATGTAGTTGGAAAGGAAAACTCATATTTAGATGGAAACTTATCAAATAAAACTGGAAATTTTAGAATTGGACTAGCATTGGAATTATAATTTATAAATATGAAGGATTTTTTTTTTATGGAATGTTTTTTCAACTTTCATTTCTCGTGGGAATTTTTCTGTTGTTCTTTCTTAAACTGTGAATAGTTTCTTTCGGTGGTGTTCAACGTTTTACTTTCGAATCTGAGGGGTCTCTCCTTTCCGCTAGAAACAAGGAATTCATGAAAAGTGGACTGTTTTCGAAAAATCGACTTTACTGCTTTTTGCATGCAAAACTAGAAAAATATTACCTTTTTTGGAGACGAAAAGAAATCAGAAAAATAGTTAGACGAAAAAATAAAATAACTCAAACCGTAATAACATCCTTTCAACATTGTCAAATGCAAAGCAAATAAAATGTTTATTTTATAAAATGTTGGACACAATGTCATTTGTCATTTTAACATTTACAAAGCAGTTGAAGTGTGGCACTGTAGGTGTGTTGCACAGACAAGTCTTTTGTGCATTATTCGGTACTGACCCGTACTAAGCTAGAAAGGACTTCTTGAAAGGCCCCGTGCCAGTACTGTAGGTGGGGTGCATGGACAAACCTTCCCCACTCGTAGATTAGCTGCTTGAAAGGGCTTCTTAAATGAGGGGGCCAAAGGCGGAAGGGAGAGGGTCAATGGCGGACCTTCACAGTGAGGGGAAAAGCGAGGCCGAAGGGGGACAGTGGAGCCGGCAGAAGGAGAGTGGCCTGGACGAGGCGGAGGACGACGTTTTTTTTCCATCATTTTTGCGAAGTGAAAAATTTAAAAATAGAAAGATGTCTGTCGGTCCGCTTAGGTCACCTTGTTTGTCGGGCCAGCCTGGCTGTGCAAGGACCAAAGAAGGTCCCAAAAAAAAAAAAAAAAAAAAAAAACTTTGGAGAAAAAGTATATTATGCAAAAAAATCAACTAAACAACTTTTACCGCATAGTCACATCAAAATCCATTACCAAATTTAAAATATTAAATCAATTTATTTATTTATGTTTTCGGCCAGGCAAGTGGCCCTAGGCCTCTCTAATAATCTGACCGATAATATTATCGACCATATTTTCGCTACATTTGAAAACTACCACCTTCCCGCATACAATTCCGCCTTTCCCACTTCCCCCAAAAAACAAAAACAATTTAAAAACTCAAACAAAATGTACATTATGCAGCAAAATAAATTGAACAACTTTTGCCTCAAGTTCATATAAAAAATCTTTACCAAATTTAAAATTAAAAATAAAATTAAAAAATAAATTATTATTATTATTGTTCTGATTATTTTTGGCCCAGTCGGGCAAGTGGTTTCAGGCCACTCTGATAATATGACCGATAATATATATTTTTTTCTTTTTTTTTTAGTCAAAAAGCTGCCTTCTTCTCATCGGGGGACATCCATATATTTTTCTCTCAACTCACATATCTTTCTTTTTATCGTTCATATTTTTGTTATACACAAAAACAATTATTTTTCCACCTATAATTCCCTCGGTTCCCGCCCTCGTCCCATCCAAAACAAAAGTCCAAATAATCTGAGAAAAGTATTTTATGCAGAAAAATAAACTTAATAAAATTTTTCCATGAAGTCATATCAAAATTCTTTACCGAATTATATATGTATATACAGGGTTACCTGACGGAACGTTCGGGGGCCCCCGGGCTGACCCTCGTACGTTGGGGCGTTTGGGGTCCCGTTCGGGGGCCGAACACCTCCAGGTTTGGCCCCCGCCAAAAAATGTTTCGGGACCTAAAAATAAGTTTGTTTCTCTTAATTTTCTTTTGTGACTTCTCTATGATGTAACGTACACGTCTATAAATTTTGAAGCCATTCTGCTAAGCCAAAAAAACATTAAAAATCGTCAAGGATGGCGGGTTCAAAACGTGGTCGCCCACTCACTATGTTGTTTTTTTTCACTTTATACTTTTTGTTTTCACTTTATTTCGGGGCCTACAAAAATTATTATTTTTTGAATTTTTTTTAATGAGTTATTGATTATGCAAACTACATATCTGTAAATTTTCATGGCATTTGTCAATGCCAAAAGATAATTAAAAATCGGCAAAGATGGCGGTGTCGAAAAGGTGCTGGCACACTCACTCATTTTAATTCTCTTTTTATTTTTTCTTATTTTTATCATAGTGTTTATTTTCTGTATTTGATTTTTAATTCAAATTTGGTAATGAATTTGGATGTAGCGCCCAGACAAATGTTGTTAAGTTTATTTTTCTCCATAACATAGTTTTTTTCGGAATTTTATGAAACTTTTTTTTTTTTTTTTTTTGTCCGTGTTCGGCCCGAACGGCCGAACGCCTTCCGAAGGGGTCCCGTACGTTCGGACGTTCGGCTTCGGGCGTTCGGCCCGTCCCGAACGCCGGTAACCCTGCGTATATATATATATTTTAATTACTTTTGGTCCAGCCCGACAAGTGGTTCCGGGCCACTCTGATAATAAGACCGATAATATTATCAGTCGTTGTTTCGCTATATGTGAAAATAACCACCTTCCCGCCTACATTTCTCCCGTCACACTTCTTTTCCCCCACCAACACCTCATTTGCCCTTCCCCCCCGCCTTTCCCCTCAGCTAGAAGGAACAACCCTCGCCCGCCTCCATGCCCCGCCACCTCGTCCTGCCCTCTCTGCCTTTTCACCTCTCGCCTTGCATCCTTCCCTGCTCGTCTCCTCCCTTGTTCTCGCCACTTTCCCCATCCAGCTCCGCCTCCCGATCAATCGTACCCCCGCTTTCCACCCCGTTAACCTTTGAGTCGAGGATGGCGCAACATGACTCTCAGTAATAGAGGAAGGCTCACAAAAGCTGCAAGACGAGAAAGGCGGAGAGCTCTGGCCAAGATGCGTGGCAAAGGGGGAAGGCAGGGTGGACCTGGGGAAAGCGGGAGGCCGATGAAAGTGGGCGGCCACATATGGCAAAATTAAAATCAATAATATTCTCGATTTTATTCTTGCAATAGGCGAAAACGTAGCCAAGAACCCTTCCTCGTTTCTCCTCCTTCGTTCCCGCTGCTCTCCCTATCCGACTCAACTCCCCATCAACCAGGAAGTTACGGGCAATCGCACGGAAGCTTCGAGGTGTGACAGGCGGAGAGATCTCGACAGGATGCATGGCGAACGGGGATCAGGGGGTGAACCTGGGGAAAGCGGGGGACAATGAAAGTGGGTTTTTTACGCATACTGCAAAAGTAAAATCGATAATATTATCAGTTTTAGTTTTGAAGTAGGAGAAAACGCAGCTTAGAACCTGTCCTTGTTTCTCCTCCCTCGCCTCTCTCCACATCTGGCTCTGCCTACACATCAACCAAGAAGTTATCGAAAGGCGCACGGAAGCAGTGAGGCGGGAAAGGCGGAGAGGTCTGAGCAAGACGTGTGGCAAAGGGGGAAGGTGTGGTGGACGTGCGGAAAGAGGGAGGATGATGAAAGTGAGTCGTTTACTCATACTGCAAAAATAAAATCAATAACATTATCGGTTGTATTTTTGCAGTAGGTGAAAACGCAACCAAGAACCCGTCCTTGTTTCTCCTCCCTCGTTCCCACCACTCTCCCTATCTGGCGCCGCCTCCCCATCAACAAGGAAGTTACCGACAGACGTACGAAAGGCGGAGAGGCAGGAAAGGCGGAGAGGTCTGGGCAGGATGGATGGCGAAGGGGGAAGGCAGTGTGGACGTGGGGAATGTCGTTTACACATAGTATAAAAATAAACTGATAATATTATCGTTTTATTTTTGCAGTAGGTGAAAACGCAACCGAGAACCCGTTTCGGATCACCTTTGTTTTCTTCTTTTTTTCAAGCCAGTTGCTCAGCTAGGAGAGGTGATAAGAGCACCCCCTCCTAGCTGGCTTCCTGGTTGCTCCAGTCTATTGGCGGGGAGCTACACCTGCAGGAAAGCGGGTCCAAGAATACCCTCCATACCTAATGCTCCTCTCTAATATATTCCCCCCACCGACGCTGCGTTTCCGCTTCACCCCCACCTTTGCCCTTAGCCGGAAGGAACCCCCCTTGCCCGCCTCCACGCCCCATCACCTCGCCCTGCCCTCTCTTCCTTTCCCCCAGCTCGCCTTGCAACCTTCCCCACTCATAGATTGGCTACTTGAAAGGGTTTCTTGATTGAGGGGGGGGAAGGCAGAAAGGGGGGAATCGAAGGCAAACATTCATGGTGAGGGGAGAGGTGGGGTGAAGGGGGACAGCGAAGCTAATGGGGGGAGAGCGGCAGGGACGGGGCGATAGGAGGGTGCACGTCTTTTTTCCCTTCATTTTTGCAAAATGTGAAAATAAGATCAATAATATTATTGGTATATATGAAAATGATGGCCTTCCCGCCTACATTTCCCTCATCCCCCGCTCTTTCCGAACCGACGCCGCCTCCCCCATTCACCACGTGTCCTGCGCAAACCTCTTCGCCTTTCCTGCCTAGCAGCTCCCAATGGCATGTGCCTTTTTGTAACTTCCTGGGTGATAGGGACGTGGAGCCAGATCGGAAGAGCGACGGGAAAGCGAGAGGAGAAGCGCGGAAGGGTTTTGTGTTGTGCTTTCGCCTTCTCCAAAAATAAAACTGATAATATTATCGGTTTTATTTTTGCGCAACGCAAAAACAGACCACAGAACCCGTTTTCGCTTTTCCTCCCTCTTTCTAGCCTTCCCCCTTTGTCCTGCCTAGACCTCTCCGCCTTTCCCGCCTAACAGCTTCCGTGCGCCTTCGTGTAATTTCTTTGTCCTGCCTGTTTCCACCTGTGTGCCAACGGAAAAGTACCACAACGGAAAAATTTCCTAGAATTAAATAATAATTCTATAGTAAAATTACAATCTAAATTTTAAATTTTCATTCCATCTTAAAAAATGACATTCCAATTTTGAAATTTTTCATCTTACTTCCAAACTTTCATTCCAAGAATAGGGTATCTCTTCTTATTTGAACTGCATGCTAGAGATGGAATGGAAGTCTGGATGAATTCATGAAATATTTTAATTGGATTGTCATTCTAAGTAAGGATTTTCAATCATAAATAGGTTAATCCAATATAAATAAGAAGATATTTGTTGTAGCAGAATGAAAATTTAATTAAAACATTCCATAAACCCATCCACACTTTCATTCCATCTTGAACAAATAGATGTGGTTGGAAGGGAAAACTCATATTTAGATGGGAAGTTATCAAATAAAACTGAAAATTCTACAATTAGACGAACATTGGAATGATAATTGATAAATATGAAGGATTTTTTTTTTATGGAATGTTTTTTCAACTTTCATTTATCGTGGGAATTTTTCTGTTGCACGCCCCCAACTGATCGACGACTGCTGCCATTGGACTTGTTCGTTGCTGGTTAGAAACTCGAACCGATAATGTTATCGGTCCGGTTTTGTACGTTTGGCAAAACCAGACAGATAAAGTTATTGGTCCGGTTTTGCCTACAGACAAAACCAGACCAAAAATTTTATCGGTCCAGTTCTACTAAACTTACTAAACCGGACCAATAAAATTATCGGTCCTGTTTGGAACAACAGGCAGGGGGCCGCCGACCGACAAGCAACCAGCGGGTCAAGCCACATAATTTATAAGCATCAACTTTGGCGATTTTTCAGGCCCTGAATACGTCACAGAAAAAAAATAAAAATTTAGAATATGATAGATTTGGTCGTGATCTTTCCACGAAAAATATCAAAAAATAAATAAAAATAAAAAAAATTATGAAATAATCGATGCGCTGAATCGGCGCATTCTCCATTTTTGCAATTGCGCCACCTATAGGTAAGGGAAAGTGCCCTAACTTTCAGTGAATTCTTGCTTTCAGACCAATGCAAAACCAAATCTGAAAATTGATGCCCTGCTATATTAGACCGTTATCATTTTAGAAAAAAATATAAAAAAATGAAAAAAAAACTTTTGATTGCCGCGCCGATTCGGCCTATTTTTCATTTTTTCCATGATGCTGCCTGCATGCCAACCGAAAATTCCCCCCCTCAAAACAAAAAAAACATAAGTACCCCAACTGCATCAATTTTTCATGTTTAAAATAATGCAAAGAAAAATCTGAAACGTTTTGTCCCCATCGACTAGGTTGTGATCTTCTCAGGAAAAATATCAAAAAAATAAAAATAATAAAACTGACCGCAAAATAAATCATTGCACTTTTGCTGCTAAGCCGGCTCTCCACCCAGTTCTACTGGTAGCCCACAGCATCGTGTGCTACGTGCTCCCCCGATTTTTCAACGTCGGGGGGATTGGTAACCAGACCGATAATTTTATCGGTCCGATTTTCAAACTAACTGCTATTCAGTCTCCCTTCCTGCTCGCCTGCCTGCCAGCCTGCCCACTGGCCCGCCCGTCTGCCCACCTGCCTGCCTGTCACCTGCCTGCCTGCTTGCCCACCGGCCCGCCCGCCTGCTTGCCCGCGTGCTCAATGACCTGCTTGCCTGCCGGTCTGCCCGCCTGCTTGCCCATCTGCCTGCCGACCGGCATAATTGGTAGAAAGAGCCCACGCCAAAATCTTTTTAGTTTTTGCCTCCCAAAGTTCAGTCGTTTGGTACTACCGGCCCAAATGTCTTCAGCCCGGGTGAAAGGCGCCTTCGCTTCGTTGCCATAGCTCCCTTGGCCTGTATTTACCTGTTGATTAATTTTGCTCTGTTTTTGCGTCAGATTCATGAATCGGTAGGGCCCTTCTTTTTCAAAATACGGTACGTGGGCCTCATTCTATCCTTCAGCGGTACCACCCTCGGCCTCTTCTACATCAAAATGAATCTGGTGCTGTTTATGCGTCAGATTCATGATTTCGTAGGACCCTTGGAGCGAAGCATGGGCCTGTAGTACCCCAGATGGAAGACATTGGGCCGGTAGTACCAAGCAGCTGAACTTTGGGCGGGCAAATCAGAAAAGGACGCCTTCTACCAATTATCCCCTGCCAGCCGCCCCAGCAGCCTTCCTGGCTGACACCTGTCTGTCAGTCAGTCTGCCTTCCCACCTGCCTGCCCACCCGCCTGCCTGCCTGCTTTGCCTGCCTACCTTGCCTACGTGCTTGCCTAACTGCATGCCTGCCCACCTGCCTTCCCACCCGCCTGCCTGCCTGCTTTTCCTGTCTGCCTTGCCTGTGTGCCTGCCTAACTGCATGCGTGCCTACCGGCCTACCTTCATGTCTGTTTGTCTAATAGTATCTGTCTGTTTGTCTATTCGTACGATAAGTTTCATTTCTTACCTTTAAACAACTAGTACTTGGCACAGGCAAAAAAAAAAAATGATTCTCGAATACGAGCACATTTTCCGGGGCTCGGGGGAGGCGTGGTGGAGCAACGGGGGAGGAAGCCAGTGGGCCCAAGAAAAATGGTCAAATGGATTGCAATGTGTCATGTTGGTTCCTGCTGTGCATGTTTCCACATGCATGGGCTCTGAGGCAATGATGTGAGGAGAAAATAAAGACATCAGGGCATTTTCATCCGAGCACTTTCTTTAGGTTTCCAATTACAAGTCGAGAGGATTCCCTAGAGAAGCTGCAATGATGGTGTCACCGAATGAAACGACATGAAAAAGAGACAGGTGGGTGGGTCGTGCATCGTGCAGCAAGGACATACTCACACAAGGACTCTGGCTGAGCTGAGGTCATAATACTGGTCAAATGCATCCTAGAAAGGTCCTCGTGCAAGTATACCTTGAGGCCGTTGCAACAGTTTCTCATTTTTATGTTTTCTTTGAAAGAAAAAAAAAAAAATGCAAACAACAAACTTACGTGATTTGGGCACACGTGACAGATAGTGCATCATGAAGGCCGGAGAGAGATATTACGAATCCCTCTGCCAGAAGGCAGAGGGACTGGAAAGTGCAGAGCCAACACTGCCACAACTTCTGGAGCGATGTATGTGGTGCAGATTCTGGGTTAGATGCATCTAGCCCACACAACTTGAAAATTAGACCATCCTTTTCCCTTTTTCAAGAGTGAAAACGAATCCTTTTGTATCGCGCATGCTGGCACGAGGTCCAGCACTCATATATCACACAGGGCGGTACCGATACCTCCCCCTTTCCTCCACTGGTGCCTCTTGTTTTCAGGCTCGGCACAATGTGACGCGTAGGGTGGTTTTAGGCTCGGTATCAATAGCTGAGCCAAATACTGGTCGTTTCTGTGGATTGCCTAATAATGTAGAAGTTAGAAAGGCACCAGTGAGTTTTATATTTTGAAGTTTGAAAGGGGCCCGTGGGTTCTAAATTTGAAAACAGAAAGAAATCATATGGTGTACGTATTTTATATCTTAAAGTTGAGAAGTTTCTGTCTCTCTATCTATCTGTCTTTGTTTGTCTGTCTATCTGTTTGTGAGTATTTTTTTGTCATTCCGTCTATTTGTCTGTCTCCATCCGTTTGCCGTAGGTCTGGGACGAAATGAGCGAGGTTCAGCACTGGACATAGTAAGATAAGCACCTCCGTATAGTAGCTCCTCCTCTAGCTGCTCCTGTCCATAGTTGGGAGTTATACGTATTGTGCCAAAATATCCTATAGTCTGATTTAAGATTTTGCATACCTACAGTAAGACAAGCAAAAATGTCAAGTGAAAAGTTGAAAACAAAGTGGACTTGGAAAAAATATTTTTTCTTGGGAATCTTTACCGCATGGCCTTTTCAAAATTTAAAATAACAATTATTTTAAAAAGAAAAACCATCAAATTATTTAAGATATATTGGTCAATGGAAAACTATTTTTTCCCAAAACATCATTGCATATTTGCAAACTGGACAATTTTTCAATTCCAGTTTTCACGAATACCTTGTTTAGAGTCCTTTTGAGCCAAGAACCCACCAACAGACGTCGGTCCAACGTCAGTGCATACTACGAATGATATTTTATCTTCATCCTCGAAATATGGAACCCCAAGGATCTAAACACCTTCTTTAAACTCGTTTTTCAAAATATTTACCGCATTTTTTTGCTCACTTGCCCAATTCCACTTTATCCCTTTACGCAGTAGCCTTCTTAAGGGCTCAGCCTTTTCCGCGTACCCTTTTATGAAATTCTTTCAGAACCCGACCACTGTTAAAACTGACATATATCGGTAATATGTCCCAGGGGCGTAGGCCAGTTCATAAGTTTTTCTAGCTTTGCCGGGTTCGGCCGTCTATTGTTTTTGTCACAAATATAACCGAGTATCTTAATGGAGGGTACGACCCACCTACTGTTCGTCCTACTCACCATGAGATTCGTGTCTTATAGCTTCACTAAGACCCTTTTGATATCCTCGGCGTTGGTTGCAACGAACTTCCTCACTCCGGGCCTCACCTCAGTCTCATCCTTCTCGTACGACCCTTTGATCGGAAAGTCGTCTATAAAAACTTCCACCAAATTTGGTATAAGGTCTCCCAACACCGAGACCATCGCTATTGAAAGACTGCTACGCCATTAGTCCACTCCATCGGCACCACCATCACCTGGATTAATCATAGTGGCGTGTGCATCAAAGTTAGGTGTCGGTCCCTATAATCCAGCGGGATCTCATCGTAACCCGAGAAAAGATCGCAGACGGAATAAATCGAACGCTCGGCTGATCCTTCGAACAAGAGATCTGAATTTGGAATGAACCCAACATCCCTAACCGTGACTTTATTCGTTTTTTGCAGATCTTTTATCCACTGTAACTTCCCATTTGACTTTCGTATGAAGAACCACATGTTCGCATAGGGGCTCTCACATGGTTCAACCACAAATGTCCTGATTTTTTCCTTCAGGAAATCTACTATCACCTCTTTTTTATTCTAAGCACATTTTCATCTTGCATTGTTCCACGACACTTGTGGAACCGTATAGATCCTTGCTGGTTTAGCATATCGCGGATTTATTCATCCCCTCTCCGCATGACAGAAGGCTGCCGCCTTATCACAGACCCGTAGTGTCTCAATTATTAGTTCTCTCTCCCCCTCGGTTATATTCTCATCGCCTACATCCATCCCTTTCAACCTTTCTTCAGTAATTTTTTGCTCTTCGGTGGTCTTACGTTCCCTGATCATCTGAGTTATTTACTCCTTTATGATCCCTATTTCCCCGGTCCTATCACAGCTAACTGCAGTCGGTTTAACCTTTTGGGCTACAATTTTATATCTTTTCTCCCCGCCGTGTGGGGGAATTCCTCCAAACAAGACAGGTTTATGCGCCCTCCGAACTCATCATTGTCGCTTTCTTTTGGGTAAACAGTCCCGTCTACCATATATTTGTCGTCTAAATCTTCGACTTTCATCCCCTTTCCTCTCACTTTATGAGGCCCTAAGGTGAGTTTTTCAGGGGTCATCTGACAACTCCGTGTCATGAGCTGGCCTTTACTCTGCAGGGAAACTTTGTGATGTTTTTCAAACTCATTCACAGTCTTTAGCGTAAGCCTACTGCCCTCAGGTCCATCTATGATAACTGTTTGACCTCCATCCCGCTTATTCTCGGTAGTAGCGTTGACATGTGTCAGCCAAGTCATCCCAAGGATTAACTCCGATAAACAATGCTCCACCGTAAAAATTGGCACAGTGGCCCCGACTCCAGCCACCACTACCCTGGCCTTATGACATACCCCAAGCGTCGTTTGCCTCAACTTATTAGCCGTAACCATAGTCATGGCGACGTGCTAATCCACTTCTAGCCCAAGCTTCTGCCCTACCTTATCCTCGAAGAAAGTAGATTCTGACCCATGATCCATAGTAGCCTTCATTCTAACTCCGTTCACGGTGACGTTTAGTTTTCCACTATCAAGGACGTAGAAGTAACTGCCCTCTCCCTCAACGGTCTCTGCATCTTTCTTTCCTCCTTTTTCAGATGTTAATAAGAAGTCTTCGCCTCCACTCTATGATCTCCGGTGGCCGTCGCCTCTAATAGTGACACCTTTGCTATCTTCATTATAGTACCTATCAATTCATCCCTTGCCAGCCCACAGTTGGCTTTGAATTTCTTGAGAGTAATAGAGATAAGCATATCCATTGCTCTTCTCAAGGGTTCTCTTAGGTCGACTCCGTCCAGCGTGCTCGTCAACTGGAACTTCTTGGGCCCCTTTTTCCTTGGGAATATGAGCGACTTGGGCGACTCCAACTGTTCATTCGTCATTGGTTTATCCGTATTCTCTTTCTTCTTATGACTCGATTCTCCAACTCTTTGGGTACATAGGAAAGCCTCGTTATCATTCATTGATTCCTCAAACTTAATAGAGGAGATCCCTATTCTCGGGCTCTCAGGTGCCTCATCAACCTCATCTTCGAAGGTCACTCTAGAGATCCTGGCCGCCAAGGGCGCCTGTGCCTATTTAGCCTTCACCTCATTCATTCTCCTTCTTCGGATATCAATGTTAATTTTCATCAAAGGCAAGAAGGGCACAGACTTTTCTTCATCCGCCAACATCACATATTTTCTATTATCTAATTCAATGATCCCTTCCTTTAAGGCATCTAACATCGGATGACAGTCCCTCTTCCTGTGGTCCTCAACGCCATAGTACATGCAAGCCTTATCATTCCATGTCCATCTTGAGCTAGGGTTTCCTTTCTCTCGACCTTCTGGTCGCGGAGTGACCTTGACAGACGGCTCTTCTTTTCTTTGACTGTTGTTCAGTAACTTCTCAATGGTTGCCTTCAGCACCTCTATTTCTTTTGTCATTTCTTCCTCATGTCATTTCGGTATTCTAGACTCTGTTTTATCCCTGGACTTCCGCCGGCTGTCTTTCTTATTGGACCATCTAGAGGTCCCCCATTCCTCATTGTTTCTTTTTCAATCTCCTCGGTTCTCTTTCCTCTATTCACCATCACTTCTACTAGGCTCTCCCATTTTGGGTGAACTCGAATTTGTATCTCTCCCTTTCAGTTTTGTTTTCCTATCCTCAGTTTGAAGCCTTCTTCCTCCTCTTCCCGAAGTTGCTCATTTTCCTAGGTTATCCATGACTTTCCGCATATGTGCCTTGACGCTCTGCCCTTCCGTATCGTGAGCTAAGGCCTTAACTTGCGCAGACGTCACGCTTCTGGAGGGGAGTTCCCTCACAACCATCTTACACCTCTCTCACGGTAGAGACCCTAAGAATATTCCACATCTTTTTATTTCTCTCATAAATCCTCCTTCCACTAGCGGGTTCGAGGTCTTCTCGTATCTCCTCGCAAGCGCTATTAAACTTTCATTCTCATCCTTCTTCATCTCTTTAAGATCCTCCACAGAGTATGAGATTTCATCACAAGCAAAGACCTTAGTAACCTTCTCCCTGAATGTCAGCCAACGACTATCGTCGGGAATGACGCTCCTCACT
The DNA here is from genome assembly GCA_003427395.1 of Chara braunii. Taxonomy (NCBI): domain Eukaryota; kingdom Viridiplantae; phylum Streptophyta; class Charophyceae; order Charales; family Characeae; genus Chara; species Chara braunii. The sequence goes on from BFEA01000042.1 coordinate 2,660,806, forward strand.
TCTCGACCTATCTTTGGTGGAGTATGGTGGAGGAAGTTTGCAATCATCTCTTGATCAATCCATTCCCCTCTCATCCCAATAACCTCTCAGTCATCCAGAAACTCGGAGACGTTTTGTCCGGTGAAGATTTTTTGAGTTCCGACCAACGTCGGTGGTTGGTATACCGGGGCCAAAAGAAAGGCGACACATAGGAGTTTGACACATACGTCATCGAATAAGGACTCCTTCTGTAAGGTTCAGTAGGGACTTCTCTCCACATTTCCTCAACTTCTGAATCGGTAAACCTCGACACTCTGGGCCTAGTCAAAACCTCTCTCCTTCAACCTTCTCCTTTTGCGCTACGCCCTTCTAGCTCCTTAGCCAAAATCTTTAATTCTCGTAAGGTCTTATCTTTAATTCTCGTAAGGTCTTTCTTAGTTTCTCCGCGTCGTTTATATACTTCACATCCTTTCAGGGTTGCTAGTCCTTGACTCTTGTGTTTTCACGTCCACCCCTATTGAAGTCAAATAAGCTCCCTAAGCATCCATTTTTCCGACCAATCCTCGGATACTCGACCCAGGGCGGCTAAAATTCTCTCCGCCTACCCTTCCAGAATCTCTTGTAGCGCTTCGAAGACGGCGCCCTCTCCCTCAGCCCTAGTAACCAAGGCAGTGGTCAATACGACCCTCGTAAAACGAGAATTAGCCTCAAGCGTTCTTAGTGAAACTCCATCAACCACAATCTTAGAAAATTCTCCGGACTTTCTCGCCCTTTCTTTCCGTCTAACTCTCGTTTCTGTTATCGACTCTCTTCACGTACGAACAGTGGTCTCTCCTTCGAAAGGTGTTGTGTGAATCTCAATTATCACCAATCGAAGCTCAAAAGGGGCGCACACAATGGGTGGGCAGGGCCTCAATAGGGTTTCTAACCTTGCCGCAAGTCGTTTAACCCACAGGCAGGCGATTTCGTTAACAAAATAGCACGGGTGCGTGTTCTTCATAAATCGTGGGAAAATTCGTAAATCCAATGGGAGACACAAGACGAACACACAAGGGCGACGAAATGTAGACGCTTGAGCTATTGGACCGACCATCTAAAAAAGCTTGAAAACATATCACAAGAGGAGAGTGGTACGGTGCCTTCTGGCTAGCACGCATGCCTGATAAACAAGACCTCCCATCAGTTGCACCGCATGTTCTCGACTCTCCACCGAGGAAACCTTGCTTCATCGGGTGAAAGAGAGACGCTCCCAAACCGGAGTTCAAGCCGCATGAGTCTGTCGACATCAACAACTTCGTCGTGTTCCTCGCACCCGACGGGTATGTTGCAAAGGGCTACACATTCAAGATCGGATGCGTTATGGAGCGAGATGATAATCGCATCCGCGTGAAGTACTGGATACATTGTGGAAGGGATCGCGACTTAGCGAAGTTGTATGCAGACGCATGGGCAAAGACATGAAATGTCTAAACTGAGTCTAACGACGGCTGGCAAAACCTCGATGTCGTTGTGTGGGCATGGACCAACAATAAACGCTCTGAGACCGGTATTCAGATACCTAAGCGAGTGACTCTCAATGCATAGTTGTCGCTGACCGTCCCTGGCAAGATACCTGCATGAACGCAAGATATGAGATCGGCTTCAGACACATCTTTATAGATGTGATGAGGAAAGGAGTATGAGTGAGGATCGTATGTTCAATATTACGAACAACATAGAACACATTGCTAGTTGTTCGATTAGATTGCATTTTCTCATTTTTTCGTTGTGTTTAGAATATCTACATCGTCGGAGTGGAAGCGTAATGAGAAATGGAGGACGGCTGTGAAATGGGAGGACCTGCTATCATGAAAAACAAGAACGCAAATGAGGGTTGTCGGCGTGGAGGCAGTCGACTGGTCGGCATTGGAGCCCTCGATTGAGATGTGGTACGAGGATGAGCGCCTACAAGTTTACAACCTCGCCAAGACGGTTGAGCCTGATGCAAACAACGAAAGGCAAGACAGTGGCAAATGAACCAAAGTGTTTTACGGGTTGGGGTTAGTTCACATGCGGGGGGAGAATGGGCGTAAAGGATCAGTGACATGCATGACGTTTTGTTCAAACGGTGGCTTGACACGGTGCGCGACACGGATTGAACGATCGAAGGTGTCGTCGATGGAGCAAAACACCAACATGCAAAGGGCGACATTGAAATATGTCAAACATCTATGCAACGAAATCGGAGACGCAATGTTGCGCTTCATCAATGAAAGGTCGAGGATCATCATTCACGTGGCGACGACTTTAATCACATGCCACAACGAAGACGGAAAAAAAAAAAAAAAACTGAAAAAAACTAACACAATAACAAAGTTCAATATTGTCGATTATATTCGACGACGTGAAAGTGGCAAACGGAACAGCCTGCAGTCCGTCTTGCGTCATTGTCTGCATTAATCGCCGTTTCGCAACCACACTAATCATTCTCTAATGACCCGCATGTGCATGCGGGGAATGACAATGACTCTCTGGTGTTATCCGCGGTGCGTTCTGTTCCATACTAGCTTGCTGGAGTATTTCGTGCATTGAAGTTGAAGTAAACGTTTTTATTTTTTTCATTAACCCATTTCGTTTGTTTTCCTTCTTGACAAGGCGGATTTCCTTCAGCTAGCTACATGTTCACCATCATTTTTCAAGTGCACGATTTCGTTTTTTTTTAGTATAGACCATGTATGATATGTCTCAAACTTTTGTAGACATTCATATAGAGAGCTTAGAGAGAGAGAGAGAGAGAGAGAGAGAGAGAGAGAGAGAGAGAGAGAGAGAGAGAGAGAGAGAGAGAGAGAGAGAGAGA
>BFEA01000042.1:2731420-2753130 GCA_003427395.1 Chara braunii
TTAAAGTGTTACTCCCTTCTCGCAAGCCGTAATTCCCAAGGGGGGGATAAGTCCGCATCAGTAAGGAGAGAAGCAAGGGATTCTGACCCCAGACASCTGCAGGACGCTGAGGACCTCGGAAGCGGGCGCGGCGAGGTGACAGGCGTCGTAGCCCATGGCTTCAGCGAACTGCAGATGACCCTCCCCGGGTTTCCTCTTCCTGACAACGTCACCAGACCATCGGAGGGTCCGGCACCTTGGCGACACCGGACCCTCTCCGTTGCATTGCCTCATCACGACCTTTCCGCATTATGGCATTTTCAACAAAAAAAAAAAAACACATCAAATCCCGTTGGGATATTGTGGGGAGAGGGAGATCAATCCCTTCCCCATCACGGGTCCGGCACCTTGACGGCGCCATACCATCGGAGGGTCCGGCGCCTTGACGACGCCGGACCATGTCATGGCACGGCGCCTTCACAGCGCCAGACCGTGAAGAAGGGCACAGGCCAGCAGAGGGTGTGTGGGAATGTTCGGGGGGGGGGGGGCATCAGATGGTCCGGCGTCGTCAAGGCGCCAGATCCTCCGACAGTCTGGCGTCGTCATGGCGCCAGCCCCTCCGATGGTCCGGCACTGTGAGGTCACAAGACCATCGGAGCACCGAACCCTCTCCGTTGCATTGGCTCATCACGACGGCATTGCGTCATCATGACCTCTCCAAAATATGGCATTTTCCAAAAAGAACAAAAAAAAACACAGCAAATCCCGTTGGGATTGTGTGGAGAGGCATGTCAATCCCTTCCCCATAGTGGGTCCAGTGCCTTGACGGCGGCAGACCATCGCAGGGCTTAGCGCCTTGGCGACGCCAGACCATGTCAGGGCATGGAGCCAGACCGTGAGGAGGGACACGGGCCAGCAGAGGGTATGTGGGAATGTGGGGGGGGGGGAACCATCAGATGGTTCGGCGTCGCCATGGCAAGGCGCCAGACCCTCCAATGGTCCGGCACCCTGAGGTTGCCAGACCATCGGAGGGTCTGACACCTTAGCAACGCCAGACCCTCTCGGTTGCATTGGCTCATCACAACGACATTGCCTCATCACGACCTTTCCGAAATGTGGCATTTAAAAAAAAATGAAAAACAGCAAATGCCACTGGGATATTGTATGGAGAGGGGGATCAATCCCTTCGCCATCTGATGGTTGGTCGAACAAGGTCAAGAGATTGACATCAAAAACTTCAACCATCAATGGGTAGTACAAGGCATTCCAAAGCAGCGTAACTTCAACGAGTGCGGTGTGTTTATGCTTACAAATGCATCACTATTGGCGAGAGAGTTTCTGTCACCATTCACCTTACATCAGATGACACTAAGAGACTACGATGCCAAATAACTTTCGATGTAGCTGTTGTGGAGTAGACATATGAGTCCATTACAATAGTCGTCCAAGCATATGAGAGGACCATGCAGTGAGCACAAGTAGAGGTGATAATAGGAGAAGATGAGCTCGCAAGAGCATGAAGGATTAATTATGGGGTCGACAAAAAAGGTAATCGGTCCTGAAAGACGGACATCTTATGAAAAAAATGGTTAGCGTAGGAATGGTTTATAGAGGCAAGAAATCAATATAATATGATAAACCCTTACACCTAACCCTCGACCCTTCCCCTTACCCCTTATGCCATACCCCTTACCCCTGACGCCTTAATCCTTACCTCTTACCCCTTCACCCCTTACCCCTTATCCCCCTTGTCCTATCACAAATAATTCACAAATGAAGACAATTCAGGCAGAAAAATCGATTTTCAATTTCGTTCACAAAAATAAACAATGTTCATTTTGACGAAATCGTAGTTATCGCGGGTCCAGCAAGCATCAGATGGTCCGGTGTCTTACGGTATGGCGCCTTCACGAAGCCAGACCGTAAAGAGGGACATGGGTCAGCAAAGGGTATGTGGGAATGTGGGGGGGTGGACCATCAGATGGTCCGGCGTTACCAGACCCTCCTACGGTCCGACGTCGTGAGGTCGCCAAACCATCAGAGGGTCTGGCGCCCTGGCAACGCCGACCCCTCTGATGGTGCGGTGCTAGAGGGTCCATCAGATGGTCAAGCGTCATTAAGGTGCCAGACCCTCCAATGGTCTAGCGCCTAGGTGACACCGTACCCTCCGATGGTGCGGTGCCCCCACGCCGGCAGACCATGATAGGGTCATGGGCCATCAAAGGGTCTGGCGTCCTCGGGGCGCCAGACCATCAGATGGTTCGGCGTCGTCAAGGCGCTAGACCCTCCAATGGTCCAGTGTCTTCAAGGCACCTGACCCTTCGATGGTCTGGCGTCGTCAAGGCGCCAGGGCCTCCAATGGCATGGTGCCCCCAAGAGTCCAGACCATGATAGGGTCGCGGACCATCAATGGGTGTGGCGTCCTAGGGGCGCCAGACCATCAGATGGCCCCACATTGTCAAGGCGCCAGACCCTCAAATGGTCCGGCATCGTCAAGTTGCCAGACCCTCCGATGGTCTGGTGCCTTGGCAACACCATACCCTCCGATGTTGTGGTTCTCCTACGACACCAAACCATGATAGGGTCACACGCCATCAGAGGGTCTAATGTCCTTGAGGCGTTGGACCATCAGATGGTCCGACGTTGTCAAGGCATCAGACCCTCAGATGGCCCGGTTTCGTCAAGGCGCCAGACCCTCCGATGGTTCGGCATCGTCAAGGCGCCAGACCCTCCGATGGTAAGGCATCGTTAAGACGCCAACCCCTCCGATGTTGTGGTGCCCCCAAGACGCCAGACCATGATAGAGTAAAGGACCATCTGAGGGTTTGGCATCCTCGGTGTGCCGGACCGGTGTCGTTAAGGCGCCAGACCCTCCGACGGTCCGACATCATCAAGGCTTCAAACCCTCCGATGGTCTGGTGTCGTCAAGGCACCTGACCCTCTGATGGTCTGTCGTCGTGAAGCCGCCAGACCCTCTGATGGTCCAACGTCATCAACGCGCAAGACCCTCTGATGGTGCGGTGCCCCCAGGACGCCAGACCATGATAGGGTCACGGGCCATCCCCCAATCGGCATAAAGTTCGTGGTATCCTAACGAATATTTGCAAAAAATATTTGGTGTCAACCCCCGTGCTAAAATAGTAGCAAAAATTCATTTTTATACCACTATTGATAAGAAGAAGGTTGAATGTTGTTTAAAGCTTTGGATTAAGGAGAACGTCCAGCCTCCTCTTCTAGCCGACCTGTATGCGAAGAAAACTCGTGCTGTTTGGTTGAAAGCCAAGTCAATAAAAGATGTGCTGCATAACCATAAGCTCTTTGCACAACAAAGCACCTTTGAGTGTGTGTGAGAAATTTGACTTGCCCAAAATCAATGGACATGTCGCGGTCAAAATTAGCGAAGTAAGTGGCTTGGACCGATTCTTATCTAATGCTAAGAACACTCCCTTTCCCAGGACCATCGCATCACGGGATGGCCTCAACCGAGCCTGCAATGAGACATTGGATGTTATTCGGAAGTACGGAATAACTAACCAATTTCGAATACTACATGAATCTGTTACGAAGAATGGCGAAGCTAAGCCCCCTGGATGTATTTTGAGTGAATACGTTCTTGGGGTAAAGCAAGCATTCTCAGGATTGGTCTTAGGCCCGCTGGATCGTAACACAAGTGAGACGTGGATTGAGTGCCCCAAAAAGTATGAAATGGGACTACAATCAATGTTTCTTAACAATGAGAATTATGAAATTGTGGATTCTGAGAAAAGTCTGATCTTGCGTGATATTCGTACCAAATACAATGAGCAGGGCTTGGGACATATTGCAAGATGGGATGGGTGGGGTGAGCTGCAGTATGCCCACATTATAGCTAAGGAAAAGGACAAGGAAAAAAGAAGACCTATTGTCCCTTCATTTCATAGCCCGTTTCATGTTGTGTCAGATGTCCTATCCCTTGCCTTGAACTCTTTGATTCGTAAGGTTAATGTGCCTCACTTTAATCTTAGATCGTTGGGTGACCTTCGACAGACGATCTCCAATGTCAATAAGAAAGATGGACCTATGTCTAAGTGTGGAGTTATTGCTCGCACTTATGACATAAAAGAAATGTTCAGCCAACTACCCCATGAGATAATTTATCATGTAGTCCAGTGGATTACTAAGTGTTTCGTACAGAAAGGTATACACTGGATCCGACTTAACACTAGAAAAAAGTGGACAACCTTCGGGAAATCCCATGGAGAGGCGGGATGAAAATCTATCTGACTCACCTCCCTGATCTTGCTTACTCAGTTCCAGCTGGAGCACATTGTGTTTTTGGTCTCTTATGCTATTCTACACCAGAAGAAAGGAATCCCTATGGGTGGGAGAGTCAGTCCGCCATTAGCCTGTGTGATGTGCACGTACTCTGAATACAACTTCATCTCGGCTCTTGACACCGACGCAAAGTTCATCACTGGGAAAAGATATGTGGATGATCTATTGTTTTTTTCTTTCTTTGATAAAAACAACCCGGTGGGAATGAAGGAAGCTAAGAACCGCCTGGATAAAATCATGCAGTGTTATCCCAAGGAACTTAGCTCGGAAAGAACCGATTCCGGGACAAGGATCCTCGATTTTTTGGAAACAAGGATGATCATCGCAGAAAATGATAAAACCGTGATTGTTGCTCACAAATTTAAAAACCGGGAGTCAATTTGGGGATCTGAGAACCTACAGTTTCAGACGTACAAGAACCCTGCTTCCTTCGGGCCCGAAACGGCCAAATTCGCTACCTGCCTCGGCGTACTCACGCTAGCAGTCGAGATCGGCAAACTTGGGTATGATAGCAATATTGTCCTGACTGGACTAAGATGGATGCAACGCCGCAATGGTAATAACCTCTTTTGGGTCCAGATTCAGGAAATCGTGAAAAGCATGGTTTAATGAGCCGTGTATGCGACTGGCATACTGGTATGTACAGTTAGCCAACCTTTGAGTTCTGATCCAGAAGATATCTCTTGACGACTCCCTCTGCAGAGCGGGTTTAACTTCTTCAAAGGAAACAAACCCACAGCAAGGCGGCTTCTCTGCAAACTCCTTTTTGAAACCCTGTGTGTTTTTTCTTGGACTACGACGGGGTTTTACGGTACCTACCAGGTAAAAAAAGGTTCCACGCAGGGAGAACTGGCTTCGCAGGCAGGCTCCGACTGCTGATACATTTTGATACGTATTTGTTGATCTTTTTCGACCACATACAACCTTTTGGATTCTGAAGTGGTATGTATCTGCTAGGACACACACGTCCCAGCTACTTGACTAATTCAAGAGGTCAATGAAAATGTTACCTCGACGATTACGAGCTTGATTTACTGCAGATTGGGTTTAACATCTTCGATGGGAACAAAAACCTACTTTTTCATAACTCACAGGATTATTATTTTTTTTTTTTGGCAGGTTCTTCAGCACGTACCTACCTGGTTACTGGGTTTCATGCATCACTGAGTGGCGGGCGCCTGGCCTCCCAGGCGGGCTCTTCACTAAGGATTTAATTTTGCTAGTATATGGTCGAAATTATTGACCCCATACATTTTTTCAATTTTTCTAGCTGCATGCTCGGTGAAGAACTGATGCTTGGGAAGTAGAAGGGCGAGTTCCAGATTTTATATTTATGCAATGACTATACAGTAGGAATCCTCAATGTGAGTGGCTTATTGAGTGCAAGAGTTCAGTGTTCGTAACTGTGTATTACGGAATGGTGGAGGCCCTGGAGGGGAAGATGTTGTATGCCACGATATTAATGCTCAATGCATCTTCTTCTACGTTTTGGTTCCATTGTGTTTAATCATTCTCATGGACTTGAGCCTCAGCGTCGACCTTGCCATGGCTTGGGAACGAGGTTGAGGTGCCGTCTTCATCTGAGTTAGCTCTATGGAGTCATGCGTTTGAATATTTGATGTTTGATTGATCGTTGATCATTGATCGACGCCTGAATTGTTGGATCCGTTGGGATCTATTGGGTTTGATTTGCTGTTATTATTGGTTTTTATCTATTTCACGTTGTCATTCTTTGTCTTCCTATTCCATATTGCGGAATGCCACACTTGAGTGGTTGATTATGTCTACATAATGGGCGTATTGGGTGTCAATATCTTATGCATTTATAAGCACAAATTCCCTTTTTCTCTCTCTCCCTCCCCTCCCCTCCTCCGTTGACGTGTCTGTTCATTATGGCTTTGCCTAAGTTCTGTTGGCGCCCTCTCTACCGCCACGGACTGCGACCTCACGGCGCGCGACGCTAGGCATGGTGGTTAAAGCAGTCGCTTCTATCGAAGCTAGTAGCTGGTTTGATCACCCGCGGGCGATCGAGGCGGTGATTGGTATTGGCGTGAGCTTGTGCGCCATCTCCTTCATCGCGGGGCACATGTACCCGAGAGGCCGAAGCAGGAAGAGCGGCAGTCGACGTGGCAAGTGGTCCAACTGTGGCCGCTACTGGATGGAAGGTGCGAATGGTAACCAATATGTGCAACACCAGGCCGGACTTAGCGTACCGTATTCGGTTTCTCCGGCCCCGATCGCAAATCTGGCTCCTCCTGGCATTCCGTACTATGCCGGAGTACATGTTCATCCACCACCGAGCGTACAAGTGCCACCTGCGCCACCAGCCCCGGCTGTTGCACCAGTACAGTATCATCCTATACTCAACCAGTGGAGCCCGCAACCTTGGGGACCACCTCATCAACATTCTGCGTCATGGCAAGGTAGTGCACCCTAGACTAGGAATGTAACACCCCAGATCTCTGCGGCTGCGCAAGCACCAGTTCATATGCCAGTTCCGATGGTGCTGCCACAACAGCCCCCGACTGTACAATCGAATCCACAGGGATTCCATGGTGGGCATGGTGGAAGCTCGGCATCAAGTGGAGGGGGCAAAGGCCCCGCCGCTAATAATTTCCCTGGACAGGGAAATCTGGCGTACTTTACCAAGGAATACATGGAGCCATTGACGAAGCCAGAAAGAAGCTCGGAGTACCGAAGAATGGTGTCGCAAAGTGGAGCGGTAACCGGATTGTGGAACCTCAAGATGAAGGTAGCAGAGACGACGCACGCTCGTCGGACAAAAGTGAGGAAATGAAAGCTTGGCTACTACTACACTAGGCAACTCGTTGAAGCTCATCAATTCGAAATTGGAGGCTGTGGACAAGAAGTCGAAATTGGATGCGGCCGAGCGGGATGAATTGGAACGCCTGCGGAAGGAAGTACAAGGGGGCAAGGACAACAAGGAGCTCTCAAGCAGTGAGAAGCGTAAGCGATGTGTCATCTGTACTCTAGTTGAGAACTCTACATCCGCGGCACGCGCAAAACCAAGGTCCAAAGGCAGCTCAAAGACCAAGCCGAAGCGCATTGAACTCTCCAATGATGAAGGTTCCTCCGACACCAAACAGAATTTGCAAGCTAAGTATGACAGCACAAGTAGCGAGCTGTCTGACATAAAGCGAATGCTCGCTTCAGTCATGTGAGGCTTGCAAGATCCGAAAGGGAAGGCTAAAGTAGTCGACCCAGGGACTACCAATGAGTACTGTTGAGGGTGCCCCTCGTGAGGCTGACGTCGCACAGAATGCCCAAGCGGACGGAGACGAGGAAGACCCCAATGAGGACGGGTTTGCAGCGTACATGAAGGTGCGAGCTGATTTCTATGGATCTCTCCACTACACACGAGTTCAGGAACTGTGCAAAGATCGCGAAGTTGAGTACTTCAAGAAGGATGTTGCCGTGTGGGAACTTGCTCGACAAGACCTGCAGGAATATGCGGACTCATTGAAAGAAGATCGAGGTGAGAAATCCCGCAGGAAAGACACTTTAGCGGAATCTGACCACAATGACGTTGGGGATGATTGTGACACAGTAAAGGGAAACCGAGTCTTGGTAGTATCAGATCTATTAGGCGAGCACTTAACCGGATTATTAATGCTAAAAGGACTATTGATCCTTCGCTGCTTGGCCTACTGGAGCGCAGTCAAGTGCTTCTTACTATCCTAGCTTGTCCAAAGGGCTTTGTGCGATGGGGGCTAACGTACGTCCAATTTTGGCTACGCCTAAACCGTGACGAATGGGATAGATTGATCGATGCACACAGTTGTGTTTATGTTCTGCTTTCGGTAAACCATAAACTTGTGTATGTTGGAAAGACCGCTAGATCGCTTCGTGAACACTAGTCTTAACATGGTCGTGCCGTATGTGGGAATAGTAAGCAGGAAGTTCACTCTTGGTTTCAGAAAATTGGTATCGAATCGTATATTCCCATACCAATCTGGTTGGGGGACGATTCCACGATCGAATGTATGGAACAAGCTATTATTAAGAGTGTGAACCCAGGTTTAAAAGCGCGGGAAACCGCGAAACGGCGGCAGCTACGTAGATCGCGTGGGAAGCGTCCTCGAAAGCTTTCAACCACGGCTGATGTTTTGGAACCTTTATTGTTCTCTTGCTCTAACGTGGATGTGAAGAATGAACCTGACTTGCTTCGTGTCCTAAAAACATTGGTTAAAAATAAGGCTACAAAATTTGTGACCGTGACTAACAACACAGGTGGGCGATGGATGAAAGCATGGCGCTTGGTATCTCTGTTATTTGGGCACAGTAAGCTGAAAATTAAAAACGAATTTTTTTTGCTCAAAGATGCCAAGTTTGCTATTGAGAGAGGTGGGAAATGGACTATCAACCAACTCATCCGAACGCAAACAAAAACGGATATTAAAAAAGTTGAGGTCATTTTACTCCTCCACGCCCCTGGGAAAAGGAAAGACCTGGTCAAACAGAGCCTCATCGAATTCCTGGAATTGGATTCCACGGTCAAAAATATCAATCAACCCCGAGGTCGGCAGATAGTTTGTGGTATCCTAACGAATGTTTGCCAAAAAAAGTTGGTGTCAACCCTCGTGCTAAGATAGTAGCAAAAATTCATTTTTATACCACTATCGATAAGAAGAAGGTTGAATGTTGTTTAAAGCTTTGGATTGAGGAGAACGTCCAGCCTCCTCTTCTAGCCGACCTGTATGCGAAGAAAACTCGTACTGTTTGGTTGAAAGCCAACTCATAAAAGATGTGTTGCATAACCATAAGCTCTTTGCACAACAAAGCACCTTTGAGTGTGTGTGTGAGAAATTTGACTTGCCCAAAATCAATGGACATGTCGCGGTCAAAATTAGCGAAGTAAGTGGCTTGGACCGATTCTTATCTAATGCTAAGAACACTCTCTTTCCCAGGACCATCGCATCACGGGATGGCCTTAACTAAGCCTGCAATAAGACATTGGATGTTGTTCGGAAGAACAGAATAACTAACCAATTTCGAATACCACATGGATCTGTTACGAAGAAGGGCGAAGCTAAGCCCCCTGGATGTATTTTGAGTGAATACGTTCTAGGGGTAAAGCAAGCGTTCGCAGGATTGGTTTTAGGCCCGCAGGATCGTAACACCAGCGAGACCTGGATTGAGTGCCCCAAAAAGTATGAAATGGGACAACAATCAATGTTTCTTAACAATGATAACTATGAAATTGTGGATTCTGCGAAAAGTCTGATCTTGCGTGATATTCGTACCAAATACAATGAGCAGGGTTTGGGACAGATCGCAAGATGGGATGGGCGGTGTGAACTGCAGTATGCCCACATTATGGCTAAGGAAAAGGACAAGGAAAAAAAAGACCTATTGTCCCTTCATTTCATAGTCCGTTTCATGCTGCGTCACGTGTCCTATCCCTTGCCTTGAACTCTTTGATTCGTAAGGTTAATGTGCCTCACTTTAATCTCAAATCGTTGGGTGACCTTCGACAGACGATCTCCATTGTCAATAAGAAAGATGGACCTATATCTAAGTGTGGAGTCATTGCTCGCACTTATGACATAAAAGAAATGTTCAGCCAACTACCCCATGAGATAATTTATCGTGTAGTCCAATGGATTACCGAGTGTTGCGTAAAGAAAAGTATACGCCGGATCCGACTTAACACTAGAAAAAAATGGACAACCTTTGGGAAATCCCATATAGAGGTCGGATGAAAATTTATCTGACTCACCTCCCTGATCTCGCTTACTCAGTTCCAGCTGGAGCACACTGTGTTTTTGGTCTCTGATGCTATTCTACGCCAGAAGAAAGGAATCCCTATGGGTGCGAAAGTCAGTCCGTCGTTAGCCTGTATGATATGCATGTACTCTGAGTACAACTTCATCTCGGCTCTCGGCACCGACGCAAAGTTCATCACTGGGAAAAGATATGTGGATGATCTATTGTTTTTTTCTTTCTTTCATAAAAACAACCTGGTGGGAATGGAGGAAGCTAACAACCGCCTGGATAAAATCATGCAGTGTTATCCCAAGGAACTTAGCTTGGAAAGAATCGATTCCGGGACAGGGAGCCTCGATTTTTTGGAAACAAGGATGATCATTGCAGAAAATGATAAAACCGTGATTGTTGCTCACAAATTTAAAAACCGGGAGTCAATTTGGGGATTTGAGAACCTACAGTTTTAGACGTACAAGAATCCTGCTTCCTTCGGACCAAAAACGTCCAAATTCGCTAATGCAGCAAATATCATTCTCCGAATCTCTGAGAACTGTAGTGATATGGGTATGACCTGCCTCGGCGTACTCACACTAGCAGTCGAGATCAACAAACTTGGGTATGATAGCAAGATTGTCCTGACTGGACTAAGATGGATGCAACACCGTAATGGTAATAACCCTTTTGGGTCCAGATTCAGAAAATCGTGAAAAACATAGTTTACTGAGTTGTGTATACGACTGGCATACTAGTCTGCTTTGCTAGCGAACCTTTGAGTTCTGATCCAGCAGATATCTCCTGACGACTCCCTCTGCAGAGCGGGCTTTACTTCTTCAAAGGAAACGAACCCACAGCAAGGCGGCTTCTATGCAAACTCGTTTTTGAAACCATGTGTGTTTTTTCATGGACTACGACGGTTTTTTGCGGTACCTACTCGGTAAAAAAAGGTTCCACACAGGGAGAACTGGCTTAGCAGGCAGGCTTCGACCGTTGATACATTTTGATACGTATCTGTTGATCTTTTTCGGCCACATACATCCTTTTGGGTTTCAAAGTGGTATGTATCTGTCAGGACGCACACGTCCTTAGCTACCAGTCCGATATAAGAGGGTCAAAGGAAATGTTACCTCGACGATTACGAACTTGATCTACTGCAGATTGGGTTTAACATCTTCGATGGGAACAAAAACCTACTTTTTTCGTAACTCTCAGACTTATATATATATATTTTTGACAGGTTCTTCAACATGTACCTACCTAGTTATTGGGTTTCATGCATCACTGAGCGGCAGGACGCTTGGCCTCCCAGGCGGGCTTTTCACTAAGGATTTAATTTTGCTAGTATATGGTCGAAATTATTGACCCCATACATTTTTTCAATTTTTCTAGCTCATGCTTGGTGAAGAACCGATGCTTGGGAAGTAGGAGGGCAAGTTCCCAATTTTATATTTATGCAAGGACTATACAGTAGGAATCCTCAATCTGAGTGGTGTATTGAGTGGAAGGGTTGAGTTTTTGTAACTCTGTATTACGGAATGGTGGATGGGAAGATGTTGTACGCCATGATATTAATGATCAAGGCATCTTCTTCTACTTTTTGGTTCCATTGTGTTTAATCATTCTCATTCTCAGGGTCACGGGCCATCATAGGGCGTCCCCGGGGCACCGGACCATCAGATGGTCCCGTGTTGTCAAGGCGCCTGACCTTCTGATGGTTCAACGTCGTTAAGGCACCAGGCCCTCCAATGGTCCAAAGTCGTGAGTCTGTCGGACCATCGGCTGGTCTGGCGCCTTCACGACGCCGGACCATTAGAGGGTTTGGAGTCTTGACCACACCGGACCATCGGAGGGTCCGGGCATGACCCCTTTACAAAACGTGGAGAAACTAAAACCACACAAGCAAAAAAACTAAAATTTTGATATACCTGTGCAGGCCATCTGCGAGGCAACGAAACAGCGACCTCAGCCACGATGGGGTGCGGACAGGTTATGGCGAAGTGTCGCAGTGGTGTGTTGAAACGGAGAAGGAGGAACAACTGTTGGTTGAATGACAGTATCACACATGTGAGGTGTCAAAGCGCAATAGCCTTCGTCAATGGTCTATCTAGGCCCACTGTTGTGGATTATCTATTCATTTCATATATAGGCAGTTTTGGGTTTTAACCAAACGAGTTGAACAACCATGTGTTCACCGAATGAAGTACCAATCAAGCTTTTTTCAGTATAATATTGAGAAAATAAAGGTGGGGGAGAAATGTGATTCTCCCCCAGACTTTTATAATAACAACAGATCAGCAATCGCATGTCCTCACCGATCGAAGTGCGAATCATGTGCTCACCAATCGAAGTGTCAATCAAGCTTGTTTCCTAACTATATCGAAACAATAAAGGTGGGGGAAAAACGGAGTCCTCCCCCTACCATTTTCAGGGTCAACCAGACAACAATCATATGCTCACCGATCAAAGTGTCAATTATGTTTTTTTCTCAATTGATTCATCACGACCTTTGCGATAATATGATATTTTCAAATTTCAACAAAACAAAAAAACACAAATTCCTGGGGACATCGTGGGAGAGGGATATCAATCCCTTCCTCATCCTTCGATCTCTGTTCCTACATGGCATTGCCTCAATGACATCACGACCTTTTCAAAAGATGGCACTTAAAAAAAAAAAAAAAAAACAGCAAATTCCTTTGGGTTAGTGTGTGGAGAGGGAGTTTAATTTATTCTCTATCGTTCGATCGTTGTTCCTTACGTGGCATTGCCTCATAAGACCTTGCCGAAACATAACATTGTGAGGAAAGGGAGATCAATTGCCTTATCATGACCTTCTCGAGAATAACATTTTAAGCAAAAAAAAAAAAAAAAAACAGCAAATCCCTTTGGGATATTGTGGAACGAGGAAGATCAGTTCCCTCCCCATCGCTCGATCGTTGTTGCTATGTGGCATGACGTTATCACGACCTTTCTGAAAATTACATTTAAAAAAAAAAAAAACAATAACACATCGTCTTAGGGTATCGAGGGGAGATGGAGATCAATCCCCTTCGCATCGTTCGATTGTTGTTCCTACGGGGCATTGTCTTATCATGACCTTTTAAAAATATAACATTTAAAAAAAAAAAAAAAAAAATCTCATTGAAGTATTGTGCGGAGAGGGGGATCAATCCCTTCCCCACCGTTCGTTGTTCCTACGTGGAATTGGCTTAACACAACCTTCCCGAAAATTGCATTTTCAACAACAAAAAATAAACAGCAAATCCCCTTGAGGTATTGGAGATCGATACCTTCCCCATCGTTCGATCGCTATTCCTACGTGGCATTGCCTCATCACGACCGTTCTAAAAATTCATTGTGAGGAGAGGGGGATCAATAACTTCCCCTATGTTCAATAATTCTTCCTACGTGATATTGCCTTATCACGATCTTTTCAAAAAATGTATTTTCAGCAAAAGAAGAAAAAAAAAACGCACATTTTCTTGGGATATTATGGGAAGAGGAAGATCAATCCCCTCCCCATCGTTCGATCGTTGCTCCTACGTGACATTGTCTTATCACGACCTTTAGAAATACAATATTAAAAAAAAATAATAATAATAATAAAAAAAAATCTAATTGGGGTAATGGGGGAAGAGACATCAATCCCTTCCCCATCATTTGATCATTGTTCTTACGTGGCATTGCCTTATCACGACATTTTAAAAATATAACATTAAGAAAAAAAAAAAAAAAGTAAATTCCCTTGAGGTATTGTGGGGAGAGGGAAATCAATCTCTTCCCCATCGTTTGGTCGTTGTTCCTACCTGGCATTGCATCATCACGACCTTTCCGAAACGACATTGTGGGAAGAGATAAATCAATATCTTCTCCGTCGTTTGATTGTTGCTTCTACGTGACCTTACCCCATCACAACCTTTCAGAGATATGACATTGTGGGGAGTGGTAGATCAATCCCTATCCCGTTGTACGATCATTGTTCCTATATGGCATTGCCTCATCACGACCTTCAAAAAATGACATTTTCAGCAAAAAAAAAAACAACAACAGCAAATCCTCTTGGGATATTGTGAGGAGAGGGAGATCAATTTATTCCTAATTGTTCGAACAATGTTCCTACATGGCATTCCCTCATCACGACCTTTCCAAAATACAACATCGTGAAGAGAGGGAGATCAATCCGTTCCTCGTTGTTTGATCGTTGTTCCTACGTGACATGGTCTTATCACGACCTTTTCAAAAATTGCATTTTTAGCAAAAAAAAAAGAAAAAACAGCAAATCCCCTAGGGGTATTGTGGGAAGAGGGAGATCAATCCCCTCCCCATCCTTAGATCATTTTTCCTAGTATGTGACATAGCCTTATCACGACCTTTTCAAAATATAACATTTTTAGAAGGAAAAATAAAAACATAAAATCCCCTTGGGTATTGTGGGGAGAGGGAGATTCATTCGTTCCCCATCATTTGATCGTTGTTCCTACATGCTATTGCCTAATCACGACCTTTTCAAAATATGACATTGTGGGGAGAGGGAAATCAATACCCTTCCCATCCTTCGATCGTTGTTCCTATGTGGCATTGCCTCATCACAACCTTTTCAAAATATGATGTTCAATTTGTCAAAAAAAAAAAAAAAAAAAAAATCCCCTTGGGATAATGTGGAGAGAGGGAAACCAATCCCTTCCCAATCATTCGATTGTTGTTCCTACATGGTATCTCATCATCACGACCTTTCATAAATATGACATTGTGAAAAGAGGGAGACCAATCCCTACCCCCTTATTCGATCGATGTTCCTATATGACATTGCCTTATCACGACCTTTCCAAAATAACATTTTCAGTGAAAAAAAAAAAACAGCAAATCTCATTGGGGTTGTGTGGGGAGAGAGAGATCAAGCTCTTCCGCATCGTTTGGTCACCGTTCCTACGTGGCATTGCCTCATTACAACCTTGCCAAAATATGACGTGGTGGGGAGAGGAAGATCAATTTCATCCTCGTCCTTCGATCGCACTTCCTACGTGGCATTACCTTATTACGACCTTTCCGAAAATGACATTTTCAGCAAAAAGAAACAAACAACAAATCTCCTTGGGGTATTGTCGGGAGAGGGATATCAATCCCTTGCCAATCATTTGATCATTGTTCCTACGTGGCATTGCATTCTCATGACCTTTCCAAGAATCGTATTTTCAGCAAAAAAAAAAAAAAAAAAGAGCAAATCCTGTTAAGGTATTATGGGAAGAAGGAGATCAATCTCTCCCCCATTGTTCGATCCATGTCTCTACAAGGCATTGCCTCATCATGACCTTTCCAAAATATGACATTGTGGGGAGAGGGAAATCAATCCTCTCCCGATCCTTCGATCGCTGCTCCTATGTGGCATTGCCTTATCACGACCTCGTTAAAATATTACGTTTTCAAAAAAAAAAAAAAAACAGCAAATCCTATTAGGGTAGTGTGGAGAGAAGGAGATCAATCCCTTCACCATCATTCGATCGTCGTTCCTATATGGTATTGCCTCATTCGTTGAGCGATGTTCCTACGTGACATTGCCTTATCACGACCTTTTCAAAATATAACATTGTATAATAAAAAAAAAAGCAGTAAATTTCATTGGGGTATTGTGGGAAGAGGGAGATCAATCTCTTCCCCATCTTTCAATCGTCGTTCCTACGATGACATTGCCTTATCACGACCTTTCTGAAACTGTCATTTTCTGGGGAAAAAAAAAAAAAACAGCAAATCCCCTTGAGGTAGTGGGAAAAGGGAGATCAATCCTTTCCCCATCGTTCGAGAGTTGTTCCTACGTGGCATTCCCTTATTATAACCTTTTCCAAGTATGACAATGTGGAGAGAGGGAGATCAATCCCTTCCTCGTTGTTCGATCGTTGTTCCGATGTGGCATTCCCTTATCATGACCTTTTTAAAAATGACATTTTCAGCAAAACTAAAAACAACAAATTCCTTTGGGATATTATGGGGAGAGGGAGATCGCTCTCTTGCCTATCGGTCGATTGTTGTTCCTACATGACATTGCTTCATCACGACCTTTTCGAAATATGATATTTTGAGGAGAGGGAGATCAATCCCGTTCCCGTTGTTTGATCGTTGTTTGGGCCTGTTTCTAAGTGGCATTGCCTTATCAGAGTTATCACGACCTTTTCAAAAATGATAATTTCAAAAAAAAAAAAAAAAAAAATCTCCTTGGGCCCCTGGGGTATTGTGGGGAGAGGGGGATCAAACCCTTCCCGATCGTTCGATCGCAATTCCTATGTGGCATTGCCTTATCACGACCTTTCCGAAAATTACATTTCAATAAAAAACAAACACAACAAATTTCACTGGGGTATTATGGGGAGACGAAGATCAATCTCTTCCCCATCCTTCAATCGTTGTTTCTACGTGGCATTGTCTCATCACGACCTTTTCAAAATATGACATTAAAAAAAAAATTTAAAAAAAAGTCAATTCTGTTGGGATATTATGGGAAGAGGGAGATTAATTCCCCATTCTTCGATCATTGTTCCTATGTGGCATGGCCTCATCACGACCTTACCGAAATATGACATTGTAAGGAGATCAAATCCCTTCCCCATCCTTCGATCGTTGTTCCTTCGTGGCATTGGCTTATCTCGACCTTTCTGAAAATGACATTTTCATAAGAAAAAAAACAAACAACAAATCTCTTTGGGGTATTGTGGGAAGAGGGAGAAAAATCCTTGCCTCATCGTTCGATCGTTGTTCCTACGTGACATTGCCTCATCACGACATTTCCAAAATATGACATTAAAGGAAGAGGAAAATCATTCCCTTCACTATCGTTCGCTCGATGTTCCTATGTTGCATTACCTTCTCATGACCTTTCTGAAAATGACATTTTAAGCTTTGAAAAAAAATAGCAATCCTTCGATCGTTACTCCTATGTAGCATTGTCTTATCACAACCTTTTCAAAACATGGCATTTTCAACAAAAACAGAAAAAAAACAGCGAATCCCCTTGGGGTATTGTGGGGAGAGGGAAATCCATCATTTTCTCATTGTTCGACCGCTGTTTGCCAAGCCTGGGTACCACTCCGTTTTCTTTCTGGTACTCTCACGGAAATAATAATAAAAAAAATAAAAAATAAAAAAAGTTGCGGTCGTGAACCTAATAAAAGAAAGGGGGAAAAAAAAAAGGTAACAAAGTTTTGGTCGTGATTGCAGTTGTATACATTCTTGGAAGTGGTAGTGTCAGTGTGCCCTCAATGAGGGCATCTCTGGCCCGTGGCCAGGTTCTAGATTCCAAAAAGATAATAAAAGGAAAAAAACAATCACATGGATCTGGCCATGAAAATGGCTGGATACATTCCACTAAGTGCCAGTGTGATAAGCCTTATAATCCTCTGACAAAACACAACTTGAGCAAATCACGGACAACTTGAGCAATTCACGGACAAGGGACTCATAAGAAACACACGACCAAGAAAAAAAGAAAGCAGTAATATTCAGAATGTGACCGCCTTACATGTAAGGTGTATTCTGTGGAGAAAGATTATGAGCACGACCTCTTGGACTACCCTGCCCAACATCATTGCAGTAGAGAAAGCATTTTTTTTTTTCTTTTTCTGTTCACTCGTGACACTATAAAATTCCGATTTATGAGACATTGCCGACCCTATGTCCCACCCCTGAAAAGTTCGGGTACTGGCCAAACATCGTACTAATTTCCCAACACTGGCGAAGATACTGCTGGTTTAAAGTATGGTTAAAAAAAAAAAAAAAAAAGGCAAGTCCCTTTGGGATATTGTGGGATAGGGAGATTAATCTCTTTCCCATCGTGGCATTGCCTTATCGTGACCTTCCCGAAATATAATATTTTCCAACAAACAAAAAACAACAACAACATTCATGTGTTCCCTCCAATTTTGACAATGAAATGTTTGAATTGAAGGTCCTACCACTGTTAGCCATGAGATGGAACACATGCAACATGTTCAGTCACACAGTGATTGTGGCAATCGATCGGATAGACAGGCGTTCGCAAAGAATGATCGAATTGGCACGCAATGCAAAAACCATGCACGTGTCACAGACGAGGAGTTGCTGCAATATGAGCGTCATCACCAATCTGCGTCATGCTTACCATCGTGAGTCACTGTGATTCTCCATACTCTGCAATGTTGTCGTCACCACCAATCCGCGTTGGCCTCACGATGTGGACCTAAAATGCAGGGTTGGTACCAAATGGGAGACAGCAGGCCCGATACCAACCGAAAAAAAAAAAGGGGCAGGCGCGAAAGCCAGACCTGCACCAGCCTCCGCCTTTGGTGTTACGTAGTATAGGTCCGGTCCCTTTTTATTTTCTCAGTACGACGTGGTGCACGAAATCACCACCCACGGCCGCGCCGGCTTGGATAGGGAAGGAAATTAATCAACAAGATAGAAGTAAATTCAATATTATATTGAATTTACTTCTATCTGGACACCCCAACCCTTGTAGGAACGCTCATTTGCCATTTATGCAAGACGTGTGCCTCAACAGAGTGTTTTTCTGCAAAATGTGCACATCATAAGCGCTTACGTGCTGCGCGTGTGCCTTGGAACAACGTCTCTATGCTGAGCGTGTGCAGTGACGGTGCCTTTTCCTGCGCCGGCACTTCCACAGAGCGCCTTCTCGGGGCGCCTTTGCACGATGCCTTCAAGCAGCAGGTGCGCCTGATCACAACGTTCGTGAACAACAAGCAGGCTAGCACCGAACATCAGCACTCGGTTCCGGCCTTCACAAGGAGCCTTCGTGCGGCAGCAGGTGGATAGAGAGGGTGCTTTTTTTAGGAGGTGATGTTTCTATGACTATCAGTTTTTCCTCCCCGTATCAGGGGATTTCCCACTGCATGTTTTTCTTTATGTCGAGCGTTGCGGCAATGTTAGGCATTTACTGCGAGCGCCTTCCCTCAACGCTTTTGTCCTACAACCCCCCTTTTGTGCAAGCAAGCCTTGCCGAATAACCCTTCCCCCCCTAGAGCCACGACAAGTTCCCATGCCATTATGTTCCATTCACGTGTCTTTGTGTCTTTGACGTTATTTTTTTGCTTCAAAAAAAACTTCAGGAGTAAGAAGTTTAGAGTGGTGTAGTATTTTCAGCCTTTAATTGATGATATGAAAAGAACTTTAATGCGATATATATGAGAGAAAGGAAAACTTATTATCGAAGCCGAGGCATATACTCTCATAAAGTTTTCTCGATCCGCACTGAAAATACTCATAATAGCCCTTGTCGGAGAAGGAGGATCGCTTGACCAATCCTCATCTGATTACTTAGATCAAACCACACTACCTAGTCACCTTCTTTAAAGTTAAGCCCCCTTCTCGGTATTCTCGCCCAGTCTTGAGAAAGAGAAAGATGATTTGCTCTCGATTCGCCGAAGTGATGGGCATACCTCAAGGTTGCTCGCAACTGCTCAGATAATTTTCATTTTTTGGTTCAAGGATCCCATAGATCCTTGATACTCAAAATTCCGACATTCCCCAACCACGAACAAGGTGAGGTCGAACTGTTAAAAATACACCCATAACCATCTGTGATCCAACGTATGGAGTTCCATCGTCAAAATCTTCACGAAAGATATCACGTGGTCGAGCCTACGACATCTTTCAAGAAATTGCTTGATGGGGTGCCCGTTGCTGGCTGCAGAAACCCGGTATTTGACCTTCGCGGTTGGACAACACGTTCTCCTTCCCAGCCACCATATGTTGGTCTTCACCGCCTCGTCTAAGCACCTAGAAGCAGCCTCATCGTTGTCATGTGGACATCGACAACGTTGCGGGAGGAACTGGAGGAAGTCGCGTCTACAACAGTGGTGGGTTACCACCAGCCCCTCTCCCGCTCTCCTCTCTCTCTCTCTCTCTCTCTCTCTCTCTCTCTCTCTCTCTCTCTCTCTCTCTCTCTCTCTCTCTCTCTCTCTCTCTCTCTCTTTACTTTTTTTTTTGGTATTCAAGTTCGATTACCCTCCCCATCGTTCTCCTCCTCCTCAACCCTCCCTCATCATCGTTCTCCTACCCCCCCCGTCATTGTCCTCCCCCTCCCTACTTTGTCAACGGTCCCTTCTCCCTTCCCCCTCCTCCCTCGTCATCGTTATCTTCCTCTTCCTCCCTCCTTCGCTGGACTTTGCTCCTCATTCGTCATACCACTCCTCCATCGTCATTCTTCTCCCTCGTTTTTTTGTTGAATCCGATTTCCCTCTTCTTCGTTCTCCTTCACTTCCTTCGAATACAAAAAAGGGTCTCCAGCGTAGTGACCATTGCCTCCTTTGTTAGCGGTCTTCTCCTCCGTCCTCCTTCGTCCTGCCTCCCTCATCATACTTTTCCTCCCTCCTCCTTCGTCATACTCCTCGTCCCTCCTCATTTGTCATACATCATCTTCGTCATACCGCTCCCTACCTCCCTCCTCTTAAAAAACTCCAGCTCCTTTGTTAGCGGTCTTCTCCTCCGTCCTCCTTCTTCCCACCTCCCTCATCATACTTTTCCTCGCTCCTCCTTTGTCATACTCCTCGTCTCTCTCTCTCTCTCTCTCTTCACTTTTTTTTTTGGTATTCAAGTTCGATTACCCTCCCCATCGTTCTCCTCCTCCTCAACCCTCCCTCATCATCGTTCTCTTACCCCCCCCGTCATTGTCCTCCCCCTCCCTACTTTGTCAACGGTCCCTTCTCCCTTCTCTTTCCTCCCTCTTCCCTCCTCCTTTCTCCCTTCCCCCTCCTCCCTCGTCATCGTTATCTTCCTCTTCCTCCCTCCTTCGTCGGACTTCGCTCCTCGTTCGTCATACCACTCCTCCATCGTCGCTCTTCTCCCTCGTTTTTTTGTTGAATCCGATTTCCCTCTTCTTCGTTCTCCTTCACTTCCTTCGAATAAAAAAAAGGGTCTCCAGCGTAGTGACCATTGCCTCTTTTGTTAGCGGTCTTCTCCTCCGTCCTCCTTCGTTCCGCCTCCATCATCATACTTTTTCTCCCTCCTCCTTCGTCATACTCCTCTTCCCTCCTCATTTGTCGTACATCATCTTTGTCATACCTCTCCCTACCTCCCTCCTCTTAAAAAACTCCAGCGCCTTTAGGGCCCTCCCCCCCTTAAAAAAAAAAAAAAAACGTCCAATGCGCGCTCTTCACACCTGCTTTACCGCGCGCTGATTGAGCGCGGGGTCGGAGCTCAAATTTTTTAGCTCCGCTTGATCCCGCACTTAGAAGCGCTTGAGTGGAATTTGAGCGGCCATGCGAATATTTTTTTCCCCCTAAAATAATGATAGACAATAAAATAAAATAAAAATACAGGGTTGTAGATATTTTTGAGATCTACAACCTTATGTTTTTATTTTATTTTTTGAATTTTTTTCTTTATTTTTAAAAAATCAAAAACATCAAAGAATGAAAATAACAGAAAAAGACAATATGAAATGGGTGTTTTTTTTTTTTTTTAACAAATATTTTTTGCAGGCAAAGAAATAACAAAATAAATATTAAAAAATATAGTTTTGCCAGTGTACATATTTGGGAGATCTGTGACCCCATATTTTTTATTGTTTTCTTTTAAGTTCGTAAATACTTAAAAAACAAAAAACATAAGAACGAGAAAAAAAAGACACAAATCCCCGCCAATCCTCCCCCCAACCACACACGCATACGTTGTGATACGCACACACACACATACATACGCGTGGGCACACA
>BFEA01000042.1:2757662-2772600 GCA_003427395.1 Chara braunii
ACAGACTGTCGGTTCACACCCCATCAGAAGCCAGCAAAACACCCACGAAACAAAGAAAGGTCTGTCACAGCCAAAAAATACACTCCAGACACGCCGCTGGCACTAGAGGCACAGCATGGCCGCGTAGTGACGTTCCGGCGTTCCGGACATACCGAACGCCCGAACGTGCGGGACCCCTTGGGGATGTGTTCGACCGTTCGGACCGAACGAGGACCAAAAAAAAAACAAAAAAAACGAAATGTTATGGAGAAAAATAAAATAAACAATATTTGCCTGAGCATTACATCCAGATTTCTTACCAATTTTGAAATAAAAACAAAATACAAAAAATAGAACTAATAATAAAAATAAGATAAAATAAAAAGAGAAACAAAATTAAAGAGTGAGCGAGCACATTTTCGACACCGCCATCTTTGGCGGTTTTTTATTTGTTTTTGGCAGATCCAAATGCCCTGAAAATTTACAGATCTGTACTTCACATAATACAAAACGCATTAAAAAAGTTTCAAAAAATAATAAAATTGTTTAGGTCTCGCAATAAAGTGAAACAAAAAAGTAAAAAGTTAAAAAAAATAAAATAGTGAGTGGGCGAGCACGTTTTGACACCGCCATTGTTTGCGATTTTTAGTTTTTGTTTGGCTTAGCCAAATGACTTTTAAACGTCTTAGGCATATACCTCACATCATAAAGAACTAAAAAAAAAAACTACAGAAAAACGAACTTATTTTTAGGTCCCGAAATAATTTTTGACGGGGGCCGAACGCCGTCTCATTCGGACCCCGTATGGGAACCCGAACACCCGTACGTATGGAGGTCGGCCCTGGGAGCTCCATACGTACGGGCAAGTGACCCTGTATAGATATATATATATATATTCCAGGCTACCAGAATAGCCTGAGGTCACTTGCCCGATTGGGCCAAAAAAAAAAAAAAAAAAAAAAAAAAAAAAAACTTATTTAAAATTTTTGATTTTTATTCTAAATTTGGTGAATAATTTTGATGTGACCCTGAGGCGTTCAAGGCCCGGGTGCAGATGCCACATTTGCTGCGAAAGAATATTGGCTATGAACTATGGAAAATGGATGGGACCTTGGTATGGTGGGTGGTCAGCGAGGTAGAGTCACACCTTAGGGGGCAAACATGATATCATATTTGGCAGTCAATCATGTGTTGCGGGATTGGTTGGTGGAAAGATTGCAAAAAGAGGAGAATGCATTGGTGGATGGGAAACCGTGCAAGGTGTTGTATCGACCGTGGGTCACTCAAGTGGAGCAAGAGCAGGCCAAACAAAATTTGCAAGCATAGCGCTTCTGGATAAGAGCAGTCAGGGTTCGATACTTGGTGATGCCATTTCTCAAGGCGGCTGTAATAAAGGAGTTTGTGGAGAGGTAATAAAGGATTACCCTCCAGAGAGGAACAAGGTCGCTCCTAGGCTGATGAATCGTCGTTATGATCTTCATCTGAGATCAAAGATCAGGGCTGCGTAGCAAGGCGAACGTGTTCGCGCCCCTTCATGTTCGCGCGAACGTGTTTGCGCGTTCGCGCGAACAGCTCGCGAACATGTTCGGGCGAACATAATTGTTTTTCGTAAAAAAATATATATACCGGGCAGTTCTGTTTGTGACGATATATATATTTATATATATTTTTGGTTTTTGAGTTTTAACTCATGATTGGTTACGAATTTGAACATGACTCCAAGGCAAACGTTGCTGAGAACATTTTTTTTTATATAAATATTTTTTATGTTCGCGTTCGGAGGGTTTTGGGCGCTTGTTCGTGTTTGCGTCCGAACGTGAACACAGTGCTACGTAGGATCAGGGTGACAAAAAATCTTAAAATACGATCACCTCATGGTATGCAAACCATTGAAATAGTCACACAAGAAACATCGTGGTGTCGTGATTGTAGATGGTTTGGCCATGACACCAGGGATGAGCATTGTCCTAACAGACAGGGACATGTGGAAGACCTGGCAACAATCCGCCCTCCTTCAAAGGGGTCGTCTGGGGCCGGACCCTCGTCGGTTCCAGCAGGAGGCGGAGGTCCTCCCCTGGTCCCAGTTGGGACCGGGATTGGTCCTCCCCCTCCTACGTCATCCGGTGGAGGACCCTCGCCGGTACCCGACGGAGCTGTCGGTGGTCCTTCCCCGGTGGGAGGTCCCTCACTGGTACCCGGTGGGGCTGGTGATAGTTTTCGCTCGGTACCAGGAGGGTGGGGGCCAACCACATGAGCACCGAATTCGAAAGGAGTTGGAAACGGGGAAAGGTGTAACACCGATGGACGCTGCAGTTGGGGGATCGATCGTCCCAGCCAACGGTGCAGTGGTGTTGAGTTGTTGATTGAAGAACACCACAAGATAGGATCATTGGAGCAGGGGGATCTGGAAGTGCAACAAGCGATTCCAGGGGAAGAGCAACCAATGTCTCAGCATAAAGGCTCTTTCCAATCTTCTCGATGCAAGATACTGGTTGGGGGGCCAAAAAAGACGGTTTACAAACCATATGCTAAACTAGGACAAAGGGACTCGGAGCAGTCAGAGAACAATAAAGACCGAGAGGAGTGGGTAGACATCTGTGACGATGCAGTGGAAACAGAACAGTACATGCACACAGATCATGGTTAATAACAACAACAGACACAAGCAGAGTAAGGACAATTGTAGCAACACAAAGGCAAACAAATTGCTACGGCCCTGTCCCAGCATCAGGATGAAATGCAGCAGCACCAACAGCAACAAAGTACACGAGCTGCAGTTTTTCTGGGTTCAATACTCGATGCGATGGCAGGAGGCAAGCCCTGTGTGGTGGTTCCGCTTATTTTTCTAGCAATGGATGGAGAGCTCAATGTTATGGCAACTATGTCCAACCAAGGGGCTTTAGCGATTCCCCATTTTGAAATACACGAAGACCCCATGCCAGGAATTATTTTCAGAGAGGTCACAAAGTGGTTAACTCCAGCGTTCAAGTTGAGGGCTTATCCAGAAATGGAATGGATCAGACTGGCTCCGACTAATGATGAAGGAAGGACCGATATTCTCTATTTTCCTGCCATAGATGCAGTGGTCAATCCGCCTGCACGATCAGGACCGCCACTAAAGGGGTTGAGATGGATACCAATCACTCTCCTCAACAACCCGACCGGACAAACTGCTCTAGGTACAAAAGTTTACGATTGTTGGAATGTAAGGATATTGAAGCAAGTTGATGTTAACTCTCCATTGCACAAAAGCATCTTCTCAAATAACTTCCTTATGCTCAAGTGCAAGGATTGGACAGACTGAAAACGATGGACAAGTAACGTATCATTTCTTGGAATGTTCATGGTCTTGGGCCACGCCGGGTGGCTATCGAAAAATCCCTTGTTAAAACACTCGCGAGGAACAAAGGAGAGCAGGTTGTTTTGCTACAGGCAACAAAATTGGATGAAGATGTCATACTAGAACGGATGGGGTGGTGGTCGGGGCAGCAGTTTTGGGCCCCGGCCCAAGGTACAAGAGGTGTAGTAGCAGTGTTGTTTGCCCGTACGCCGCTGTGTGTTATCACAAATTATTGGATGGATCACATGGGAAGATGGATTTGGGTAAGATTTACAATGTGCAAATAAGAATGGGCAGTTTTTCATTTGTATGCCCCGACCTCAGTACAGGTTAGAGTAGAGTTGTATAAATCGCTGCCAAGGAAACTTTCGGCGGCTGACAACCTTGTCTTGGGTGGAGATGGCAACACCGTGTTTATATCGCGGGTGGACTCTCTAAGACCGCCCCCTGCGTCCGTGGATGCGGTTTATGCGTCTGACTTCTGCTCAGTTCATAGATTTTCAAATGTTTTTCGTCTCGTATACCCTTTTGAAAAATGATACACCTTTTTCGCTGTTGGTGCAAGAGATCAAGCGTACATCCCGCGAAGTAGGATAGATCTTTTTGTGGCAGCAGATGTCTTGTTGCATAGATTGTCTAGATGTTTTGTTGTCCATTTTATAGTTTTTGACCATCTCTTTTTTTTTTTAGAATTTGTTCTGCATTCTATAATTAGGGTCGGCGCAGATCGTGTCGTATTACTTGAATGGATATTGTTCATACAAGATTTCTGTTTTTTCTTGCGAGAATTTTGGTCGAGCTGGCGTTCCGCAAGACCGTTCTTTTCGTCGCTTGCTGATTGGTACCAAGGAGGCATGCGAACTGTTTTAGCCAGAGGGATTGTTATGAAGAAGATGCTAGCAGCTAACACAAGAACGCAATTGGTTAGACTCAATGATGACATTGGCAGATTTTATGAGAAAAGCGGTCGGGGCACGGGGTAATGAAATGGAAATCATGGGAGCTATGGACTCGATTAAACAAAAATTGACGTTTCATACTCAACCATCCATACGCACGACAAGACACATAAATAAAATAGATTGGCTGGTTAAAGAGGATAGGATGACAGCCTCATTTTTTGACAATCACCGCTCTTATCACAAACCGCGGCTCATGGTAGCTATGAGGCACCCCTTCCAAGAACAAGAGCCTGTGGCAACAGACACCGCATCAATAATTAAAAATGTATCCCTTCTCTATGAGAGTCTGTTGATGTCACAGGCATAGCACACAAAAGAAGAATTGCTTTATCGACACAAGAACGATGTTTGTTCGAAGGTGAAACGCATATCATCGGACAAACAGTCACAACACTTGGAAACAAATATTTCAATTACTAAACTCACACAAGTTGTTAGATCTTTGTTCGCCCATAAAATGCCAGGAGGTGATGGTCTGCCTTCTATTTTATTCAAAAGATTCAGCCCCCAATTTTTACCTAATATGTTTCGCGTTTGTAAGTCAATATGGTCAAGGGCACCGATGTCACCGGACGCATTGGAAGGGATTATAACCTTTATACCGAAGAGAGGAGACAATTTCGTCAGGTCATGGATGGAAAAAGGCGCACCCTAGAGGACCTGCGGGACCAGGGAAGCCGGAGGCAATTTCGTCAGGTCATTGATGGAAAAGGCAGTTTTTCTTATTAGCCACCTATGGGATGATTTCACCCAAAATTGGCGCACCCTGGAGGACTTGAGGCATCAACTACCAAGACTTCATGCAGTGAAAGAGCATTGCAAACGTCTCTTGGAGGCCATACCTAACCACTGGGGGCGGATGCTACGAAGAGAAGAAGAACACTCTATGAATACTTGGGTATTTTCAAGAGAAGAAGAAAACAGGGTGCTGAAAATTTTGGGCCCCGACCTGCAAGCGGGAATGAAAGCAGAAAAGTGGTTAGTAGGAAAAAGTCAAAATGGTAAATCTACCTTGAAATAGGAATGCGAAACTACTATCTAAACTACGGTGGGACTGACAGCAGCTCGAATACTGGAACAAGCCAGTAATGTTTCCAAGGATAGGATTCAACTGATGCAAGAAGGAACAACTTAGAAGGTAGACCCACTGGGCTATGGGTGAAAACTGAAGGGAGAAAAAGAGAAAATTGTTCCCCTCGCTCTTAGACGCTCTATACTCCACAAAAGTGGGAGCAGCCGCAATGCAAAGACATGTTAAAAAATTGTCACTGTAGGTGGCAAAACGCAGATTTTCTAAAACTCAGGGACCGGGCAGTCCAAAGCCTGAATTCACCTTACTGTGGCGTCTTCTGAAGAAACTTCCTTCACAAAGACAGGCCAACATCCTATGGACACAGACATTGTCAGTCACAACCTCAGCCTATTGGTTGCATCAGAGAGGAATGAACCTGAATTTGACCTGCACAAGATGTGAACGAGGCTGCGAATCCACAAATTATCTGTGGTTGTATTGTCCCCTTGCAAATAAGCTCTGGGAGTGGTGGAAGCACCAATGGCAAAGATGGACAGAGGCAAAATGGGATTGGTCAGACCACTGGATCCTGTTCAACATTCCACCAGAAGGTTCCAAGCTAGAGCAAGGCTGGGGATACGCTGCATTGGTCTGCAAGAGAGTTGTGCAGGAAGTGCTGTGGAAATCAAGGAACGCAAAAGTGTTTAGAAAAGAAGTATGGTCTGTTCATCAGCAAATAACTAATAGTATGGTAAAAGAGAGTTTGCACTTTACGATTTCTGTTGATTGAGTTTATTTTTCTGCACGGCGCGGCCTGACCGGAAGCGCCGCGCCGCTCCGCTATCGACATGAGCCGGCTTGTGAGTTGGTGGCGCCTTGTCGGCATGGCTCCCGGCGAGGAATATCGAGGAGGTGATGTGGGTGATGGCGCGCGGTTCCGTCGGTCTTGTCTGGCACGGCCATTGACGTGATGCTTCGGCTGAAAGTTCTTCTAGACTTGATAACCTAGGCTGAAAAGGTGTCTTGCTTTGTGCTTCGTTTATGTGGTGTCACGGGTTGACACGCTAGAGGAAGGGGAGGCTGTCGGGGTGATTAGGATAGTCTTCATGAGATCTTGGGCATGGTTGTGGTCCTGCTCCTGTCTTCCTGCACGAATCTAGTGGAGGTCGGTTGGGTAGTGCAGGCAGATAGTGAGGAGCATCGTCTCATGCGGAGTGGGAGGTTACAAGCTGGAGCGTCAAAAAGAGCTGGCATTTTCATGTGTTATTTTGAGCTATTTCAACGGTTAAAGACACAGAAGCAGGTAGCAGCACAATTCGTCATCATCAGGGTGCTGCTCGTCATCACCATCATCATCATCATCAACAAGGTGTAGTTCAACATCATCATCATGGTAATGGTTCGCCATCACCATCATCATCATTAGGGTACTGCTTGTTATCATCATCAAGGCGTAGGTGTTCACTCCATGGGTGTTGTTCGTTACTCATCGTTGTACTATCATCATCAATAGTTCACTATTGTAGAGCGCGGTTGGCGAAGTTCATCATCATAGGGCGCTGCTTATCTTTATCATCATCATCATTATCAGGTTATCATCAAAGGTGTTCGTCATCAGCACCATCATCATCCTGTTGTCATCACAGGGCACGGTGTATCACCATCATCATCATCATCATCATCATCAGGTTATCATCAAGGTGCTCGTCATCAGCACCGTCATCATCTTGTTGTCATCACAAGGCGCGGTGTATCATCATCATCAGCATCAGCATCAGCAGCAGCAGCAGCATCAGCATCGACATCATCAGTATCATCATGATTATCATCATTCTTTTGTAATCATAGAGTCAGCCGCATCATTCGGTCTCATTCTCATCACAACCATCATCATTAGCATCATCATCAGTTTGTCATCATTAGACGTTTGCTCTTCAAGGTATTGTTTGCCGTTCACATCAGCAGGTGAGTTGGTTGTCACCATCATCCTCATTAGCATCATTTTTAGGGTGCTTTCCGTCGTCATCAGCAAAATCCAAAAAAAAAAAAAATCATCTACCTTTCTTCATCACGACTTTCAAAAATTTCCGATTGGATCGTTCCCGGAGGGTTAAACGGTAGGAAGGGGGAGGGGGGAGCTCTATCTTGCAGGGGCATCACAAGGCGGGGGGTGAATGTCTCAAAGAAGGTWGGGGCRGAGTAGGGGGTTGCCCTAWTCTGGGGCAGGGGCTGGTGTGTGGGTCAATATCAGTCCCGGCGGAGGCAGAAATGGGCAAGGGGCTGGGGGGGCATGCTTTAGGTGGGAAGTGCGTGCTCCTGGGGAAAGGGGGGTAGAGGGTTGGTCCTATATTGGGGCCGAGGGAGAGTGGGTGACTCACCTCGGCAGAGGCAGTGTAGGGCTGAGGGGGAAGGGGTAGGGGGGAAGGGGCGTTATTTCTTGAATAAGTCTATCATGTAGATTAAACTTACTATTTCTTTTCATTTGGTTTGCCGCTTGAGGAGGTTGTAGGAATAGGTGCTATCTGACAATTCATCTGTGATCCTGCGAAGGGTGGTTGAAAATTCGGTTGGCCCTCGAAGACCGATGCTGGAGCAACACTGGCTGGAGCCGGAGCCAGGTGGCGCAACTCTGTGACCTAGCTTAGTGGGGGCGTGAGGCCTGGTGGAAAGCTCTGGGAGACTGTGTGCGAGGGCTGTGTGCGGGGGCAGTCTCAGTGGTCATCCGGGGTCGTAATTGGAGCAACGCTGGCCAGTGCTGGAGCAAGGTGGTGCAACTCTGTAACCTAACCTGATGGGAGCATGAGGCCTGGAAGAGCTTCAGTTCGTGCTGAAAACAGTCATGCTGGTGGTGGTCGAAGGTGGATTGAATAGGTTTCACTTATCTGATCTGTCGGTGGTTCTTATGAATGTCTTAGGACTCTAGGGACTCTTAGCAACCCATCCTAGTAGTCGGTTTTGAAGTGGTTATACTCAGTGATCTGCGGCTGTTCGATGCCAGAACGACGCTGGCTGGTGCTGGGGTGTTTCCCTGTAACCTGCTGATGCAGGAGCGTGAGGCCTGGTAGAGAGATCTGGGGATGCTTTGGGGTGGGCATCCCAAGGGACAGCCAAGGTTTGCTGCTGGGACGACGCTGGTCGGAGCTGGGGCGAGAGTTGTGTTGCCCTGTAACCCAGCAGGGTGGGGGCGTGAGGCCTGGAAGAGCTCAGCAGGGAGTAAGACTGTGTTGGAAAGTCTTAGAAGGGCTTGTTAGGGATCCTGAGGGTTGTGAGCATTCGTAGGACCTCTGTGGCAGTCTACTGCATGAGTAGTTCCTTAATAGGTCATTAAATATTCACAGACTGATCTCAGCCGAAACCCCGTAATGGCCCCGGTATCTCAAATGATCGCAAATGTTCTCAAATGTTCTTCATGATCTGTACAATTCCATATGGGACGCTGGGCGCGCTTCCCAGCACCTGCTGCTCCCACGAATAGATTGGAGCATTTCCTTTCAAAAAAAAAAAAAAAAAAAAAAAAAAAAAAAAAAAAAAAAAAAACGATTTCTGCTCAGTGGAGTAAGTGCAAAGCCAGATCAGTCCGAGGACATCGTCTAGCTGCAATAACTGAGGACTGCAAGATGAGCTTGGCAGACTGGCTAAAAACATTCGTTGTCCACAGTGGTCCACAGACATGTCCATGTCCATTTCCAGGCGTTAAATCCAACCCTTTCTGCTACTACCGTCTTCGCCCCGAACATAACGCACCCTGATAATGAACGTGTATACAAGGTATGTTGCCGGCCCGATACAGTCAAAATGAAGGTGCGTTGTGTTCGGGGGGAAGACGGTAGTGGGACCTCGCCCCTGCGGCCATGAGGCTACTGTGCGCTTCTTTCTCTTTGTCGTTCCATGGAGATCTCTTTCTGTTTGTCGTTTCCATCTTTACCGCGGGCTAGGTCCCACTTACACAAATTATTAAGCGATATTGACCGTAGATAGCAAAGATCAACGGCCAGAATCTCTTAATCCGTGCAAGTGGGACCTTGCCCCCGGTTGTGATGCCACAATGTCAGACCTTTCAGCCCAGTTTTTTTTTTCTTTCTTTCTTTTGTGACGATCAGTTACAGCGACAAAACAAATTAAACTCTGGAAGTGACGAATTAAGTTAATTCTAGATTTCAATTAATTCCGCTCACGAATATCAGTCAGCGCGATGCATCAATGGATTCATATCGCAGCGGCACACACACACACACACACACACACACACACACACACACACACACACAAACACACACGCACATGCGCGCATGCAAGGTCAGAGAGAGAGAGAGAGAGAGAGAGAGATCGCAGCCGCGCACACACACACACACACACACACACAAGGGACGCAAACACAAACACACGCACATGCGCACGTGCAAGGTCAGAGAGAGAGAGAGAGAGAGAGAGAGAGAGAGAGAGAGAGAGAGAGAGAGAGAGAGAGAGAGAGGGGAACAGCTGAGGGAAGGGAGGCAGATGCATAGCGGAATGAAAAAAGGAGAGAGACAGCAAACAACGCTTCATAAAATTGAAAGAAGCATTTCCATTCCAGAAATTATTGCACACTCGTTGTCGTCCCTGTACATCTCCCTCTCTCTCTCTCTCTCTCTCCACACACACACACACACACACACACACGCATTGTTCCCTGCCTGTTTGTCAGTCTCTGTGCAGTAATTACCCCTCCTTCTGCGTATTCCGTCGTCTTTCTTCGATCGAATGCGCGAGTTCCTCTACAAAAACCAGAGGGGGTCTAAGCCTTAGGAAAACGCAGATGACAAATCCACATCCGCTCTCTCTCTCTCTCTCTCTAACGCAGATGACAAATCCACATCCGCTCTCTCTCTCTCTCTCTCTCTCTCTCTCTCTCTCTCTCTCTCTCTCTCTCTCTCTCTCTCTCTCTCTCTTTTAAATGTCTAATTTCACCAATTGCAGTTCGAAAACGATTCTTTCTTAGACTAATTTTACAAAACGCCGAGTGCTCCTTTAAGTTCTCAGATTGACACCATCCAAGCCGACCGAGCCGCGTCCTTCCTCACATCTACATCTACTTCTCGTAAACCTTCACAGTATTGACCGAGAACTTTCATCGATGTGACAACGGTCCAATCGCGGATAGGTGGTAGGTGGGGCGAAGCAAAAAAACCAACACACGATTTCTAATCGCATTCTCATCATTTCAATCAAATTTAAAATCTGTTTATCACCTATTACCTTGCCTTCTCTCTCTCTCTCTCTCTCTCTCTCTCTCTCTCTCTCTCTCTCTGTGTCTTGTCAGACCGATAAAACGGCCTTGCCAACCGATAACCACCACTGTCATAGCGAAAGGGATGAAGTGAAGCACTGAATGCTGAACAGCTGGCACTGCCTGCCATTCAAAAGAGGCCACGTGTCAATCAGAAGAGGCCACGTGTCATTTAGAGGAGGCCACGTGTCATTCAGAAGAGGCCCTCCAACATGGCCACGTGTCATTTTTAGAGGAGGCCACGTGTCATTCAGAAGAGGCCCTCCNCATTCAGAAGAGGCCCTCCAACATGGCCACGTGTCATTTTTAGAGGAGGCCACGTGTCATTCAGAAGAGGCCCTCCAACATGGCCACGTGTCATTCAGAAGAGGCCCTCCACCATGGCACACACAGGTGTAGATCTTCGCCTTCTCATCGAAAAGCACTGTACCCGTCGTACGTAGCAGCATCGATGGATGCTACCTAAGCAGAGAAAATAAGACACCGTCAGCTATGCGACATAGACAGACAAAGAGGTACGGACACGCACAGAGAGAGAGAGAGAGAGAGAGAGAGAGAGAGAGAGAGAGAGAGACAGAAGAGTTTTCTCCCCTATTCCACCTGAGAAAATCTCCATTCCGCTAGCAAACGTCCTCTTCCCACTCACTGTTCAGTGCGACGGTGTAGTTCCTATTCCTCCCTTCCTAGTTGACATAACCCTCCTCTCTCTCTCTCTCTCTCTCTCTCTCTCTCTCTCTTGGAGGGAGAAGAATTATCGAAAATCTTCTCTGAATCTCCGAACATACTCAAACCAGGACTTGTTGCGATGTATCTAGCCGGCAATTCCGGCCCAATCCATTCGATTGAAGGGAAAAAAAAAAAAAAAAGTCCTCGTCTGAGTACAGCCGCCTCCTCCTCCTCCTCCCTCCCTCCCTCCCTCCCTCCCCCCTGGACCGACTCATTCTCTGCCTCTCTCACACACTCCCGTCAGTCATGGGCTACTCGCACTAGCACTACCTACCATGTATCACACCCGCTTTTCCGGCCGAATCCGCATGCATCTGGCCGCAATTCCGTCCAGAAACATGTAAAAAAAGTGCTAGACTAACTGTGAGTATGCACCCCCACCCCCACCCTCACCCTCACCCTCACTCCCCTCTCTCCCCTCACTCACCTCACTCCCCTCCCTCACTCCCTCTCCCTCGCTAACTGCACGCTGCCGGTGGATGTGCGAAATGGGAGAACCCTGGTATTGTGGGTTTTAGGAATGCCAACTCCGCCTTCGGAAATCCTAAGCCTGTACTTAGTCCTGTTCCCAGACCAGATGCATTCCTTCCATTGCTACTGCTATCTAGGCTCGTGATTCTCTCGCACGATGGACACATGGCTAGCGTAGCTGCTGTGAGCGGCATGCACAAATCCTGAGAAATGATACAGGGGGGAACCACCTTTATGGCCGACTTCAGGTCTTGCAGCTCCTTGTGCAGCTTGCGGTTTTCCTCTTTTAAAGTCTCGCAGAATCTCTTCAAAACCTCAAAATCGACTTCTGTCTGCTTAAGCTTCGTCCTTGCGCGCCGATTTTGGAACCAGACCTCGACCTGTCGCGGCCGAAGATTCAGTTGTCTGGCAAGGGCGTTCTTTTGCTTCTGGAGAGGGAAAAAAAAAACAAAAAAAAAACAGAGGAAAACAAACAAGGACAGAGAAGAAAAAAGACCGCAGGTTAGTCAAATCGTTTTGCAATTCATTCATTTTTAATGTCTTAATCGAAAGGGAAAAAAAAAAAAGAAAAAAAAAAGGAAAAAAAAAAGGGGGAAAATAGAAATACAAAAAGAGAAAATAATGTTCGGAGTTCTAATTACATCTTTCAGGTTTATTTTTTTATTTTTTTTTATCAAGTGAAAGGCGGAAATCTTTTACTTCTTTTGGTTCACTGTAGTTCAACGTGGCTCCGTGCACGGGCTTGGCCGGGCCGTGGTCCCACTAGCGAAGAAGAGGATAGGATAGAAATCCTGAATCTGGCTATGTTTTATGCAGAGATACAGAAAAGCAGTTCTATCTCGATCTCCTGCTCCTGTCCTCAAACACGTCCAGATTCAGTCATTCAATCCGCTGCTCTTTGCAAATATGGAACAACGGCCCCGGTGATGCCCCGGGGACGCCAGGCCCGTTTGTAAGGGACTGGTATTATAAACAAATTCCGAGACTCAAAAAAAAAAAAAAAAAAAGAGTTTTCTCGCTTAAAAAAGTTTCTTCTTCTTCTTCTTCTTCATTCAATTCTTCTTTTTGTTAAAAACAAATCGAAGCACCTGGGCACCAGAGTGGGCCAGGACCACTTGCGCGGCCGGGCAAAAAACAAAAACACATATTTATATATATATCGTCACAAACAGAACTGCCCGGTAAACCGTAGGCAGAGAGAGAGAAGAGGACAACAAACGAGGGGCTGTGGCAAACTGTTTCGTCGGAGTTTCACCGACTCATATATATTTCATTTTTCATTTGGTAAAGAATTTCGAAGTGACCGAGGCAAGGGTTGTTCCGTTTATTTTTCTGCACAACATAATTTTTTTTAATTATTATTTTTTATTTTTATTTTTTTGCTGCGACTTTCCCTGGTCCTTGCACGGCAGGACCGCCCGGGAAAAGCGGGTGACCCGTGCGGCCCGGCTGGTGGTAGCCCAGAAAAGCAATTTAAGTCAAGTGCCCAGTATCCATCAACCACTCCGTGATCTTTCCTTTTTTGTTCTCATCTCCGATAATTTCCTATTTAGACGGGCTTCGCCGCTCCACTCGCAAAATGTGCAAAACGAGAATGAATCTTTCCCAAGAACACGGAAAGATACACCGCCATAATTTTTTTGTTTTGTGCATTTGGTAAGCGGTGCGGCGAGGGCAGAACAGACATTGAAGTGAGAGCGACAATATGAGAACGGGAACAAAATTAATAATGAATTAATAATACTATATTGTACTTACGATGGGGCGAGTGTCTTTGTGTGCGGAAGACCACAAAAAAAAAAAAAAAAAAAAAAAAAAAAATCGACTCAGCCACCACAAGTCAGGAAGGGGTGCGCTTAAATTTTGAATCTCTTAATTACGTGCAGTTCGTACTCTTTAGGAAAATTTTGGATCTTATTAAAAAAAAGAAAAAAAAAAATCGATTTCTTTTTTTTTCTCTCTTTAAGCTTTCGATCTCTTTTTTTTTTTTCTTTTTTTTCTGCGGGTGGTTTATCCCTGCTGGCCCCCTAGAATGTACACGTGGGCGGTCGACACAATACGCGCGCCAACGCGAACCTCCTCTCAAGGCTAGACACGTGGCGATGTCTAATTGCACGGTTGCCCTCTTACCGGATTGGCAGTGGAACACAGAGAAGAGAATGTACATATGTACATGTCGAACACGGGAAAACAAAAGAGAAGGAAAAAAAATAATAATAAAAAAAAAAGGAAAAAAAAAATCAAAGGGGCAAACGTCGTAGAACTGATCAAAATCTCATACTCAATGAAATAACTCAAAAGGATTAAAAAAAAAAGGAGGAAAAATTAAAGGAAATCGCGACAAGAGTATCGCCGGCTGGACAAGTAATGCCACGTCAGCACTGTAAACGACTAAAATGCAATATTACAATGAATAAAACAAACGAATAAAATAAATGAACAGACATAAATGAATCCTAAATAAATTCGATAAATAAAATAAAATAAATAAATGAAACCAATCGATAAAATCATCGGATCGCATGTACGTGCGTGTGCCATGCTCTGCTGCAAATGACACACGTGGAAAAAAACATTTTCCTGGAAATTATTTTTTTACGAACGATATTGTTCCGCCCGGCGCGTTTCCCGGCTACAAATAAAAGGTTTTCTTTTCTTTTTTTTCTTTTTTTTATTTTTTTCCTTTTTTTTCCTTTTTTTTCTCTTTTTTTTTTCTTTTTCTTTTTTCTCTTTTTTCTTTTTCTTCTTCTGTTTCTTTTTTTCTTTTTTTTTTTCCCGTGTAGGCAGACGTGTGCATCTCACGTGAACGAGTGTGTGCATGCTGACGTGTACACGTGCGCATGTGATTATCCTGACATTGCACATGGGGATAAATCTGCAGAGCTCCCGGTTGCTTTCAATCGGAAGAGAGATTTCATGTGAGAGAGTAATCTGTAAGTGAGCACGTGTATATGTGTGCGTGTTCAATGAATAGCAAAGCGGATGAGCAGGGAGGCTTCCCAGTTGCTCTGCTCCTGTGACTCGGTCTCTCTCTTCTCTCTGCGACTCGCTTTGTCGTTCTCTCTCTCTGTGACTACGTCTGTCTCTCTCTCTCTCTCTCTATCTATCTATCTATCCATCTATCTATCTATCTTTCTATCTCGCTCGCTCGCTCTCGCTCTCTCCGACTCGTATGTCGCTCT
>BFEA01000042.1:2793896-2804511 GCA_003427395.1 Chara braunii
AGAGAGAGAGAGAGAGAGAGAGAGAGAGAGAGAGAGAGAGAGAGAGAGAGAAGGGGCGACGGGATGTGTTGTAATGGTGTTTCTCTCCTATTCTTCTGAGTACTTTTGGTATCTGGCGCAAGTCGCCCTTGCTTTTTGGATCAACATCTTTGATTTTTCCTTTGTTTTTTCCTTGAGGATTGATGTGTGGTTGTCTCCCCCACTTTCCTCCTCCCTCTGTATGAATTGGTAACGTGATTGGTTGATCACCTACGATCGAATTTCGTATGATCCCTAGCCAGTGGCCGAAGAATTGATGACTGTCAACTCCTTTTTTTTGTGTGTGTTTGAAGCTGGATGCATGGATGTTTGACGTTTTTCTGTGTGAGTATGAACTAAATGAGCATGCTAGATGATTAAATGTTTGTCTCACAACAGGATTGCCCACCTTCGGGTTAACAGGCCAGTGCGTACCGGTTCTGAGCTTGTCTACCTGACCGACAGACAGGTCTTGTGCACGCACGTGTAAGCCCGACCGAAGAAGGTCGTTACTTACACGCATGTCTGCAAGACGTGTACTCGGCCCAACTCCCCGAATGTCTGAATTTCTACCCCACCCTACAGTATGAATATCGAAATTCCCTTTCGTATCACTCACCGCGAGTGCCTGAGGGATCGTGAATTCCGAGAGTATTGGGAACATGCGTGTTTGTCTACACGATCAAGGGTGGAACCTCTGGAATTTCCCTA
Organism: Chara braunii; assembly: GCA_003427395.1. NCBI lineage: Eukaryota > Viridiplantae > Streptophyta > Charophyceae > Charales > Characeae > Chara > Chara braunii. Next base: position 2,794,626 of record BFEA01000042.1, read on the forward strand.
CGTAATAGGGAACAAACGTATTTGCGAGTGGGATATTGATAAGGCCTTGGGACGTATCGCTCATCTCCTCGGCTGCCCTAGCTTATACACGTGTCACATCGTTGCGGAACCCTGAATCATTGTCCCGAAGACCAAATGCCCTCCATATCACCGCATCCTACCCTTTCAGTCCCTGACCATCGTCCCCTCGCGCGCACTCGCTCCCTACAGTAACTGGCCCCAACCCCCATGCTCGGAGTGCATGCAAGACCACGATTATCGAGCCTCCGGCTTCATCCGGCAAACTTGCTTGGAGGAAGAACGACGGGAGCACAACCTTCTGCTGAGGTCGGTCGCGTCGAATTCCGAGACCTGCGACGTTCGACGTCGGTAGGTGATCAGCCAACGAGATAGCCATCATAGCGTCCCGGCGGTACACCTGATACGAGTCCGACCCAGACGACGGAACCAACGAAGGCGGTAGTTCCACTCTCCGAAGCATAAAATAGGACTCTGACTCGAGTCTACCCTTTTGCATTCGTATCCCTGAAACTTGTCACATGAAATCTCAGTTCTGATCTGGGACTCCACCCCCACTCTCCTAAAATCCTTGGCACACCTCCTTTTCGCACTTTCAGGCCCACTCTCACTCCAATCAGGAAGTCACGCCGGACATTAGGCTGGTATCGGAGCCGAAACGTGGTAAGCTGAGGAATTGCCAAGAGAGTAAGTTGTGTAGATCGATCTGGCGAACAGAGGATGACCTAGGCAAAAGAACACGTCACGATGCGACCCTATAATAACTAGGAGTAGATCAGTCGGACGACAGGTTGCCAACATGAACGTCAACACTGCACCAAACGCTGGCGGGGTTCCGGCTCCTCAAGTCCAGATGCCTGCAGCACCACCTGACTTATATCTCTTCGAGCCCACAAATCACTTGGTCGGGCCATGGCTAGCTACGCTGCATGCGCAACAATATTACAATGACGAAGCTCGGATCAACACCCCCGCCCGGTTGGGAGGGGATGCGCGTCAATGGTTCAACACCTACGCTTCGGTAGATCTCCCGACCTTCGAGAGGGACTTCTTACACCGATTCGATTACATACATCCCGAACATGCCTTCTTCATGATTAAAGATCGAGTCCAAAAGCCTCTCGAGTCCAACACGGAGTATCGCAGTAGGTTCTATAGGTTGTTCGTTAAGTCGGGGCGAAACAAGAAAGTTGGAAGAGATTTGTTCATTGACAGACACCGAAGCCGCACTATACGGGCAAAATTTATTCCCCCATCAATCATACCATGCAACAGATCATGGATGGGGCATAAGAGATGGAACTAAGATTCGCCGCCAGCTTTCTAGAAGGCGAGGACCATGCTAAAGAAGGAGATTCCTCCAAATTGGCTAGAGCGAAGGCCGAGCTAGCCACGCTTCGAACGAATTTGAAAACATGGGCTTCGTTTCCGGCATCGTCACCTCTCTAGAATAGGTTGGAGGCAATAGATTGATATCAGATGCAACCCGGGGGCTACCTGTAATGGTAACACCTCCGCCTCCCCCGGATACGGTTGCTAAGCCAAATGAATCCAGTGCCATACTAGAATTAACGCGGATGCTAGTTACCCTAATGCAGGAAAGTAAGAAAGAACAATGTGAACACAATACCCAGATAAAATCTTTGATGCGATTGATGCGGCCCATCACTATCCGAGCGGCGCCGATAACGTTAGGAGCCGCCCCCGGCCAAGTGGTGAGTGGCGCTGTAGCTAGCACAGGCGTATGCTACACGTGTCACCAGCTGGGCCAAATAGCCCGTGACTGCCCCAACCGACCAGCGCAAACACGGATAGGAGCAGCCCCTGTGGCAACGACACCCGTAGCCAACGGACCAGGGAGGGTAGGCACGATGGTAGAAGAGGCTGAGGGGGCAGAAAGCGCGATAATCACTACTGAGGAAGCCGCGGAGCTTATCCCACTCGTTCAATACATCTTACTAGGTTACCCGGGATTGGGAATGATCGGAACCATCCGCCCCACAAACGAACAACGTGAAATAACGGAGTGGAGACCATCTCCCGAGGAAATGGAATCGGGTGCCCCTGCTTTTGTTACAAAGGAAATTGATGTCCTGAACATCGTCCGAGCCTTGGACCACTGAATTCCCTTGCCTATCAGGCACCTGCTATCCATATCGGAACAGGCGAATGAACGAATACTGCAACATTGCAAGGCAAACCGGAAATGATTTGCTCTTGCCAAACAAGCAGCCTTCAAAGGGAAGCCCCCATCCAAGAAGACAAGCCCGATGACCCCAGCACCTCGGATCCAATACGGATAGGATTAATCCCAAAAGACGGCCATTTTCTGCGCATTAAGGTCATTCTATGGAAATCTGCGAAATGCGATATAGAAGTTTGGGGAATTCAGTATAGTGCTATCATCAACTCAAGGGCCTCGGTTCTGACCATCTCTCTAAGGGTCGTGGAATGGACAGGTAGAAGAAAAGATCTGATCCTGTTAGCGAAAGGAGATCATTTTGTCTCCGCCGACGAAGAAAAGATCAAGGTGGTGGGAAGGATGACAAATGTCGTGTTTCAACACGCCTTGGGGGATGTCGTTACTGTCGTAGTATTGGACTTGAACACGGCATCCTCATGCGATTGTCGTCCCTCACTGCGCTACAAGTCAGCCTGGATTTCGAAAGGCGATCAATCATCCTTCGGAACACGGGTGGAAAACCGTATGTTATCCCGATGCGTTTAACTCTTTGAACTATGCTACCTGCGGATCGGAAAAATCTCCCAGGAAGCGGGGAACCGCTCCGGGTGATCACCTGGAAAGAACCCCCTAGCAAACCAGACCCTAAGGAAAAAGAACCCGAACTGTCGCCCAACACTTTTGACAGCGAGGACGAGGCGGACCCTGTTATCCGAGATATGGCGTACCAACTGATTCGCTACCCAGTCCGAGAGAAAGCCACAAAAACGTTTGTCCTTACGAAAAGGGATCTCCAACGAACGCAAGCTTTAATCCTAGGGGAACCATTGGTACATATATCCCAAATGACTGATTCTTGGGAACCCCCTCAAACCTTATACGAAGCTACCACCCCGCTCCTCCCCAAGTACAGTGGTAAGAAAGTCTTCTGCGATATTACGAAACTACCCCACTCCTTGCTCTCTATAGGAAAGGAGGTTCGATTGCTGCGCCAGGGCACCGAGAGCTAAGCTCTAGAACCCCCTGGGCGCGACAATCCCCCGCCTTACGAACTCGGGATCAAAATTGCCAAGAAAACCGTAAGCGCTCAAGACATTGACGACGGAGTAACGCTGGAGGAACACGTGGCAATTCGCAAGGAAGACACCCAAATGGTTGCCACGGTGTTCTCGTGGCGATCAGACAACTCATTCATTTCGTTTCCCCTACCCGGAAATGGTAAAAAGATGAGCACAATGCAAGTGACAGTTAACATACACGGACAACTTTATGAACTACATGCGCCCTAGTAGGTGCCCGATGAAACTCACCGCCTGATTGCGGACATCATGACCGAATATCAAGGGGCGATTAGTGTCAAGGACACAGATATCGGACTGTCTTTAGTTATTCAACGTGAAATCCAAACCGGAACGCACCGACCAATCCACTGCAAACCATACCGATACTCCCTCGCAGAATGGGGGACGACGTTAGAACGAATCCGATAATTTGAGGCTAACGGATGGATCGAGCCAGTCACAGGGCCCTGGTCCTTCCCTGTGGTCCTAGTCCCGAAGAAGAATGAGTCGATTTGTATATGCATCAATTCTAGAAAATTGAACGATATCACGATGAAAGAGGTGTACCCTCTTCCCCGGATTGATGATTTGCTGGATGCGATTGGGTGTGCTAATTATTTTAGTAAGTTTGATATCCGTCATAAAGTTTTATCATATCCTGGTCAAGAAAGAGGATCGGCCCGAAATGGCGTTTGTAATATTCGAAGGCACCTAGGAGTGGATTTGTTGCCCCATGGGAATATGTAATGCCCCAGCCACCTTCCAGAGAGCAATGAACGTCACTTTCCATAATTTTGTCAACAAGACCAGACTGACCTAGGGAATGATTAAGTTTTGTGTCATTGTGTACATGAACGACATCCTGGTGTATTCTAAATCATTTCACGGACACACACAACACATCGAATGGACACTTGGGGCATTACGGGATGCTGGATTCAAGATCGCACTGGAGAAAAGTGAGTTTTCCTCTCCGAGATCTCGTTTTTAGGGTACGTGGTGACTCGAGGGGGTTTGAGACCAAATTCAAGAAAGGTCAAGGCGGCTCAAAACACACCCACACCCACGTCAGTGACGTAGGTTTGAGCCTTTCTGGGACGGGCCTCGTATTACCGGCGATTTATCAAGGGATTCGCGAGAATCGCTCGGCCACAGACAAACCTCCTACGAAACAACCAGCCACTGAAGTGGGACACGGAGTGCGAACATGCCTTTGTCACCTTGAAGGGGGCCCTAGCCCCCTCACCTATGTTGATTCGACCTAATCCCGAGAAACAATTCATACTCATCACGGACTGACAGCATGAGGTGATCTCCGCTATTTTGGCCCAAATGGGGAAGGACGACCGCGAACACGTCATCGAGTATGCCTTCGAATGGTACCCGACGAACGACGAAATGACTCGGCCCTCATCGCGAGTGCTACGTGGTCGTTTGGGGAATTCGGCACTTTCATCTGGATCTGTTCGGGCAGAAGTTCCTCCTCGTTACGGATCATGAGCCCCTGTTGGCTCTCAAGAGGCTCACTAACTAAACGGGCATGATTGGACGATGGGTTGTCCGGCTACAGGAACATGACTTCAACATCGTCCATCGAAAGACAGAGAAGCACGAAAACGTCGACGGACTGACACGACTGCATCGGCCAAGCAAGGTGGCCATAGGGAAAGAGATCACTTCGTGGAAGGAGCTGGAGCCGACCAAGGGACCGTCGTACGGAGAGGTGGCCATTCTCCCCCGAACCTACTGGAAGTGACACGTGGACACGATGGGGACGTCTGGAAAAGGTAATTCCAAGGGCCCCCTTTCTCCCCTCTTATCTTCTTTTTTTCTTTCCCTGCCCGACAAGTTCTGATTTTTTGCAAAGCAATATCACACGTTTATTCAGTCCCTATGCGTCCCAGTGGGGAAGGATATGTCGAGTTGGTAGACTCTGAACGATGTGTCTCTAGGGCGCATGACTCTTGTGTCCAATACAGGAACGCGAGTAAAGCTAGGTTATGTCCTTTGTGTCGTAGCGACAAGCTCCCAACAGAGGCTCGATTCCTCGAAGCCACGTTCGAAGGGCTAAAAAAGACACGTCGGTTTCGGCGTGCCGAGGTATGAACATATGTCGTCCTAATAGCTACGGTAGTCGAAAACTCCCTCCAGGAATTCACCAAGGAAGATCGGAGGCGGGCCAACGAGAGGGCACGGGATTACCGATGGAGCGATGGACGGTTAGTGAAACGAAAGACTGACTCAAGTGAGATTTGAATGTCGGTGCCTCATCTGTTTATGAGGTACAACTGGTTAAGTTAGCTCAAAAGGCAACCGCTGCCCACTTTGCTATCAGGATTACAAAGTCGGTTATTGACAAGAACGAATGATACTGGTCCAATATTAGGGACGATGTTAAATTCAGCGTAAAAAATTGTTCGTTGTGCACGGCAGATAAAACGTCAATTCAGCCTCCCCGGTCCATTACCCCAATGGTAGTCGAACGACCATTCCAAATAGTAAGTATAGACACGGTGAACATTATCGTTCCCCCTAGCCCGGATAGTTGTGAATATTCAGTCCTCCTTGTTTTTGTGGACCACTTCTCCAAATGGATAGAGGCGTGTCCTTGTAAGACGCGACAAACGACGGAAATAGTGCAATATATCAACCGTTTCCTCGGAATGCATCAGGATACCGAGGAGATCCTAATGAACAATGGGGCCGAATTCCGATGGGAAGTCTGAGGAGTCTGGTCAAGCATGGTGTTTCTATTTGGAACACCGCCCCACATATATCCCAATCAAACAGCCTCGTAGAAAATGCCAACCGAGTAATTCAATCCGCCCTCCGACGAAATATCGCCGCTAGAAATATGATGCCTTGGCCCAATATAGTGGACCACATCCTAGCCGTTCATCGGGGGACCCCCTATGAGTCCACTGACCTGACCCCTTCTAGTTACGAACCAGTAGCTTGGCTTGCGTACCTCTGCCGAACCTGAACTACGAGACGACCCTTGGGCGACGAGCCACGAGGGTGGCAGTCAAGAACAACGCTTAACGCCACTTGGAACTGATGGAAAAGGCCCTCCCTCGGTTAGCCTAGAAAAAACAGCGGATGGCAGAAATGGCCCACGGACGCCAGGTCCGGAGCTGTGAGGCCCGAAACGGGAACGCTGGACCCCGGCCCCAGTATAAATTAGGGGACATAGTGCAGGTAAAGAAATGTGCTCGCCAGGGCAAGCTAGGCTTAGCTAGCGCTAGGATTCTTCGAGTGATTCCACGTAGTCGAACTTGGTCCTAGCGAAGTGAACACCGTGCGGCTTGCGCCCGATATCTCAAGAAGCCGATCGACTCGACCGATCATCCGACACGTGTTTCTCTCACCGTCTACGTCGTCCCCCACTTCTGAGGAGGAAGACGATGATTTCAAATACCCTGCTTCTCCTTCTTCCCAACCTTCGTCTCCACCTTCTCCCCCATCGTCATGAGTTTTTCTGCAAAGCAGGTCATTAGTGAGCGTCTAATGAGACCTGGGGGGCATATCTCGTCTATCCGGCAGGTGCAGCGACCACGATTAAGTCCTGATCTGCTTCAATTTGCGGCTTTCTTCAGCACGGCGGCCGTCCACGCGGCAACAGAGTTTCGGTTCGTACGAGTCAGTGATAGAGTGTGAGTGTTGGTTAAGGCGTCGACTTTTCTATGGCTGTCTCCACCAGGCGTTAGCCACGTGTCAGTAATCATCGCCTTTACCAGCGATCTTAGAACGCTTCATGAAGCATCCCACACGGGCGTCCTCTGACAATTGCAGATCTGGGCGCGGGATCTCACGACCGCATGGATCCAACTGTTAGCTCAGCCTGGCGATCGGATTGTCTCCACTAATGACGTCGATCTCAGCCAGCTCCGATTTTCTCATGTTGCGCCGGAGGTCTTCATCCCGGAGCTCCTTCACTTTGCGCCGCCCCAATGAACCGGCATAGCCTCTCGACTTTCGAGCCTCCCTCCGACCTCCCCACCTAAGGCTTCTGGCAGTCCGCTACCGATGCCCCTTTATCCTTTCGGGTCAGGCAGCTGAACGTGTTGATCCTTGAAGCCGGCAAGTAAAGGGAGTGGTGGAACGCGTACATTGTGCTCAGTTTCTGTCTTCTCGAGGTGGTGTTCAATTGGGCCGAGCCAGCCAACAAGGACGAGGAAGACAAAGTCCCCGACGACGAGGTAGAGTTGCCGATAGTCCAAGTGTGGAGAATGGATACAGATGGGGAGCTCTTGGGGATCCTGTTCGGAAAGGTGAGGGACGACCATCTGGAGTTGATCACGAGTGAAGTCCTGGTATTCCTGGCGCAACTCTTGGACGACCTGCCTCTAGACGTCCTTTTGCGCTACGACGAGAGGCCCACACCGGCCCCGCTCACTCGTACCTTAGCGCCACATTTGCTGTGGTCCACGTGCACGAAGATCGACGAGGACAATTGCTACTACTCCTCCTCGAGCCACTACCTGGTTATCGACGTGACTGATCTCACCTTTTGGGATCCAATCATTCGGAGAGGAGACGAGAGAGAGGAGGCGGACAAAGAAGAAGAAGAGGAAAATTCGGGGACAAAATCTGACGATCCTGATTACAACGGGACGGGGGAGAGTGAGTTAGGAGCAAGTACTAAATCGGAGGAGTCGGGTAGCGCCAGCAAACGGAGCAAGGAAGAAGATGAAGCCGCAACGTAGAAGAGGTGAGAGAAGGCAGAAGGAAAGCGGTCAATCGAGCAATTGCACGGACCAGCGGCGCAACTGTTACAAGGCCATCCAACGCGCAACCCGGAGCCGCCGCAGGAGGAACCGATAAGAGATGGCGTCGCCACTGTCGAGGGATCAAGCAGCAGGCGTCGAAGAAGAAGTCCTTCGCCGACTCAATCCCCTCCGCCACGACCCACCTTTCGCCTAAGTGGAGATGAGGGCGCTTGGGCTTCGTTCCCGGTCTTGATCCCATCTCCCCCTTGATTACCTTACCCTTCAGCAGCAGGCAGGCAGTTCTCCGTTTTGTCTCGACTGGCACCCCTTCTTGCCTCCCCTTTTCCACCAACTCTATTCCACCCGCCTCATCATCACCGTCTTCCCGCATGCCACCACTCGTTCTCTCGTCACCTCCTTTCCCCTCCACTTCCTTCTCTTCAACGCGGCATGAAGCAAATATAATAATATGTCCCGGCGTGCGAAGATTATGAGAATTTCCGTGCAGCGATCCCCCGCACCCTCTGTACCCTCTACCCCACCAAGACCATCGTTTCCCTCGCATCCAACGCACCGTCAACTACACTCGACTCCCCATTGGAGACCGAGAACTCCATCGCTTTCTGCCACCTCTCCCACAAGCTCACCCTCCTTTTCCTCCGCCCGTCATAAGATTACCCTTCCCCGACAACCTCTAGGATCGGAGCTCATGAATGCCACCTGGATGACTTCCACACTCTTATCTCACGGTAAATGTCACGTGTAAGCTCCACGTCGATCGTCGGCATACCCTGTGGGATCGATGGATGATGAGAGAGCAAGCACGAGCTTGCTCAAGATTGGAACCCCCTGGGCGTCACATATATGACGAACTGTTTTCTGCAACCACCTGACTTTCTGCTCAAGTCTACTTCGGGGGTTGAATCAGGATGGCCCGTTGGATTGCATGGGTGCCCTTGCTTTTCTTGTTTTTGGAATTGAGGCTGGCATGGTCCCACGATGGTTGGTCGTTGATCGCGCCTTAGCAAGCGCGGTAGATAACTGTTGTCATAACTTCTTAAAGTTTATTGTTCTATTGTGGAAAATGGGGAATTTTGGCGCGATCGTCGCACGGAAAAAACTTTTTGAATTTTCAACTGATGTCGAGCCCCCGCGGACTCTCGAAATTTTCTTCTCTCGGAATTTGTTTTTCAATTAGGACTTTGACTAGGAATTTAGGTGCGCCGCGATTCTGCCGACAACTGTCCAGTGCTTCTTGCTTGTGCACACTTTGCCACGTCAGGGCTTGTGCTCTGGCCTTCCCGCGCCTTAATCTTGCGTCTGACCATAATTTTCTTCTTGGCAAGCGCAAATGTAATTGTTATCTTCTCTTTCTTGATATCTTCGTCTCACCTTCCTCTGCGCGAGCATATTCTTCCCAATCCTATTGGCCTAAGCAATGCATGACTGGATCAATGCGTGGAGAGTGGCTACGTCCCCCACGCCGCGGCCCGACCATGCAATCGTAGGCACTTCCTTTCTCGTTCCTCCCTCCCACTCAGGCACAATCCCGCGTATCTCGCTCAAACCCGCATGCTATAAATTTTGCAAGCGCAATTAACTCACTCTCTATAAATTTTGGAGTTAGCGTGCTCGACAGGATCGGCTAATGAGCAAGAGTCCGAAGGTGAGTAGAGAGTTGGGCGATCCGACCGGCTGGTGCTGGACATGTGGGGTTGACGTGTGGTTGCGACGGACTATGGCACACGGGCGAACTTGGCTTGCATGTTCAGGCTAAGAAGGGCGACAACTTTGTGTGGGTGCGTGGCGACGGACTGCCCTCATCGGGATGGTGTAGAGAGAGAGAGAGAGAGAGAGAGAGAGAGAGAGAGAGAGAGAGAGAGAGAGAGAGAGAGAGAGAGAGAGAGAGAGAGAGA
>BFEA01000042.1:2804576-2819493 GCA_003427395.1 Chara braunii
AGAGAGAGAGAGAGAGAGAGAGAGAGAGAGAGAGAGAGAGAGAGAGAGAGAGAGAGAGAGAGAGAGAGAGAGAAAGAGAGAGAGAGAGAGAAGGGGAGACGGGATGTGTTGTAATGGTGTTTCTCTCGTATTCTTCTGAGTAACTTTGGTATCTGGCGCAAGTCGTCCTTGCTTTTTGAATCGGAATCTCAGATTTTTCCTTTGTTTCTTCCCTTAGGATTGAGGTGTGATTGTCTCCCCCACTTTCCTCCTCCCTCTGTATGGCAACTTGATTGGTTGATCAACTACGATCGGATTTTGTATAATCCCTGGCCAGTGACCGAAGAATTGATGATTGTCAACTCATTTTTTTTGTGTGTGTTCGAAGCTGGATGCATGGATGTTTGGCGTTTTTCTGTCTGAGTATGAAATAGATTAGCATGTTAGATGATTAGATGTCTGTCTCACGATAGGATTGCCCACCTTCGGGTTAACAGGCTAGTGTGTATCGGTTGTGAGTTATTGGCCTTTATCTACCTGACCGACGGACTGGTCTTGTGTACGCACGTGTAAGCCCGACTGAAAAAGGTCATTAATTACACGCGTGTCTGCAAGACCTGCACTCGGCCCAACTCCCCGAATGTCTTAATTTCCACCCCACCCAACAGTATGAATATTGAAATCCCCTTTCGTATCACTGACCGCGAGTGCCTGAGGGATCATGAATTCCGGGAGTATTGGGAACACGCGTGTTTGTCTACATGATCAAGGGCGGAACCTCCGAAATTTCCCTACGTAACAGGGAACGAACGTATTTGTGAGTGAGATATTGATCAGGCCTTGGGACGTATCCCCCATCTCCCCGGCTGCCCTAGCTCATACACGTGTCACATCATTGCTGAACCCAGAATCATTATCCTGGAGACCGAATTCCCTCCCTATCACCGTATCCTGCCCTTTCACTCCCTGACCATCGTCCCCTGGTGCGCACTCGCTCCTTATTGGCCTCAACCCCCATGCTCAGAGTGCATGCAAGATCATGATTACCGAGCCTCCGACTTCATTCGACGAACTCGCTCGGAGGAAGGACGGGAGCACAGCCTTTGGCTAAGGCCGGTCACGTCGGATCCTGAGACCTGCGACGTTCGACGTCGGCAGGTGATCAGCTAGCGAGATAGCCATAGCGTCCTTGCGGTACATCAGATGTGAGTCCGACCCAGACGACGGAACCAACGGAGGTGGTAGCTCCGCTCTCCGAAGCATAAAATAGGACTCCGACCCGTGCTTACCCTTTTGCATTCATATCCCTGAAACTTGTCACAGGAGATCTCAGTTCCGACTTGGGACTCCACCCCTACTTTTCTAAAATCCTTAGCACACCCCCTTTTCGCACTTTCAGACCCACTCTCATTTCGATCAGGAAGTCGCGTCGGGCGTGAGGTTTGGGCGTCACAGCACTAAGTCACCATCAAAACCTTGTACCTGACACATCTCCCCAGATACAATACATATGTAGGGTTAAGGTTAGGTGGGCTAAAAGAGGATGGGTGTCGAATTAGGTGCTGCAAATATGGACGCAAGCCACATGGGCAGCGCACTGGGCCATCATTTACACCCTCTTGGATCAAAGGCAAGAGGTGTTTTTGTGGCTGGTAGCGCATTTGGCAATCCCCAACATTGAAGTGCATCGCCACCTAGAGCCGCCACAAGGAAAGCACGTGTATAGTCTGCAAGGTTTAGGAGGAGACACTGGACCACCTCCTCCTCCTCTGCCCATGTGTGGCGGCCTCCAAGGATCAATGGTTAATAGTTCAACACGGGTTTCCATGGCCTAAGAAGACCCGGGAACACGAGGCCTGGATCCTCTTGGGATCCCTGCTGACTACATGCCAAGCCAAAGAGGGACCATGTTCGTGCCAGGGAAATTATGAGAGCAGCGACGCTGTGGGCAGCGTGATGCTGCAGCAATGAAGCGGTAAGAGAGGACCGGACGTTGACGGCGTCCAAAATTATGGATTATTTTCAAGATAACTTGAGGGCGACATTGCAGGCAGCCTTCTACAAGCAACTGGGGACATAATCCCCAACGACCCTAGTGAGTCAGAGGACCTTTGTACGTGTATGAGGCCATGATTATGACAGTCTCGTTCGTGTGGATGAGCAAAAGCGGCAGTTGATATTCAAGCCACTTCTTATGTTGGACGAGTTGCAGTAAACAAGGAGGGTATGAGTTCAAATAAGATTAAAGGATCATTGGCAGGGATTTGGTACCGTCGTATTGCCGTCCGGACACTTTGTGAAGTAGTGGTAGTTAAATAATATCTACTATGGATAACTGTAAGACACAACTTGTGAATCAATGAATCAATATACAGGGGTCTGCCACACGTCCTGCATACATAGTAGCTATTGTGAATAGGAACTTGCACACATGTATAACTATGTGGGATTAAGGAATTGGGTAAAGGTGAGTGACGTAGAATAATCCATGTGAATACATTATAGGGTGCACCAAACTGAGTATGGAGACAAATTTTTTACAAGAAAACTAGTACAAAAAATCTAAATAATCCAAGCATGTTGATGAAGTATAATCACGAAGGTTATAATCGATAATAATCGACGGTGGTTGCATGGATTCGAAGGAATATAGCAAGTACAACAAGCATAAAGATCGCGAGTAAGTTGAAGAAATGTCATTTTTCGACACAGGGATCATGAGGGAGGAATGCACGATAAGGAGGAAATGATGTAGTTAGTGACAATAAAAGGTCTTAGAAGTAAAAGAGGGAGGGGAGGGAAGGTTGGGGAGGATAGTGCCAGTACGAGGGGAAGGGCGCAATGTTTGGGTACCAAGGAGAGACTCCTGGTTGACCTGAGACCTTCGGAGGCCTATGTTTTTCAATCTTGTGTTTTGCATCAATTACTTGTCGGGGAACATTAACCAGACTGGTGTCCCTCAAGATAGAAGTTGCGCGTGCGTATTGTAAAAAGAAAAAAAAAAAAGGTTAAGTTTTTGTTATAAGGAGAGAAATTTTTGGTAGATGTCTATCAATTTTTGCAAATATTTCAGAGACATTTCGAGGTGAAAAAGGAACGCAACCATATCGTCAACTAGCTTAGGGTATGCTATCAGTCAACAATCTTGATCTAGAGCTTATAAAGAAGAATTCATGATGATCGTAGGGAAAACAAGCGAATGCAAAGTTTGAGGTTTCCTCCATGAGAATACCTATAATATACCGAGTGATGAAGGTGAAGATTTTAAAGAATTAGTGTTCAAGATCGAACTTCACTAAATTTAGCAACAAGGAGAAAAAAAACATTAACTAATCTTCTTCAGTGTATGTTTTTACCAACATGGTATCTCTTTCAATTTATTTACTTTTATGGATTTATGCGCGTTTGTCACGAAAAAGTCACATAGTCACTCAACCGTAATAATAATAACACTCTGTGGAAGTTTGGTGAATAATTCCTTGATGTCAAAATTTACAGGCAACAATATATCTTTTTTTAGTTTTTTGGGCCTCTTTGTTGAATTCAACAATTCTATCCTTTGGAAGGATTATGCTTTTGAGGTTGAAGTTTAGAGCATGTGAGACTCTGCACAACAATCTAATAATGACGTTGGTGACAATCATATATGCTGTGACACTTAGTTTTAACTTATGAGAACGAGGGTGAGATAAACCTTCATGCAGAGACATCGTTATGTTTAGGAATGCCATAGTTTGTTTCTATAACCCTTATGCATTCAAGAGTACCAATTAGTTTCGTTGTATGTCTAGGTACTTCTTCCTATAAAAATCTATATTTTTTTGCTTTGTATGATTATCTATCTTAAGACCTTTAACTTTCTCATGCCTGTTGATATGTTCAGGCGTAGCAAACAAAAATTCCTAAGTTTTATCAAACGTTTTTACATTATGATCAAGCACAGAAACAATAAACTCATCCAATTCATTATTCCAATTGGTTACAATATCTTCATCATGTCTTTCAGGTTGTACCCCGTCGATGAAATATAACTAAACATACTTGAAGCTTCTCACTCAACGGTCGTTGCTATGAACGTTTGAAAGTCATTTCACGAAGGTTCATTTTATTATTCTAATTCATAAAGAGACGTGAACTTCAATACATCTTTTGAATTTTGTAAAAAAATTTGACAATCATTAAATTTCAAAAATTAAAAGGCAATATGACCACTACTATCTATGAAACACTATTATTACTCGAACTGCACACAGACGAATCTTTAGAAAATATTAAAACTTTACACTCAAATTTTGTGATTATGTAACAAATTGGTCACAAACTTCTGCGCATTCACACTGTATGCATTTTACAAAAAATGAAATCGACTTAAATATTATTATCACACTACTTGTGGATCACTTTTTTTAACACGTATACCTACACATCTCAAAATCAAAAGTGATAATTACAACAATAGGACATAAGAATCAAAATCCATAAAATGCATTTCATGCACGCTCGAAAATACCTTTAAGAATAATGCGAGACTTATCCATATAGTTCATATTTCGTTAAAGCTGACATTTTCCCCTAAATTCATGAAATTGAGCGTACGTCGGACCATATGATGGTCAGACGCCGTGGCGAAGCCTGATGATCGGATGTACCTTAATTTTGCTTTTTTTTTTTTTTTGATCCTCGGATGTATTTTGACGGTATTTTACGTTGAGATACATCAATTGGTCGAAGTGAGATAACCACTTTCTCACCCAATCAGCAATGAAATTTTGATTAAATCTACCTTCGTGAATTTAAAAAAAAATGTCAATTTTAACGAAATGTGAGTTCTATAGAAGAGCTCGATAGAGTAATAAAAAATGATTAAATCGTTTAACCGAGTTTTACATTGTCTCTTCTATGTGTTGGAAACCCGCAACAAGGGGTCAAAATATAACATCTTAAACAACTTATGCTTCCTTTTTGTAAAAGTCGTAAAACATAAAAAACTCTCGAGGCTCTACTTTAAAAACGAACTTCCAAAATAAACTCATATAGCCGACCGAGTCTGTTACACAAGTCCAAAAATAATGACCCAGTTAAACTTATCAAAATTGTATAAATTATTCACTTCTTCAAAAACTCACTAAAAAAAATTGGCAACCAGAAGAAAAAAAAAGAGTGTTTAGCCAAATGAAATATTGAGGAACCTCTGCATTTATGAAAATTTCCTCTATATTTTATTTGGCTAAACACTCTTTTTTTTTATAAATGCACCGCAACCTTCTTTCCTTTATTCATTTGGTCAAATCTCAAATTTCGAGCAATGTCACCTTCATTGATGGTTATTCTTGAGGACCGTCTCTTTATCCCGTTGCTTGCCAAAAAGCCTGAAAAAGGCAAACATACCCACACTAATTATTGAGAAACCGTTATGGTTATGAGTTTTACAGAACGATTTGGTTAAAACATATATTTTATATTTTCTGAATGAAACAAATAATAAAAAAAATATTAAATTCTAGCTCTCAAGGGTCTAACATTATGAAAATACAGTACCCTCTTGATACATTTGATCTTTATCTAAGTCAAGGTTTATGTAGGAGATATGGCGTTTTCAAAATGTTGAACCCTCGAGTTCTCGAAATTATACATTTTTTTGGCCGAAAAATCGGTTTTAATTTTCTTGAAAAATATACAATATTCGCAGCCCTAAGGCTGCGGTATAGTAGGCTTCAACGTTTGTGTCAAGGTGTCACATTTTTTATGGCGGGCCATCGGGACGCAAAGTGGGTTCTTAGGGGGCAAAAAAAATTGGGGGACCGATCCTTGGAAAAATTGCGGAGTATCTTCAACTAGCTCTGGTAGAACCGGGAATTTTGGAAAAAGGAAGGACTGGTCGTCGGTTGGAAGTGGACCCCAACAAGAAGTGAGGGCATGTGAACTGCAAAAGGGCCATAAGGCCCAAGCATTGAGGCCCGTCTTCTCACAGCAGGGAGGTCAGGCGCAACAAAACAAATGTTTTGCAAGAGACCAACTTTGGCGATTTTTTGTGCTCGGAGGAACCTGCAGAGAAATCTGAAAATTTGAGAATCCATAGACGAGGGCGTGTTCTTTCCAGAAAAAATATTAGACTATTTTTCAAAAAATCATTTAGACTGCGAAATATTGTCGAACCGATTCGACACATTTTCCATTTTCCCCCTCAGTCATGTGTAGGCCAAGTGAAAAGTACTCCAAATTCAATGAGTTTTCACGCTCAGAAAAATGCGTGAAGAAACATGAAAATTGGTGTACTCGTAGATTTTGTTGTGATCTTTCCAGGAAAAACGCTCAATAAATTAAAAAAAAACATTCTAACTGTGAAATAGATCGTGGCCGCGATTTGACCCATATTTTAATTTTTTTTGACATCCAGCCTCTCTCTCTCTCTCTCTGTCTCTCTGATAAGCCCCCCCCTCTTCCTCTCTCTCTCTCTCTCTTTCTTTCTCTCTCTCTCTCTCTCTCTTGTCTCTCTCTGTCACTCATATCGATAAATGAAACAAAACTCTTTCTCTCTCTCTCTCTCTGGTAGCCGTCCCCCCTCCCCCTCTCTCTATCTCTCTTTCTTTCTCTCTGTCACTCTTTGTCTCCCTCTTACACTCATAACAATAAATGAAACAAAACCGAGTCTCTCTCTCTCTCTCTCTCTCTCTCTCTCTCTCTCTCTCTCTCTCTCTCTCTCTCTCTCTTGCTTTGGTAGCCCTCCCCCCTTCCTCTCTCTCTATGTCTTTTTCCTTCTTTCTCTCTCTTTCTCTCTTCGTCTCTCTCTCACACTCATAACAATAAATAAAACAAATCTCTTTCTCTCTCTCTCTCTCTCTCTCTCTCTCTCTTTCTCTTTCTCTCTCTCTCTCTCTCTCTCTCTCTCTCTCTCTCTCTCTTGTGCGCGCTCATAGTCTCATTGCTTTGGCTACCTTAGGGCTGTTTTCCCAGTCTCATTGCTTTGGCTACCTTAGGGCATGACGGTAATCGCGCCCACGAAATAAACAATCTGTTTTTGTTGTCTTAAGCTCTTTACTTGTTGATATCTACTTGCTTATGGATATCTTCCAAGCACGGGAGCATGAAGTGGAACAGTAATGTATGCACGTTCTGCACTTTCCTAATGTCGTCCGTGTCTATTATGACTAGCCCCGTTTCCACGAGGTTAGCCTCTACCCCATACATGGCCTTCCTACCACCTGATTTTGTGGAAAAAAAACATTGTTAGTCATCACATGCTAATCACTCTCGCGAATGTTAATACTTTCTCTAATCATTGCATCCCGATGATCGCATCTTGGAACCACTTGGTGTTGATACTAACCTTCGACGCTTAAGTAACTGATGACTAGTGTGATGGGTTTCTCGTAGGGAGCCATTTGTGCGAGTGTGGGATAACTGACTTCCGCTTTATATTCAGTTGGGTATTTTTTTGATGAATGATGAAAGTGAACAATTTCAAAAAATAATGGTTTGATCTTATCCTTACTCTCAATGTGGTTGGATGAGTTTTGCAAATGGTGTTTGGATGGGTTGTGTAGTTGATTGTTTTTAGTACTTTTTACTAATTGTATGCATGGTTGAATGCGTAGGTCTTCCCTTTCCTATGAACAAGTGCTTAAACTAGGATTGTGGATGAATGAAGTCTTTTCTCTTTTTAACAACTATTTCATTAAAACATATATTTTATATATTCTTAACGAAATTGAAACCTCCTTATTTGACCATAAAAATATCACCGCTTTATCTCCCGAGGGTCCGTCTGGACGTTGCTTAACTCCAGGTACATCCACGGAGGTCCAATGTTTTTAAACGATGACATTCTTAGGGCTATTAAATAAGTAGATTTCAATTTCGTTCAAAAAATATAAAATACCCGTTTTAACGAACGATTATTTTGTGGAGTAATAAAATGACAGATTTCAAGCTACTTGCATATGATTTGCTGCATGTATTGTTAAACTCTTTTAGAGTGTTACGCTCTTCACTTTGAGTTTGTGAAGTTTATTTAAGAAATATTTGCTTATTCTCAACAATTTTGTATGGACAACTCCGTCCAATTGTTCTCGGGCATGCAAGCCCTCGACGCGTGTGTGCGGGTCTTGCCGTGAACGTGTGTGGGACGCGCGGGAGGCGATGAACCACCACATTTTTTATCCATATCTATCAGTGTTCAGGTTTTGTGTGACCGGACTATGTGATTGCAGAAACATTTTTTCCTCATGCCCACTCTTTTTGCCATATCACAAGCTTACCGTCATGCTTTGGCCGACCATCGCCCGTAATTGGCCTGCGATGTAATGTTTCGAGTGTAGACGTTTTGTACACACGGTTTAACTTATATGCCCATACCGAGGAAGAAGTTGGTGAAAAGGCCTCCACCAGCATCTCACGTTCATGAGTGTTCTATTTATTTGCGTATTAAAGACATGATCGCCCGCATGCTATGTGACACCCGCGGCCTAGGTGGCGGGCATTTCGGCTGCTGCGGCTGAAAAAGTCGCCCGCGGCCATGGCCCATGAGGCCCGGTCCGCAGCCTGGTTTTGTAATTTTTTTTCCCCCCCCTAAAAATACGTAAAAAAAAAATAATAATAATATAAGGGTGCAGGGCTTGGAAAACCCTACAATCCTATGGTTTTTATTTTGGAATCGGACTTCGTTTGAGATTTTTAAAAAATGAAAAACAAAATTCGATTTCAACAAAATATTTAAAAAAAATAAAAAGAAAAGCAGGAATTGTTTTTTGTCATTTTTTATCATGAGGGATACGGTCCTTGAGTTGTGCTGTATTTTTTTTAGAAATGAATTTCGGTTTTTTGCAGGTAAATTAGGTGTTTAAAAAAATGAAGATGCAAAAATTGAAAACAAATAAACAAAAAAAGGGTTTGATTGATTGATTGATTGATTTGCTTTGATTGATTGATTGATTGATTGATTGATTGATTGATTGATTCATTGAGTGTGTGTGTGTGTGTGTGTGTGTGTGTGTGTGTGTGTGTGTGTGTGTGTGTGTGTGTGTGTGTGTGTGTGTGTGTGCGTGCGTGTGCCGGGGAGGGGAGGGAGGACCCGTCCCCCACCAATCAATCAATCAATCAATCAATCAATCAATCAATCAATCAACAAAAAAAACAATCAATCAATGAATTTATTTATTTTTTCTATTTTTTTTTTTTTTTTTGTCACACATCAAACCCCCTCCCCCCCCAAATTTTTGATTTTTTTTTTTTTTGCACAGGCCGACCGCGGCCGACGTGCGCAGGCCGCGCACGCGCGCCATTTTCCCGCGTGTGCTGCCGCTGGGCTGTGGTGCGGTCGCAAAAAAACTCGGCCGTGCGGCCTAGGCCGCGGGCCCGCGGCCGGCCTCCTCGGCAGTGGCCAAGTCGGAGGCGGCCGCGGCCTAGGGGGACACATAGCCCGCACGGGATCTTGCTTGTAAATCTTGTTCGATGTTTTGATCGATTACCGACATGCCTGTTCTTCCCCATAACCGGTGGATAAACCAGAATTAATACCTGGAGATTCTAGTTCCGACCCGGAACCCCCACTTCCCGAAATCCTTGGCACACCTCTATATTCTGCACTCATGTACATTTTTGATTATGTAGTCCATAGCACAACGATTCTGCCTAAAAGCGTCTGAACCAGTTGGTCTCAAGGGGGCAGCCTTGTGACAGCCTTGTGACAGGGAAACCTCACGCCCAACAGTGCTTTCCGTTGGGAGTGGGGATCCAATTTCAACCTTAAACTTTCTGTGATGCGTAAACACAGAATAGGTCATTTTTGCGATCCAACATCTACACCTTTAGCCTTTCGTCCTGGTAAGCGAAGCAGATGGCGAGTGAGTGACCGTTTGCTTTTCAGATAGAGTGGGGGTACCTGCGTGCGATGTGCAGTACAAGTACATACATGTCAATAAGATCAAAGTTCATCAATTTCACTAAGAACTTCATTATACTAGAAATGGCTCAGGGACCATGGGGGAGACCTCATCGTGGAGATAAAAGGGGATGTGGTGCAAATGCAAGGGGTCCACTTGACCTCTTTAATAAGGCTTGGTCTAACACTGACTTTTCCTTGCCAATGAGGCCCTCTTCTGGTCTCCCATATGGTCCTCTCCTCCCTTCAGATACAGCAGTGGTGGAACTTGCACGGTTTGGATTGGATTGGATGGAATCATAGACCAGGTTTCAAATTTGGCAGCCTTTTTGTGGAAGAACCCTAATGATCCCTCTGTTTTTCGGTGAAAACCACCAGTACAGTAAATCCGAAAGTAGCGGTCGTGCCGCCATGTGCTGGGATGAACGGGCCTGGGGCGCTGACATAAATTCATTCAAGTAGAAACTTAATTCGCTATACTAAACTAGTGGCTGGCGGCTTGCTCGCTGCAATTATCAGAAGTAGTGGTGGTTAAACGTTTTGCAAGACCGGACCCCAAAAGTGGCATCTGTTGTTGGTGACGTGGCGTCCCGTGACGCGTGGACAGGGTAGCGCTAGCTGTGAGATTTGGAGTTGGTCGGGAAGATACAAAGCGGAGCAGACGAATGGTTGATTACCTTGGAGAAGGGATGCAGGCAGTTACAGGAGATTGTGGGGAAGTTGTCTTTGCGGTCACAGGAGGAGCCAGAAGTCGAAGGGGGAGTGAGCGATCTCTCTGGCTGATTGGTTAAATGACATGACCGAGGACATGCTGGAGACTACCTTGGAACTGGAGGAGGGCAGGAGACACCTTGGATCCCCAGCTCGAAGCCTGCATCAATTGGAGGAGGGCAGGAGGCATGATGACTACCTGTTACGCCCGCTTCACTGAGGGTCGCAACCTGCGTTATCTGTTGGAGGAGTGGCCCGAGGGCGAGAAGGACATGGAGGCGGTGCAGGCAGCGACAAAGGTAACAGTGCCAACATCAATAACAGCAACAACAGCGACATCAGTGATACCCACGGCTGTGAAGATAATGAATGGTACACTGATACATTACCAACAGCGATAACAACAATGACATCATTACGAGCAGCATTGGCAGCAGCGGCGAAGACAATGAAGAATTCAGTGCCAACAGCAATAACATCAGCAACTTCATCAGCAGCAGCAGCGGCAGCGGTGAAGACAACAGAGGTAATAACAACATCAACAAAAGCAACAGAAATGACAGACACATCATCATCATCATCATCATCATCATCATCATCATCAGTGCTTTCGACAACGATAACAGCGCCTGCAGTGCTAGTGGCGACAACGACAACAGTGACAACTGCAGAAGCAACAACAACAACAACGATGACAACAACAACAACAACGACAATGACAACAACAACAACAACGATGACAACAACAACGACAATGACAACAATAACAACAACAACAACAACAACAACAACAACAACAACAACAACAACAACAACAACAACAACAACATCAGCATCGGCAACATCAGCGAAATCAGCAACACCATCACAGGGGGAGTGGAGTGGGGATCTGACAATGATGGGGAAGATGCCATTGGGATTAGAGCTGGAAAAACGTTTTATTTTCCCCCCTCCCTTCTATTTCATTGTTGAATTACTCCTCGATGTCTGGCAGTGGATGGGGGTAGGATAGTCGATGTCCCAATCGTTGATTGGAATTGTCAGGCCCCCGGGTTCAATCAACATGGGGAATAGATCGCCCCTCGGGTGGGAGGTAGGGTGTTTAGGGTTTTCATGTGTCTGATATGGTTGTTGGAGTGTTTGATGATTGTTTGCAGTGGTGGTTAATGAGAACTCTTTTTCCTAGGGATAAAAAAAAAAAAAANTGGATGGGGGTAGGATAGTCGATGTCCCAATCGTTGATTGGAATTGTCAGGCCCCCGGGTTCAATCAACATGGGGAATAGATCGCCCCTCGGGTGAAAGGTAGGGTAAATATGGTTTTCATGTGTCTGATATGGTTGTTGGAGTGTTTGATGATTGTTTGCAGTGGTGGTTAATGAGAACTCTTTTTCCTAGGAAAAAAAAAAAAAAAAAAAAAAAAAAAAAAGACAACTCTTTTTCCTAGGGATAGGTTTTGATGGCAGGAGGTCAATCCTTCCCTGTTCCAGGGAAGTAATCTAAAATCAATGCCTCGGCTATTTAGAGTAACATGGCTGATATGGTGGAACACGGATTTGGCTTTGCATGACATAACAGACTGAAGGAACACAAAAAAAATCACAACAGACTTAAGGAACACAATCACATAGTATTAGATGCACACTAATGACATAGAGTCATGGACACAAATCATTGAATAGGGATGCTGGACCCGATTTCCAGCAGACACTCATCATAATAGTCGCTGTTGTATTGGGACGCTGGACCCGATTTCCAGCAGGTGCTGCTCCCCACCAATAGATGGAGCCTTCAACGCGGGGGCCCACTTAAGGAGGATGCTCTTATCACCTCGTTAAGTCACTGTGGGTTTCCCCATACATGAAGTTTTTCGGGAAAAAAAAAGAAAAAAAAAGGGGACAGATCATGACGGGGGATGGGATCCAGTTAAACCACCTGTGCCTTTCCCAGCTATTTTGCCGAGACTCGCCGGGTAACACGGGGGCGAAGTGGGGTAGGGCCCCCATCGATAAATCGGTAACGCGGGGGCGAAGCGGGGTAGGGCCCCCATCGATAAATCGTATCGGCGCCCCGTTATAGCTTCGGTCTTCCGAAACTGCCCGCGGCCAACACATGGGAAAGGTACTGGTGGTTTAACCAATATCCAGACAAACTGAAGTTCAAGGCCCAGATCTCTCGGTACTAGATGATATGGGACTTGTGTATACTATCGATTAATAATAGTACCTTATGCTGTCATGTAGGCAATCAACTTAGGCTGCTGTGTAGTTCTACCTGTCAAATTCCTGTCTTTGTATGTAGGCCACGCATCGCGCTGTCGTTTCAATTTCATTTCTGTAGCTTCAAACGAGCAACTGCAATGTTCAGGGGGATGCTGGACCCACTTTCCAGCAGCTGATGCTCCCCACCAAATAGATGAAGCCTCTCCTGGAGTGCTGGTGGCGCCTGCTCCTATCAGCACCCCTAGCATCAGCTCCTTTTGTTCAAAAAAAAAAAAAAAAAAAAAAAAAAAAAAAAAAAAAAAAAAAAAAAAAAAAAAAAAAAAGAGAAAAAAGGACCTGATCCGCAGCATAGCCGTGTAGTATGCATAATGATCTCATAATATTTCAGGGTAGAATTATGAGGTTCCTGGGCTGTGTTTCTTTTTTCTGTGATCAAATCTTGTATGTTGAGGGGGGGGAAGGAGAACAAGACCTCAACCTTGGGCTGAATGCTTTGGGAGAAAAAAAAAATTAGCCCCGATATATTGTCCGGGGTAGCACCTCCATGTGGAACAGGGGTTCCACATGACATAAAATTTTCAGGAAAACAAAAGTCCCACTACCCTGCGTACCCACTATCACCAAATTGAACACCAGCAACTGCTGTCCGGTCAGGACACCCCCGTTGAGATAACTGGAGGGTGACAATCCTGACTGGTAGACATTGAGCTCAGGTAGGATTGTGGAAGTGGGGTTGCACGGCGAACAAATTAGTACGAGTGTGGTAGGTCGGGAGGGGTATCATAAGAATAGGGACCTCTATAGACCATCGGGATAGCCACATGGCTGTCATAAATAGGATACATTTTGAAGCAGTTTTGGCCACCACTTCGTGTCCACTGTCCAGCAATCCGGCGGAGATGTCCGAATTGCTGCACTTTGTGCCTGGAGGCTCGCAAGAGTCAGTCAAGTACAAAATACAGGTAGGTCCTGCGCTATCATGAAGGGTCGAAGAGAAACTTAAGAAGGCTGTTTGTGAAAACAGCCGCTGGAGATATCAGAAGTGAGAATGCTGACACGAGTAACAAAAAATCAGGTCAGGTGAAAAACATGAAACATGATCGCCGAAAGTTCCAGGGTTTCAGATCTGCGTTCAGTCAATCTAGTACGCAGAATGAATAGGTCCCTAAGGGTTTCTGCATTCAGTCAATCTATGCAGAGTGAGTCGGTCCCTAAGGGTTTCTGCGTTCAGTCAATCTACGCAGAGTGAATAGGTCCCTAAGGAAACCTAGAAAGGCGGCGCCCATGGGTACCTCGCAGTCGACTAATTATGTACTAGAAAAAAGAGTTTCTGTTTTTCATCTTGGGACATGGGAGCCTCTATTCTAGCAAGTTCGACCAGCGCACTTTTTCATGTCCTTGACCTGGGGACCAATTCCTTGAGAAAAAAACTCTCACCCATATTTTTTTTACCATTTCTCCAAAATTTCCTGGTGATGGCACGACGCGCCGCTTCAATTCCTTGATATGATATGCGACCTGCTTCACAACTTTTAAGACGGTCACCATATTTTGATACAGTCTGAATTTCCAGGCGACTGGAAGCTCAAGAGTTCCGCTTGGGATCTAATCAACATTTCGTGCCTCCAAGCTCAGGCTTGATTTATCAAAGTGTAGGCGAGCGGCTCAACTGCCTGTGAAGATCCGGCGGCGACCGGCCGGAGAGGGGCGAGTGGCTCGACTGACTCCTAGTCGTATTGGATCTAGCATATGAAGATGGGAAGCGTAGACGTATGACGCCGCCTTCGGCCTACGAGGTGACATAAAGGTATATAATAGTCTTATGCCCGGAATCTGACCTCCGCAACAACCTGGGCTTTTATTTATTTATTCATTTAAAACAATCCCATCAAAATCTAGGCTACCAGAGTAGCCCGGAAAACTACTTGCCTGCCTGGCCGGGCCAAAAAAAAGAAAAACCAACAATACTACAGCAGATAGACAAAATAGCAGACACTTCGTGACTGCACGAGCTAGTTCTTTTGGATAGCTCCCCTTTCTCTTACCTGAGCCTTAAAGTTTAATTTTGGAAACTTTGAGTTTTCAAGTCAACAGGCTTTTTTTTTTTTTTTTTTTTTTTTTTTTTT
>BFEA01000042.1:2888979-2911238 GCA_003427395.1 Chara braunii
CCCCCCCCCCCCCCTACTTCCCCTTCCTATTCGGGCACCCTGGACCCGAACCACCCCTCCCCCTTTGACGGCGCCCGCGCCAACCTTGCTAGCGATGTCCGCCGCCTTCTACCAAGGACCCCACCCTACGCCCTCCGCTCACGCGGACCTCCTCTGGCCCCCTCCAGTTCGGACCATCACCTCCCCATGGCCGACGGTGTGTCATACGCCGCCAACGCGGCGACAACCATGGCACCGGTGTCGAGCGCATCTGTTCAGCACTGCACGTGGCAGCGCGGGACCCTCTCGGCCGCGTCACGCAGGAGTTGGACCCACCTCGACACAAACGCACAAATGAAGCTTCCTTAGGCCGCTCCAGCCGAGTGCGTCAGCCATACCTCTCGCGAGCCCCTACGACAGGATAGGGCTCACGCGAGGCACAACTTACCTCCACCTTACGGGAGCTGTCACCTCCCTTCGGTGGGCGTATCCCCACCGAGCTACGAGTCCACAATATGAAAACTACTCGGTTGCAATCGCAGAGATGAACCAGCCGAGGGCGTTTCTCGTTCGCTTTAGCATAGGGGGTACGCGCGGTAACACGCATATTGGACCCGCACGGGAGCCGGCATCGTGGGGGGCTGAAATCCCAAGCGCGACTCAACTTCGGTCGACTAAGACGCATCCCACACACCATGCGCACACCACTTTAACAAACACTAAAACAACATACACCCACACGTACGTACGAAACGACACAACACAACTAACGCGACAACGCTCCTAGCCCCTCGGTAACCATCCCATTATTTTCGATGCGAAAATCGGATAGGCGTCGCGCGCAAGACTTGATATAAGACCGCGCGGGCGCAGGGTTAAGCCATATCGACTCGCAATGCAAACGTACGCAAGCAGTCGCAATGATGGCGTACTATGTAGTGCTCATAATCAAGCGGTCCCTCGTGGATCCGAGTACCGCTTATGAGACTCAAGTGTCAGACTCGAAGTGTCGTGAGGGTCTAATCCTTCACGACATTGCACGGCTGAAGGAATAGTCGTGCAGCCGCCGCGAGACTTCCGGCCTTTGGTCTGAGCGTCTCGGTAGGCAAGGCGAATAGGCTCTGCACGGGGGCAGATTCCTTCCCTGCAGAGTCAAGGGCTTGGGATGTCCTGGACAAGGACCTTGAATCCCGGCCCAGGACCAACGTCCGACTATAAAATTCTAAGAAGCAAAAGATAAAAGGGGGTCCCCCCTTTCTCCCAGGCCATAGTCTAGTTAACCCCCGCGCATGGCCTTAGTAAGCCGCGCGCATACCCAAGGTACACATAAATACATATATAAGGTTTATTAAAATAGAACGATCACTTGTCACAGTCACAGTGAGGCTCCTCTCAGCTATATATGTATGTAATCGCAGGCAGTCACATCCAGAGTCCAAACCACAAACATACCCGCAATCACATCAAAGATTCAACCAGAAGTCCACGCACTACACGAGGTCAACTTCAACCATTCCTTACACTCATACCCCTCGCTTTAGCTGTACAAGTCTCCCTCGTGCAACTCTTAAATAAATACTCATTACTTTTGTTGGATGGTCATTCAATAAAGTCCGGGTGAAAACACAACAAAACAGTTCAATCACAAGGCTAAAGTCCTTAGGTTGAGTGACAGGAGTGGATTGGAGTTGAATCGTAGACCGACGAATCGGCAACCGACCTGTTATGAGTGATAACAGAAGATGATCCTCAAGGGATCAAGCTGAATCTCGTACTGAACTTGAACCAAACGATAAAGAGGACCTGTAACACATGACAGGTCAATGCCCCAGGCTAAGCCTAGTTAACTATATGGTTGAACCCCATATCACGATCTCACTCAAGAATTATCATAGTTAACTATATTTAAGCCTACCTCTAAGCAAGTTCCCAAAGAAAAGGTAGACTCATGGCAGAATCTCCCCCATTCAGGGAGAATCGCCAGAATAGCCATCTGTCAAAATATAATCTATCTCCTTTAAATTAAGAAAATTTCGGCTGCGCATCCCGTAGGAAAAGTATCTTTCCAGAATTTATATAGGCTCAAATATTGAAAACGAAAATAATCTCTGACTTTGGAAAGTCAAATTTTGTCCAACTCCCTGCTTTAGTAGAAATTTGGGCACCACTCCCTTTAGAAAGAGAGACTTCCCAGATTTATACTAAGTCAGATATGAACTCAAAAAAAAACTTGAGTTCAATTTTAGGCCAGATTTAACCAACTCCTTAGTTTTGCAGAAATTTCGGCAGCACTCCCTTTAGAAAAATGTTTTTCCAAAATTTATACAAAACTAAGTCCAAATTTTAAGAATAACTTTGACTTTCAAAGTCCAATTTTGTCTAACTCCCTGAATTAGCAAAAATTTGGGCAGCACTCCCTTTAGAAAATGAGACTTCCAAAATTTTAACTAAGTCAGATATGAGAAAAGACAAAGCTGAAATTTTGACAAGTCAAAATTCAACTAACTCCTTGGATTTGTAGAAATTTCGGCAGCGCTTCCCGTAACGAGCAACTAAAGCAACTACCTATCAACCTGAAACTCGGACTAAGTAGTGGCCTCACTCAGTCACTTGCAAACCAAACCACAAAGGTAAGTACTCTCACCAGCCCCAAGTTCATTCCATATAGATAGTTTATGAATTTTTTACGTCTTTGAACCCTTTTTCCCTCTTACATAAGACATAGGGCTGGACCATTCGCCATGAAAACAATGCCCAACTTGCTTTTAAGATATACACGAACAGGTTGCACAACTACTTCTTTCTTCTTTTGGGCATATGACTAGGTCATTCGGCATGGAAACAATGCCTAGCCGCCCTGAGCCGTTTAATATCCAAAATTTAGTATTTCTCTGACTTTTTTTTCAAAAAGGAAAGCAAATATGGGCAAGGGACTGAATCATTTGCCATGGAAACAATGTTCAGCTTGCCCAGACTATTTCCATTTATACTTTGAATTTTTCTCTTTCTCTTCTTGATGATATGGCTTAACGCTGGACAATTCACCATGGAAACAATGCCCATCCGCCAGTTCACATGCAAATATATATAAAGTATTTTTCATTTATACTCAGTTTAACTTATATGCGTGGTTTTTAGGCTAAACCATTCACCATGGAAACAATGCTTAGCCTTAGACCAGAAATCCTCCCTCAGAATAAACAAAAACTTAAACTCATTCAATCAGGCAAACCCCCAGAGTTAACTAGAGCAGCGAGGTCATTCACCATGGAAACAATGCCTGGTTCCCCAAAAAACAACTACATAAACACAACAACCATGTCATTCACCTTAGAAACAATGCCTGGTCCTTCAGAAAACAATCAAATAAACACAACCCTTAGCTATTCACCATGGAAACAATGCTCAGGCTTTGGTTGACCTTTTCAAACGCATGCAAGACTACCTTCCTCCCACCTTCCCCTTGTTTACCCCTTTGTTTGCTTTCAACAACAACAAAGAAGAAACTTAGGCTTCACTCTCACACGTTCCTTCCATTCAGTCTGATTGGGTCCTGAAGAGAAAACAAAACCATAGGGACAACCTCATGCATACAACAGTCATACTGCAGGGGGATAAACAAAACATGGGTGGTAGTAGGTTGTACAGATGGAAATGGTTTACCTGACGATTCCCTGCCTCCAGAACTCCTGAGTTTTGGCAGAGCTCCCGCAATCGGTGGGTGGACTCCCCACAAAGTCTTGACGCGGACCTACGGGTTGCAATCCCGCCTGCCGCCTTCTTCTCATAACCAGGGACTAGACCGAGACTTACACGGGCAGGAGGAGAAAGTTCCAGACTCTCAGATCCAAGGACGGTGCTCTCAGCCTCGTGCGAGAGGATGTTGTTACCTTCCTTCGCCGGAGGGCCCCGCAATGGCGGCCAAGTCGTAACAACTTGGTTAACTCTTTGAAGCCAGGTCGCCGAGGTCAAACCCTCCGATGACTCTCCGGATTGCAACTGTTCCCCCTTCCCAGAAATGTGGTCACTCCCTTAGCCTACCACGCTCCAACCACTGCTTAGAACGTCGCCCCGTGTTTTGACTAAATGTTCGCAAGGGTAGCAGGAGCCTAGTGAAGTATGGCGCATGAAGCCGCCGTACACAGCTAACACGGCAAAAGCAATAAGACTTACAGCGGCGAGTTGACTATACAACGTCAACCGCAGGAAAACAGTCATCGCAGCCTTGGCATTCAACCGCAGCACACCCATACACACAAGAGGAAAGGAGACAAACTGCACCTCTCCATGACCCGCTCTCATCCCTGGCCTTACTGCATGGCCTACCGAGGCTAGAGGGGCGCAGGCTAGTCAGCAGTCGATGTCCTGTTGCTCCTCACTCCCTAGGCTCCAACGAGAAGGGTACAACCTTGGTCAAGGAAGCTTTCAGTCTATAGACCCACTCGCTATGCGTAAGCCCACAAGCAAGTCATCATACCCCGCTGTCACTCCTCCGTTATCTCAGTTCACAAGCAAGGGGCATCGGTCAAACGGTACGTCCTGAACTACTCATGTGTCCTCCCCGTACTCGCGGGATACGTAGAATGAGAATGAGTCTTCTGCTAACACGCGAGTGGGGATACACTATCCCTGCTAGTGCAGTCCTCTTGAAGCTCACTGGGTAATAGTCTGCTAAGGTGAGCAAAGCGACCAACAGTATCCTGATCAGGCTATGTGCAGAAGACGACGGATCTACAATCGGCCTGGCTTGTCAAGTCGAGCCGACCAGTTCACGACCATCATGGCGATCAAGTACGTGCTACTTTCTTCCCCCTCTCACTATTATCCATGTCTGCATGCACGCACTTACCCCATCGCGCAGCCTGCCTGCTTCACGCCGAAACTGAGAGTCGTCTCCCTTCCGGTGTTAGGACAAGCAAAACCTGAATGAATCTTCCACCAAAACGTGGAGGGGTTCATTTTGTTCTTGCTTCCTTTTCCTTTTACTTTGCACGCTCCTGGCCCCACTTCGTGCCTGGGTTCTTCCCTTCTATTCTTCATCTGCCCTCACTGCCCCGGTGGCTGCCTCATCGATCAGATGGGTAAAACTAAGAACGAACCTTCTGCAAAAACCTGGCCAGGTGCGTTCTGCTCTTTCGTTCCCTCCCAAACTTACTCCCGAGAACCACCACGCAGCCTATTCGCTACCAACTCCGACTTAACTAACCCATAGTCGAATGTAATACTCCCACTGAACTCGCCCGGCCCAGAGCCCATAGATTCGGCTGTCACCCCATCGAAATCCATTCGGAAACGCATACGATATGCTTTCCCCACTCTCCTTCTTCCCATTGCCTCCATAGCTCCGCGCGGACCATTTCTTATTGACCTCCCGATCTACTAACTCTTTACTAAAACTAACATTCTCATCTGATTCGCCTAACATCAAAACCTCTATCCACTATCCTACCTCGCTCGATTCCATAAAGAATTGGGCATGATGTCACACCTCCCTCCTTCCATATCCACTACTTCCCTGTATCACCATGCGCGGCCGCTTTCTCAACTAACTCTAATCCTAATCGACTAACCCCAAAACTAACTATACCATCAGCTTCGCCATGCCAAAATCCCCCAGTCTAACCTCTTCCTCCACCCGAATCCGTCCCCCATCGCCCATGCTCCGTGTTTTGCCCAGTTCACCCTTTGCCTCCATCTTCGAACGCATCTGGCGTGTAATCCTCCCAGATTCGTTCCTTCCTCCTTTTCGAGCTCGGTGCCTGAGCCTTGCCACTTCTCCGCATGCACTCTGCCACACCCCCCGTCCACATTCATCCATCCCCTCCACCTTGCTTTCGGCCGGCCCGTTCGCTAGCCTTGCCCGGTGTTGCCTTAGCGTTGCGCCCCTTTGCTGCTACGTCGCTGCCCCCGCTCTCCTGCGCTAGCTGCTGCCGCAGCGCCCGGTCCCACAGCGCTACTCCTCTGTCGCTCCTGTCTGCGCCCACTCCACTGCCGTGGCCAGCGGCCAATGCCGTGCTCGATATTGGCCCGACCTCCCTTCGTAGTCTTAGCGACACGCTACTCCGCCCACTATTGCGCGGATCTACCCGGCCAGCCCCGCTGAGTGCCGCCTCCTTCCGCCCGCATGCACCTGGCGCATTTCCACCCCCGGGTTCACTCGCCTCCTCTTTTACCTTGTTTTCTCGATACGCTGTCCTGCGCAACACCAGCGACACTCACCGCTACAGATCGGGTGCACGGCTATCGAGGGAACCGAAATCCACAACAGCTCGCCTACTAACTCGTCTGCTGCACCCTTTCCTTAGCCCTCGCTTTACAGTTCCGCCGCGCTTTCAACACGGCAGCGCCTGGACGTAGCGGCCTACGACGCCTAGGGTAGTTCGGTCAGGCTGGTCCCACGCAGCTGGCCATTCAGACCAACACCTTAGCTTAGCGGGCCGACCGACTTCGGGGACGTAGGGCGTGTTCACACTTAGGCCCCTCGCCATGGACCGCAGTTGGCGGACGCGACGTCCACCCACAAAAGGCGTCCCGCCACTTAAACCTTTCTCGTTTCGTGGCCGATTGCGCACGGGCTTACCAAAGCGGGTGCATGCCCGACCCATTGGGTGCCGCGACGACTACCTACGACTTGTATCGCCCCTGACAAAGTCAGGGCGTAACTTTTAATAATAATGGCGAGGGAAATAGCAAAATATCTAGGAAAGCCTTACTCATAAAAAGGGAGTTGCCTGTACCGTCCGGACGCCGCCGAATACCAACCGACGGGGGATAGGCTCGCCAGACCCTCACTCTCCTCGGTCGCTTCGCGCTACTCTGGTATTCTCGCGCCATCACCGCTCAATCTCGACCCCTATAGCTCTCTGATAAAAGTCCAATACTGTAACCAAATAGTGTTAGGCCCAAGTCTTGGTCTAGCTCTGACGGACGCCTAAACAACGGATACCGCGCGATGCGCCAACCTACCGAAACGTTTTAATCCCTCACATCGACCTATCGATGTCGTCATCCTCCATACGCTCGCTCGCCTCGATCCGACGTACCACTCAACCGAAAATATCCCTAATTCTTGCTTAGTCAAATATAAATAAATATTAATAATATTCTTAAACAAAACGAATGATGTCCGGCCAACTTTTATGATCAACAGCAAAAAGGATCACGCGCGCCTTAAACTTGCGCGCCCATGCACCCTTTACTATAGTTAACCACCTAGTCAACGCAAATTACAGACGCGGCCGCGCCTAGCGCGGTATAGTTAAACTTTAAACCAACTATTTTCTGTCACTTGTAAAAACCAGGGCGGATACCCTTGTAAGGGTATTCGCGCCGACAGCTTACCGGACCATATTAAGCGACGTCCCCGGTGCTTCGTCAAATTAGAAAGTTATAAATTCATCCATACTTCAAATGCTGACGAGAAAGGAGCCAATCCGATTAGCCGACAAATACAGGGTAGAGGTTTCCATCAAACCATGCCTTCACAACTATATGCTGCTAGGTTTCTAACCCGGATTTCTTACCGCCTTGAAATTAGGATGCTGACAGCATAAGTTCCAAAGATCTTCCCAATCGTCCTCTCCTCGGTCCTAGACAACCTTCGGCTTCTCGTTGGGTGTCCCCAGTCCTGGCTAAAACTAAGGACGCGGGCCTTAATCGAGACCTTTGAAGACACTCTCGCCTTCCTTCTAAAAAATATCTCGCAATCAAATACCCATAAGCATATACTTATACTTAATATCCGCTCAGCTCTTTCTGCAGTCTAGTACAGAAAGGCTAAGTCTCCATCTTGGCCCACCATAGCCTGCCTGATCGGGCCAAGACTATGACCCACCGCATTGTTATTTAACGACAGTACCCCTCATTGGTTACGCAACGATAGGTTTTCTCCTGATAAGCATTTAATCAGGATTTCCAAAAAATCTCAACCTTCACTACCCCACGGAGTAATTTCACTGGAGCGGCAACTCCCCTTTAACTCTTACCCCGTGGTCCCGCAGCCAGGTTGCGCCGGCTAGCAGCCATCCAATGGGGTTGCGCCCTAGAGGTACTAACCTTTACCGTTTAGCTTGACATTCCTCAATATGTCCCAGAACTAGCAGAAGTGGTTAGACGGAGTGTCGCAAAACAGAATCACAAGCCCACTACGCGATCACGCAGGGGTCTGAAGGCATTTACCAGCCCTTCCACAATACGCATGGAATCCTTCGCACACTCACAAACAAAATCACCGCTAGGTCCACAAGGCCGTGACCCCTGACTTGATCAGAGCCGGCAGTCACCCATCCTGAGACATCTCTTGCCCTGCACTCATTGCGACCTTCTCAAACATTTAAAGCAAGTGACCCTTTTCGTCAGACTTTATCATCCACCAGACAACTTACCATGCCATAAATCAGTTTACTCACCTTTGAAGGTGAGTCTTTCAACAATAAAAACATCCCCTTTCTCAAGAATCTAAGGGCTCTCATCATGAAACAAAACACCCCCTCTTCCAAAAATCACGAGGGGTCTCACAACAGAACAAAACACTCCCTCTTCCAAAAATCACGAGGGGTCTCATCATAAAACCAAACATCCCCTCTTTCAAATTCGAGGGGGTCTCATCATAACACACAACATCCCCCTTTCCAAAAATCCAGGGGTCTCTTCATAGAACAAAACATCACTGAGAGACCATCTTATGGGTCCTCGTCACAACTTAAGCGATCAACAACCGACATGGTGAAGCATTCGAGTCTCAAGGACTCATAAATCTTCTAAAAATCCTCACACTTTTCACAAACAGGCTGCGCTTCCTCCCTTTATACTCTGCCCTATCAGCTGCCCGTGAGCAGATCGCACGAGTATACCGAGGAGTAGGCAGCTTTACATGTCACTCATTCATACATCTTTCGCACAAAGCCAACATTCATCAGGATAAAACCACACAAGTGAGAGTGATAGCGATCGTCACAAAACCCAAGCCTCATAGGGTCTCAACTCGATATGTACACCAGGATAAAATGTCTTTTCAAAAACAACATAGGTACCCAGCTCTCACGTCCCACTCTGCTGAGTAAGCTATGCCTCGAACCCACGAATACCTCGGCGTATACCCAAATATACATAGAAGCTCAAATCACGCAAATCTATCCCAACTGTACACACCAACATATCACACATCTGGACACAACCACCTAAATCACTCCAAAAGAGGGAACAAAATGATTCACCCAGTACTACAATCTACATATGTACAGGTGGACAAGCTAGTCGTGACTTCACCTAGATATGCACATATCTAGCTTAGTCCCTATATACAAGAAACCTTGATCCTACTGACGTATAGGCGAACTAGTCCCCACTCACTCATTATCTCCTGGCCTCACCCATATGGTTGAGCTTTCACTTCTATCTACAACTCATGTTACTTTACCGGACCATTATTGCGAGGGTTCCTCTTCAATCTGTTTTCCCTCTCCCACAATTAACTCCCACTGTCTAAGTCAGTTGGGCTCAACGCCTCTACCTTCAATTGAGTTTAGACTATATTGGGCCAGTCGCGCTCTTTTCCCTATCGCCCCTCTCCTTTTCTTCCCTTCGGGCTTGTCTCGCTTTCTTACATCTGCGAGGTGTATGACCGACCTCCCCACAAAAATCACATACTACCTTCGACCACCGATCTCGCATTCTCTTCTTTCTGCGCCCCATCCATCTCTCTTTTTTCATCACACTTCCTTGTGACTCTTGTCGCGCAAGGGAAGAAGATGGCCCTGCCGACTGAGCCTCTGACGAGCAGGGAGATTCACACTCCTCTTCTTCCTCAACTGCCCTCTTGCCTTCATCTCTCTTCTCGCAATCCCTCAACTTCTTTTTTTTCCTCGCCTCACGCAAAACATAGCAGAGGTGATGATCAAAGTCTCCTTTTATAAAGTTCTCTCGTACCTTGTCCCATATAAGTCTTCCTCCTACCCCGCGAATCAGGTCTCGCTGCTCAGCACCTGAAAAATACATGAGGAAGAAAAAACACTTGTCATACTCCGACAACGCCTAAACCTTATGTGAAGCACGCTCATATTCTGCCAAAAATTATCCCGCCGACTCATAATCATATCGTTCCATCTTCTCAAGATCATCCCTGGTTAACTGCTCCTCTCCCAGTTGATACTTATTCCTCATGTCATTATGGAATCTCCTCCACGATGACTCTGTCTTTCTGATTAATTCACTGACTTCCTCCTTCAAGTCTACATGGATAAACTTTATGACCTCCTTTAACATCTGCTCCTCGTTCCATTCGCGTTGAGACGCCAACTGTTCGACTTTATCGAGGAAGTCAGAGACATGACAACCATTGAAGAGGCCAATCTTCACTTTGGGTGCGTTCGCTCGCTCCTGATCCCGCATATCGGGCAAATAAGCGAGCTCCTTGACCCCGCCCCTCTCTCGTAGGCCTTCCATCACGAATTCCTTCGATCCCATCTCCTGTTGGACAAACAACAATTGATTAGGATCGAGACCCGAGAAGAACTATGCATTCGAAATATAGTCTATCACGACAAGCTTACACCTACACTCACTTTTGCAATACCTATACGCAATGTACACTTTATATAGGCAGGGTCCCTTACGACTGACTGTAGGCAGCTCCTACATTAAGCATGAGGGCGACCATAGCCAAGCCAAGAACAAGTGCACTTAGTGAGATGGTGAAGATCCTTCCTAATGGACCACTGCTGCTCGAAACTCATCCCAGTCTTCAATTTCCTAATTTGGGTCATGAGAAATGGCGTATACGTCAATTATATTGGTCGTGTGCCTTAGCCACTGACTAGGAGGTGAGAGATTCGGTTGTAAGTACAAACCGTATACTAGTTCACACGTATAACGCCCATACTTCTAGTCTCGCACTCTCAATGCGGCCTCTGTTGCAGCTTCTACCCTCCCTTGTCCCCCAAAACGCTTTTTCACGAGGAAATCTGGCAGAACGACTCTTCGAGGGGCTGAAGGAAGTTCAAACTCTTCAGCACGCTTAGCCTCTACATGGGTCACCACTTGCTCTTCTCCTTCATGGATTCTTTCTCTCGTCCATTTTGCTGCAGCCGCTTCAGCTACCCTCAAGGGTCTCGTAAGCAGACTCTCATGCCCCAATGCCAACTCAATCTCATGCAGGACCCAGAATGATGGCGGAGCGTATAGGGTCACCCTCACAATTGCGCAATCCTGATTGTCATCGAAACCAGACTCAATCCAGGCGAAGATACCCATATCCATTTGTACGCCCCACCAAGAAGAAATATATTCCCCCTCTTTAATCCGTCTTGGCAAGGACATCTCGAGTCCGTCTTCCCTTTTAGCTGGCAAGGCCATATTGGGATCTTCCCTAGCGTAAGGCATCCTGAGTTGCCTTAGCTCTGTCCAGGTTCTGCCCATCACAGACAATTATCCCGCATACGTCTCCCGTTACCATGCTGACAATCGCATTCTACGACCTCAACTGCTAAGGCCTTAACCTTAAATCACCTTTCACTAAGTTTACTCTTTCCTGTATTTACGACCGTCCAACTTAGAAAAACTTATAGTGGTAATATATCATAATAATTGTTCACTCACACATATCAAAAATATTTCATAATAATAATAACTCTTGGAAAATGATATATCACCTTTAGTAATTAACAAAAATAATACTGGTAAAAGTCAAATGCATCATACTCAGGCTAGTCAATCACTAGAAACATATACAACCACCTCGTAAGGATAAACTTATATCAACACGCATACCATATAATGAATAGGCCATAACTAAAGATGTAATTGCCAACCAACAAACAACCTTAGACATAACAACAGCCAACGCATCACACTTTACTCCCCAACTTTGACAAAAGTATAATGTGGCGAGGGACAATGTAATCCCTTTTTAGAATGGATATCATCTCAAACCCTCGAGCCCCGCTCAAGGATTAAGCCACACTGTTGCTCCCTCCGAATCTAGCACTCGTTCCTTGCAGACCTCTGCCGACAAAGTAAACAACCTCAGCATACACACTTCGGGATGTACCGTCTCGTAATGTGCTGGTGAACCCACTTGTCACAAAGAAAGTTAGGGATTCACCCCCTACTTTCCTCCTTTTCAGTAGTAGTGTAGTTATTTTATCACAGGAGATACAACAACAACACCCCACTATGGACCAGGAACATAGTTTCGACATGGGTCTCACTACTACTTACAAGACAATCTATAACTTCTTCAAAACTATCTTTCAGGGAAACAATAACATTGAACTGTCGCCTTCCTTAGGGCAGACCTCACGCATCGACCACTCCATGAGACAATTTTTTATCCCAGGAAGCGGTCACTCCATTCACCTCTGAATCCGCATCAGACGTGGATTCTCTGCAATACCTCTACCCCTTTTTGAAGAACAATCCAAACATATAACCTCATCAACCAGTCATAAATCGATATTTCGGACTTGAGACACTCATATAATTCCTTGCAGATTAATAGGTTCTTACCAGCACTTCAGATAAATAACCCATATGAATATCATAAAAAAGGATATTGATTAGACAAAACGATAGCAAGTATATAGCCTCACATAAATAGACATAAAACAGACTTACTCACAATAAAATCAAACACATACGAATAAATTTAACATATAACTCAAAAGAAAGTCCATGAGAAAAATGGTCTCAAGTCCTTAGTTCAAATTCCATATAAATTCAAGTGGATGGTCCAACCAAAAAAACTCAAGTGACGGTCTAACTTACCTACACCCGATTTCCCTATCGAGGGTACGCAGGATATACTAAGTGTTAGTCCATTCACTATCACTCTAACTGCCCCTAGGATCAGATATCCCTTTCGTAGGGCAGATGTCATGCAAATCTACTACCTTCCATGGTTTATATAAATTGTTCAACCGCTCAGAATCCAGACTCAAACATCTAAGTCCATACTCATAATATCTCTCATCTCTCCTTAACTCATCTCTCCTCGAAGTGCTCCAACGACTTCTGACCTGACACCTAGGAGATGATCTATACTTCCAACTCTTGGCAAAGGAATACTATCTCACTCATCCTTAGCCTCCAACCACCTGGATGATTCTTATGGTAGTCCAAAATGGTACCTCATAGAACAAACTCTCACAAAAGTCATGCTTAACCTTAGCCATATCGGGTATGCAAAGCATCATCCAAAACCTGTCAACTACTGAATCAAAAGAGATACCAACTCCAGTTACCTTTATACTAGTCAGAGCACGTAAGCACATAATCAAAGTACTCATCGCTCTCGAGTCACCCGTACAACGTTTAAACAAAACCAGATCGCGTCAACCAAAACCACATCGCACGATCAACCCTCACTTCATGCTTTATCCAGCATTGTCTGTAACCAACCGTTCCGTTTAAACCAATCAATAAAGCAGAAGTGGTCATTTCGCCTGAATCATCATCCTGCCTCAAACCTAGGCTCGATTTTTAAGAACTTCCAAACCCTATACTTCCAACAATAGTCAAAATGTCAACCAATCATTCATACAAGTCTACCAAAGACTTCTTATCTTTGCCTATTTCTCACTTCAGATACCCGGAAGTCGTTCCACCAGGGACAACGGTAGGCAACCGTTATCCCCGGCAACGGCGCCACCTGTCGAGCGCATCGGTCCGGCACCGCACGTGGCAGCGCGGGACCCTCTCGGCCGCGTCACGCAGGAGTTGGACCCACCTCGACACGAACGCACAAATGGTCGCTCCGGCCGAGTGCGCCAGCCATACCTCTCGCGAGCCCCTACGACACGATAAGGCTTACGCGAGGCACAACTTCCCTTCACCTTACGAGAGTTGTCACCTACCTTCGGTGGGTGTATCCCCGCCGAGCTACCAGTCTACAATACGAAAACTACTCAGTTGCAATCGCAGAGATGGACCAGTCGATGAGTTTCTCGTTCGCTGTAGCATAGGGGGTACGCGAGGTAACACGCCTATCGAACCCGCACGCGAGCCGGCATCTTGGGGGGCGGAAGTCCCAAGAGCGGCTCACGTCGGTCGACTAGGACGCATCCCACACACTACGCGCACACCATTTTAACAAACACTAAAACAACACTCACCCACACGTACGCACGAAACGACACAACACAAACAACACGACAACGCTCCTAGCCCATCAGTAGTCATCCTATAACTTTCCGATGCGGAAATCGGATAGGCTTCACGCGCGAGATTTGATATAAAACCGCGCGGACGCAGGGTTAAGCCATATCGACTCGCAATGCAAACGTACGCAAGCAGTTGCAATGACGGCGTACTATGTAGTGCCCATAATCAAGCGGTCCGTTATGGATCCGAGTACCGCTTATGACACTCAAGTGTCAGACTCGAAGTGTCGTGAGGGTCTAATCCTTCACGACATTGCATGGCTGAAGGAATAGTCATGTAGCCGCCGCGAGAGCTCCGGCCTTTAGTCTGAGCGTCTCGGTGGGCAAGGCGAATGGGCTCTGCACGGGGGCAGATTCCTTCCCTTCAGAGTCTACGGCTTGGGATGTCCTGGATAAGGACCTTGAATCCCGGCCCAGGACAAACGTCCGACTGTAAAATTCTAAGAAACAAAAGATAAAAGGGGGTCCCCCTTTTCTCCCAGGCCATCGTCTGGTTAACCCCCGCGCACGGCCTTAGTAAGCCGCGCGCATACCCAACGCACATAAATACATATATACGCTTTAGTTATATAGGACGATCACTTTTCACAGTCGCAGTGAGGCTCCTCTCAGCCATATATGTATGTGATTGCAGACAGTCACATCTAGAGTCCGAACCACAAACATACCTGCAATCACATCAAAGATTCAACTCGAAATCCACGCACTACACGGGGTCAACTTCAACTATTCCTTACACTCATACCCCTCGTTTTAGCCATACAAGCCTCACTCGTGCAACTCTTAAATAAATACTCATTACTTTTGTTGGATGACCATTCAATAAAGTCCGGGTGAAAACACAACAAAACAGTTCAATCACAAGGCTAAAACCTTTAGGTTCAATGGCAGGAGTGGATTGGAGTTGAATCGTACACCGACGAATCGGCAACTGACCTGTTATCAGTGATAACAGAAGATGACCTTCAAGGGATCAAGCTGAATCTAGTCCTGAACTTGAACCAAACGATAAAGAGGACCTGTAACACATGACAAATCAATGCCCCGGGCTAAACCTATAAGTCCATGGAGAATAATCCGCATATCACGATCTCACTCAAGAATCATCCTAGTTAACTATATCTAAGCCTACCTCTAAGCAAGTGCCCAAAGAAAAGGTACACTCATGGAAGAACCTCCCGCATTCAGGGTGGATCGCCAGAATAGCCACCTGTCAAAATATAATCTATCTCCTTTAAACTAAGAAAATTTCAGCAGCGCCTCCCGTAAGAAAAGTGTCTTTTCAGAATTTATATAGGCTCAAATATGACAAACGAAAATAATCTCTGACTCTGAAAATGAAAAACGAAAATAATCTCTGACTCTGGAAAGTCAAATTTTGTCTAACTCCCTGAGTTAGTAAAAATTTGGGCAGCACTCTAGAGACTTCCAAGATTTGTACTAAGTCAGATATGAACTCAAAAAAAAACTTGAGTTCAATTTTAAGCCAGATTTAACTAACTCCTTAGTTTTGCAGAAATTTCGGCAGCACTCTCTTTGAAAAAGTGTTTTTCCAAAATTTATACAAAGCTAAGTCCAGATTTTAAGAATAACTTTGACTTTCAAAATCCAACTTTGTCTAACTCCCTGAATTAGCAAAAATTTGGGCAGCACTCCTTTTAGAAAATGAGACTTCCCAGATTTTAACTAAGTCAGATATGAGAAAAGACAAAACTGAACTTTTGACAAGTCAAAATTCAACTAACTCCTTGGATTTGTAGAAATTCCGGCAGCGCTTCCCGTTGAGAAAGTAGCTTGGCCAAGATTTATACAAAGCCAAGTATAAGAAAAGATATCAGAAAATGCAGGAATTGACACTAACTCCTATGACTCTAGCACATGACGAGCAACTAAAGCAACTACCTATCAACCTGAAACTCAGACTAAGTAGTGGCCTCACTCAGTCACTTGCAAACCAAACCACAAAGGTAAGTACTCTCACCAGCCCCAAGTTCATTCCATATAGATAGCTTATGAATCTTTTAAGTCCTTAAGCCTTTATTTCCCTCTTACATAAGACATAGGGCTGGACCATTCGCCATGAAAACAATGTCCAGCTTGCTTTTAAGATATACAAGAACAGGTTGCACAACTACTTCTCTCTTCTTTTCGGCATATGACTAGGTCATTCGCCATGGAAACAATGCCTAGCCGCCCTGAGCCGTTTAATATCCAAAATTTACTATTTCTCTGACTTTGTTGTCAAAAAGGAAAGCAAATATGGGCAAGGGACTGAACTATTTGTCACGGAAACAATGTTCAGCTTGCCCAGACTATTTCCATTTATACTCCGAATTTTTCCCTTTCTCTTCTTGATGATATGACTTAACGCTGGACCATTCACCATGGAAACAATGCCCATCCGCCAGTTCACATGCAAATTTATATAAAGTATTTTCCCTTTATACTCAGTTTAACTTATGTGTGTGGTTTTCAGGCTAAACCATTCACCACGGAAACAATGCTTAGCCTTAGACCAGAAATCCACCCTCAGAATAAACAAGAACTAAAACTCCTTCAGGCAAAAAACCCCAGAGTTAATTAGAGCAGCGAGGCCATTCACCATGGAAACAATGCCTGGTTCCCCCAGAACAACTAAATAAACATAGCAACCAGACCATTCACCTTAGAAACAATGCCTTGTCCTTCAAAAAACAGTCAAATAAACACAACCCTTAGCCATTCACCATGGAAACAATGCTCAGGCTTTGGTTGACCTTTTCAAACGTATGCAAGACTACCTTCCTCCCACCTTCCCCCAGTTTACCCCTTTGTCTGCTATTAACCACAACAAAGAAGAAACTTAGGCTTCACTCTCACACGTTCCTTCCATTCAGTCTGATTGGGTCCTGAAGAGAAAACAAAATCATAGGGACAACCTCATGCATACAATAGTCATAAACAAAACATGGGTGGTAGTAGGTTGTACAGATGGAAATGGTTTACCTGACGATTCCCTGCCTCCAGAACTCCTCATGAGTTCCGGCAAAGCTCCCGCAATCGGTGGGTGGACTCCCCACAGAGTCTTGACGCGGACCTACGGGTTGCAATCCCGCCTGCCGCCTTCCTCTCGTAACCAGGGACCAGACTGAGACTTAGAAGGGCAGAAGGAGAAAGTTTCAGACTCTCAGATCCAAGGAG
This sequence comes from Chara braunii, assembly GCA_003427395.1. Lineage (NCBI taxonomy): Eukaryota > Viridiplantae > Streptophyta > Charophyceae > Charales > Characeae > Chara > Chara braunii. Next base: position 2,906,295 of record BFEA01000042.1, read on the forward strand.
GGTGCTCTCAGCCTCACGCGAGAGAGCCTTGTTACCTTCCTTCGTCGGAGGGCCCCGCAATGGCGGCCAAGTCGTAAGAACTTGGTTAACTCTCTGAAGCCAGATCACCGAGGTCAAACCCTCCGATGACTCTCCGGATTGCAGCAGTACCCCCTTCCCAGAAATGTGGTCACTCCCTTAGCCTACCATGCTCCAACCACTGCTTAGAACACCGCCATGTGTTTTGACTGAATGTTCGCAAGGGTAGCAGGAGCCTAGTGAAGTATGGCGCATGCAGCCGCCGTACAAAGCTAACACGGCAAAAGCAAGGGGACTGACAACTGCGAGTTGACTATACAAAGTCAACCGCAGGAAAACAGCCATCCGACCCTTGGCATTCAACCGCAGCACACCCATACACACAAGAAGAAAGGAGACAAACTGCACCTCTCCATGACCCGCTCTCAGCCCTGGCCTTACTGCATGGCCTGTCGAGGCTAGAAGGGCGCAAGCTAGTCAGCAGCCGATGTGCTGTTGCTCCTCACTCCCTGAGCTCCAACGAGAAGGGTACAACCTTGGTCAAGTAAGCTTTCAGTTTATAGACTCACTCGCTATGCTCAGGCCCACAAGCAAGTCATCATACCACGCTGTCACTCCTCCGTTATCTCAGTTCGCAAGCAAGGGGCATCGGTCAACAGGTAGGTCCTGAACTCCTCCACTGTCCTATCAGTACTCACCGGATACGTACAATGAGAATGAGTCTTCTGCTAACACGCGGGGGGGGATACACTATCCCTGTCGAGTAACAGAGTTCTTGAAGCTCACTGGGTAATAGTCTGCTAAGGTGAGCAAAGCGACCAGCAGTATCCCGATCAGGCTGTGTGCAGAAGACGACAGATCTACGAGCGGCCTGGCCAGTCGGATCGAGCCGACCAGTTCACGACCATCATGGCGATCAGGTACGTGCTACTTTCTTCCCCCTCTCACTATTACCAAATGTCTGCATGCACGCACTTACCCCATCGCGCAGCGTGCCTGCTTCACGCCGAAACTGAAAGTCGCCGCCCTTCCGGTGTTAGGACAAGCAAAACGTGAATGAATCTTCCACCAAAACGTGGAGGGGTTCATTCTGTTCTTGCTTCCTTTTCCTTTTACTTTGCACATTCCTGGCCCCACTTCGTGCCTGGGTTCTTCCCTTCTATTCTTCATCTGCCCTCACTGCCCTGGTGGCTGCCTCATCGATCAGATGGGCAAAACTTCGAACGAACCTTCTGCAAGAACCTGGCTAGGTGCGTTCTCCTCTTTCGTTCCCTCCCAAACTTACTCCCGGGAACCACCGCGCAGCCTATTCGCTACCAACTCCGACTGAACTAACCCATAATCGAATCTAATACTCCCACCGATCTCGCCCGACCCAATACCCATGGATTCGGCTTTCACCCCGCCGAAATCCGTTCGGAAACCCATACGATATGCTTTCCCCACTCTCCTTCTTCCCGTTGTCTCCATAGCTCCGCGCGGACCATTTCTTATTGACCTCCCGATCTACCAACTCTTTACTAAAACTATCATTCTTGTCTGATTTGCCTAACATCAAAACCTCTATCCACTATCCTACCTCGCTCGATTCCATAAAGAATCGGGCATGATGTCAGACCTTCCTGCTTCCATATCCGCTCCTTTCCGGCATCACCACGCGGCCGCTTTCTCAACTAACTCCAATCCTAATCGACTAACCCCAAAACTAACTATACCATCAGCTTCGCCATGGCAAAAAACCCCAGTCTAACCTCTTCCTCCACCCGAATCCGTCCCCCATCGCCCATGCTCTGTGTTTTGCCCAGTTCACCCTTTGCCTCCATCTTCGAACGCATCTGGCGCGTAATCCGCCGAGATTCGTTCCTTCCTCCTTTTCGTGCTCGGTGCCTGAGCCTTGCCACTTCTCCGCATACACTCCGCCACACCCCCCGTCCACATTTATCCATCCCCTCCATCTTGCTTTTGGTCGGCCCGTTCGCTAGCCTTGCCTGGTGTTGCCTTACCGCTGCGCCCCGCTGCTGCTACCTCGTTGCCCCCGCTGTCCTGCGCTAGCTGCTGTCGCAGCGCCCGGTCCCACAACGCTACTCCTCCGTCGCTCCTGTCTGTCGTGGCCAGCTGCCAATGTCGTGCTCGCTATTGCCCCGGCCTCCCTTCGTAGTCTTAGCGACCTGCTACTCCGCCCACTATTGCGCGGCTCTACCCGACCAGCCCCGTTGTGTGCCGCCTCCTTCCGCCTGCATGCACTTGGCGCGTTTCCGCCCCCGGGTTCACTCTCCCCCTCTTTTACCTTGTTTTCCCGATACGTTGTCCTGTGAACACCAGCGACACTCACCTCTACAGATCGGGTGCACTGCTATCGAGGGAACCAAAATCCACAACAACGCGTTCACTAACTCGTCTGCTGCACCCTTTCCTTAGCCCCCGCTTTACAGTTCCACCCCGCTTTCAACACGGCAGCTCCTGGTCGTAAGGGTATTCGCGCCGGCACCGGGCTCCACACCCGTGTAAGGGTATTCGCGCCGACATCGGGCTCCACACCCGTGCCGGCGGACAAAGGCAAGCAGCCCCAGGGGGATCTGCACACCCTCCTCACCTCCCTCCTCGCTCCCATTCAGGCACAACTCGCGGTCCTCGCGCCCTTACAGGCGTAGGTGGCGACCCTTGCCGCCGGCATGCAGCAACTCCAGGACGCTGCCTGCCCTTCATCTCCTGGCTCCCAATCCGGGTCCCCCGTCCTCCGACAGGGTGGCCACGACGGAGCTTCCTCCTCCACTGCCCCCGACCTTGCCATCTTGGTGACTGTCCATGCCCGTAGCACGACAGCCGCCATGAGCCAGGCCCTTCCTCAGTTTACGGGCGCACCCGTCCAGATTCCGGTCACTACGGCCACGGGACCACAACTCGCTACCATGGTCTCAGCTTTTCCGGGTGCCCCGCTTCTCCCCCCCCTTCACACGACTGCAGCGCCACCTGGTTCTCCCCCCTCTGGGATGCCCCGCGCCGCTTGTGCGTCCACTTCCTCCACTCTTCCTCCTGCCACTCCTCGCTTGATCCACGTCCAACGTCTCGAGGATGAGCTTGCCCAGATCCGGGCCGATCTCGCCCTTTTACGCCTTCAGCCACCCGCACCCTCACAGGTGGCCGCGCCTTCGGGCACACCTCCTCCTTCCTCTACCCTTCCTTCCATGCAGCCCCATCCTACCTTCTTCATGTTCCTTCGGTTGTTGTGACCTCTTCTACCGCAGCTCCCTCGCAGCCTGCTGCTGTTGCCCCCGCCGCTCCCCCATATGGCCCGGGCGCACAATCAGTTGCGCCCCTTTCTCCAGGACCTGCGCCGACTTACTTAGCCGTGGCACAGACCTCTGCTCCTCAATCCCCTCGCCGCCAAAACGGTGGCGCACCACTCGTCCGCTTGGCGGACATTCCCTCATCCGACGGTACAGGGATACGCGTGTGTCGGTGGCTGCAGTCTGCCACCCGCACACTTCAGCTCATGGGCGCCACACCCGACACATGGGTGGGTCACCTCTCCACGCGCCTGCGTGGCGGTCCTTTTGACGCCTGGGAGGATTTCTACGCTTACTCCCTTCATGTGGATCGGACTCCGACCTTCATGGATTTTCAGGCATTCCTCGAGGATCGCTTTGGAGCCCGACATGACGTGACTGACGCCTTCGAGCGTGTCATCACTACACGCTGGTCCGACTCTGGTGGCGCTGCTGGCCTGGATCACCACATTCAGGTCGTTCAGGACGCCCGCCTCATTTGTGACGTGGCGTTCCTCCCCGAGGCTGCCCTTATCGATCGTTTCTTGGCCAGCCTCCCGCTCGATTACCGCTCCGAGTTATGGCGGTACGAGTTCACATCGGCCCCGCAGGCTTACGAGGCCGTCAGGGACCATCAGTGGATGCGGGCCCGTCTTCACCCCGCCTCCTCCTCCCAGCCCCAGCGTACTGGTTACGCCTCCTCCTCTCACGGTACTTCCCAGCGCCGTTCCCCTTTCCTCGGTCGCCCCCGCCGTTCCGCGCAGCAGGGCCGCCACTTCTCGCGCCGCTTCAGCGCGATCGAGTACAGTGAGCAGGACGTTGGTGCCCCGCTGTCGCAAGAGGGTGACCATGATAGCGACGACCTCGACCTCGGCGAGGCCGTCCACCACCACCTAGAGGACTCTACTCTCCCTATGTCCGAGCGCTTCCAGCTCATCCTCTCCGCCGTCTCCCGGGCACGCAGCCGCCCTGGTCACGCTGGCACGTCGCCCCCTGAGGTCCCTCAGCAGGACCTCCCTCAGGGCTTTGTCCCTCCTCGCGGTGTCCTTTCCGCTGAGGAGCGCGCGGCTATTTTGGGTCGGCGTGGGTGTTTTCGATGCCGCCAGGATGGTCATACCTCCTCGCGGTGCCCTTACACTGCCGCCCTTGACCGCCACTATGCTGACCTTTCCCGCCAGCGTCGTGCTCAGTCCCCCCCGACGCCTCGCATCCCCGCGGCGCCTCCTAGCCACGGTGCAGTGTACACCTGCGCCCTCTTCAGTAGTCGGCTTCCCGACATCCCCGTCGCGGTTTGCCCCTCTTGCTACTGGAGTTGAGGTCTCGCTGGACCCGACAAAGTATACTCAGCCCTCTGTCGCAACACCGTCCGCGCCTCCGCAAACCACCGTCTTCCCTCCTAACCCGCCGCGACTACCGACACGTCGAGCCATTCACTCATCTCGTTGCATCGAGCAGCGAGCAGCTCGCTACTCGCTAGGACGTTGTGTCCTCTCTTCTGGACTTGAGCATGCTCCAGGCTCGTTAGGAGCGACTCACCCTCCACGTCGCTGCACTGCGTCGTCTTCTCACCATCCTCTCGGACGTGATTGGGAAATGAATCGGCACTATGTTGCATGTTGGGTGCAAGTGTGAGATGAGGGGGGAGAAGATCTCTCTCTTC
>BFEA01000042.1:2947490-2960331 GCA_003427395.1 Chara braunii
GATGAGAATCCCCCTTTTTTTTTTTTTTTTTTTTTTTTTGGAAAACCCTCCGGTGATAGCGATGTTGTCAAGAGCAGACACCGCTAGCACCTAGGGAGAGGCTCCATCTATTGGTGGGGAGCATCACCTGCTGGAAAACGGGTCCAGCGTCCCTTATGAGGATGATACAATTGGAATACATCAGAATTCACCACCAAGAATCGTGGGGAAAGTCTGCCAACATTGATTGCCCTGGCAGCCAGGGGATTGCCGTGGCAGCCAGCGGATTTACTGAGCAGGGGGGAGTCTCTTCTCCCTGATTATGGCACCAGATTGCTACTATTACATACTGGCTCCCTCCTCTCTCGACTCGACCGGATATCGCTGAGGGCGTGATCCGATCTGCCTCTTGTCCTCCTTCCTCCACTTTCTGCCCGGACAGGGGTTCGGGAGGACTCACTGGGGGGCACCAATTGAATCTCCCACCGTTACCTGTCCAAAGTCTTGTTCTCCTCCTCTCTGCAACTCTGCTGTCTGTCGGGTGTACCCTGTTGCCGTGTCCCCATCCTGTGGTGAACCGTATTCGTGTGGATTTGTAGCCTGTTAATGGATTGATGATACTCTTTTCATTTAAAGCCTGCCATGGTTGATTGCTCTGGGCCTCAGGGAATTAAGGAAAAACAACAAAAAAAAGAGGGGGGGGAACCTCTCGCCTTTTAACTTCCTTCTATTAGGCTCCATTTATCTGTCTTTCCTTCTTTCTTTCCCGGCCTCACGTCCCACTTACCCTACTCATTCCTCGATTGCTTGATGATGAGGCGGGAAGGGATCTGCAAATTTTGTTGCCAGGCGCAGGGGGACACCAGGATCAATCGCTGTCCAATCCTTGAATGTCAGATGGTAATCGCGGTGAAGTTGTGCTGCCACCAGATCTTCCTCCCTTTGGTTCTGGTTTTCCCATGGTCCAGACCAAATTATCTTTGCCATCCATCCCTCCCGATCCCCGCCCAGCCATTCTTGTGCGAATCTTTGGATTGTTGTTAGGATGTCCTTGGATTGGTGGAAAGTGTTAAGTTTCTGTTTTGTTAAAGCCCACACTCTAGCCAATTCTAATTGAAATTGTTGTTTAAGGTATTCTTTTCTTTCTTCCCCATCCACCATCACTTTCTCCATGGCCAGGGCACATCGTTGTCACCATATTACCCATAGGATCACTCTTCTTCCTATGTGGAACATATTCCATGCAAAGGTCTGGTCTTGGAGGACTGGATAATGACCCAACAGAATCGTCCTCCATTCCCATGGCCATGCATGTTCTGGAACTAGTTGTCGTCATATCCGCTCCCACCATCTCCACGTCGCGACTGCCACTGGACATTGTAGGAAAATGTGCTCGATTGTTTCCTCCCTTTTCCGAACTGGGAAGGTTAACAGGCACCGAGGGCACCACAGGAGGGCCCTCCCTTGCTGTTCTAGGCGGGTGTGATCTATCAGCCAGCTATTAGTGGGGAGGCAGCGGTGCACGATTTGCCATTGCAGAGATGTGATTTTGGTCGGCCCGCTTTTGCAGTCTCTGAACCATCTGATAGGTGTCAGGAGGTGTCGGTCAATGTTCAGATGTTTCTGCCAGCGCTGTTGAACGATGTCTCTTAGTTCTTTCTTGACCCTGAGTTTTCGGTAGGCAGATTCGACAGTCTGTGTCTATCTATCTATCTATCTCTATCTTTTTTTTTTTTTCTCCCTTTGTCTATCTCTGTCTCTCCCTGCCCTTTCTCTTACATTTTTTTTTTCTATTCGTTATTTTTTTGATTCGTGAATTAAAGTTGGACTTTGTTGCCAATTACTCTTATTTCTGCGGGCGTGACCCGCACTGCCCGCACCACGGGCGGTTAGCTAGTTATTATAATATGCAAGAAGAGAGTCAAGGAAGTCCCCGTTTCAACATGCAACAAGATAAATTTAATGCACCTAACCTACCAACACTATCAAATACAAAGCACAAATTCAAATATTACATCCCTAAGAATCTGCCAGGTCATACTGGTAGCCATGTCAGCAAACGATTGCCATGACAGTTATCTGCAAAAGAAGGGTAGCCACATCAGCAATCACACGTTATGTGCAGGGCTGCCATGTCAGGAAGGAATAACGGATCTGCAAATATGGAACAGCCACGTCAGCAATCACCCTTGATACGTGAGAACTAGAAAAAGTCTTGGTCTCAGTGCCTCCGTACTCGGATTCGCTGTGTCCGAACATGAAATAACTGATAATCTCCAGCAGTAAAGGGCTACTAAAGGTCAGAACTTGTGCTCCTCTTTTTTTTTTTTTTCCAGAAAGCAACCCGAGGTAATGCTAGGGGTGCTGATAGGAGCAGGCACTACTAACACTGCCCTGGAGGCTTCATCTATTGGTGGGGACCAGCACGCACCTGCTGGATTGGAATGGAATGTGAGTCCTTCCCAAAGTGACCAATTTTCACATTTCAAAAGTCACCAAAAAAGTGATTTCTTTTCATTCATTTGCCGGTGTTCAGAAATTACGATGTCTTGGCCAGTACCCGAACTTTTCGGGGTGGGACACAAGGTCGACAATGTCCCATAAATCTGAATTTTATAGTCCAGGAAAAAGGGGGGGGGGAAATGTTTTCTCTACTGCAATGATGTCGGGCTGGGTAGTCTTGGACGCCGTGCTCACAATCTTCCTCCACAGAATGCACCTTACAGGTAAGGTGGTCACATTCTGAATGTTCTGTTTTCTTTTTTTTGTTGGTCGCATGTTTCTTATGAGTCCCCTGTCCGTGAATTGCTCAAGTTGTCCGTGATCTGCTCAAGCTGTGTTTTGTCAAAGGATTGTAAGGCTCATCACACTGGCACTTAGGGGAATGTATCCAACCATTTTCACGGCCGGATCCATGTGCCCATTTTTTTTCCCTTTTATTCTCTTTTGGAATCTGACAACCTGGCCACGGGGCTGAGATGCCCTCATTGAGGGCACACTCACACTACCACTTCCAAGAATGTATACAACTGCAATCACAATTCACGACCAATGCTTTGTTTCCTTTTTTTTTTTTTAATTCTTTTATGAGGTTCACGGCCGCAACTTTTCTTATTCTTTTCGTTTTTTTTCCCTTCTTTCCGTGAGAGTACCAGAAAGAAAACGAAGTGGTACCCAGGCTCGGCAAAACTCGGAGCGCAGTGAAATTCAGGGTCGGCAAAAACAGGCTCGGAGGTACTGGTGGTTTAAATTACAAGCAAAACAAAAGAGATGGCAATAAAGAAGGCGGTGAAAAAAGAAGAAGAGAATTTGCAAAATACCCCCATAAGTTGAGATATATGCCAAAATGCCGTTGAAAGATGTGGGTAGAGCAGGATGCCCGTTTGCGCTGAAAGCTTTGTGTTATGCCACTGTCAAGCCGGTGGGCATATTTGCAATCTGGACATTGCCTTTTGGCCCTTGGCTTTTTGCAATAGGGACTTGGAAAAGTTGGCAAGTGCAGGGGCATTCTGCAAAGTTGTACGATGTCTGGTAGGGGTATATTGCAAAGATGGGGGGTACAACCTACACTAGAGGTATTACACAAAAGTTTTTTTTTTCAGTCAAGAGGGGCATTCCGCTCTACCTTAATGTTTAAGGGCATCTTGGCATATATCTCAACTTACGGGGGTATTTTGCAAATTATCCCCTAATACTGCCTTGATTGGCTTGTAAGTCTGAAGCAGCTTTGCTCCAGACATCATGACTAGGACATAACTCCCGGGCTGAGATCCCGTTTACATTTCCCACGCCCCCTGGAGCCAGGAGCCACTGGGTCTGATTTACACTTGTGCTCCTCCGTTTTCGATCACGTGTGGCCGTCCATGATATCCGTCAGTCATTGATCGTTTTGCGTATACTGCTAGTGTCAAATGTCTTCGTTTTCGTGGAGGCAGCTGCCCATAGGCCAGTAGATTTTTTTTTTATTCATTTGTTGGCCATTTAGTTGGCCACTTTGCATTGCGTGAAGCTTCAATACTATGTTTTTTTTTAAGGGGGGGGTGTTTTTGAAGCGTCGCGCCAGAAACATGAATTCTCGTGTGCACTGACAGTTGAACGCCCCGTGGCAGACGACGTCATAAAAGTAAGTTGTCCCGTTGCAAGCGTGGGTGAATGTTCTCCAACTTTAAGTCCAAGTATGTAGGCGCTGTCCTGCCTTAGTCTCGTTTAGGGGACACATGCACCCGCCTTCATGCAGGCCCAAGTACACAGTACTTGCGGGACTTCCAAATGAGGAAAGTGCAAATGTGGAAACGCTTGGGAGATCCTGATGCTAGAGGAGTGGAGCCGGTTTCGCAGAGGAAGGAACTTCCGTGCGCCCCGCGAATACGGCCATGGGTGCACACGCCAAATCCATGCTGTCCTCCGTAAGTCGGGATATGAGGTACCGACCTCCACGCAATGCAAAAACAGTTTCAGCTTACTGCTGTGTTCCGTACGTCGCAATGGTATTAACGCCACAACCAAAACCAGCCTCCCCCACCGGCCTTGCCACAAATGGAAAGAGGTGTGAGGTACCGGTTATACTGTTTCCACTCTACGGAAGGCCTCATAGTTTCAAAGACAGGGAAGACACTGCACATGGTGACACAGTACGGCCAGATGCGTCTGAAGTGGGTGGCGGGGCGGTCACATTCAGATGTACCGCAAAGGCATTGCCCAACTGAGCGTGTGAAGTGTGGATGGACTTGATGTACTGTCATGATGTCTATGTCAGACTGATCTTTTATTTTTCGTTGGGCTCGTTTTTTTAGCATTTATGTAAATCAAAAAAAAAGAAAAAGAAAGAAAAGCATGTGGCACATTCCGACTACCCTTTTCCCCCGACATAACACACCCGGCCTGATAATGAATGTGTACGAGCTATAGTTCAAGTCTGGCACAGCCGAAAGGAGAGTGCGTTGTGTTTGGGGGAAGATGGTGGGAGGATGGAAATCATTTGAAACAATATGCACTTGAAGAACACTACAAAAAAAAAAAAAAAAAAAAAGGGAACTGTGTGATTTTAGTGACGGAAAAAAAGAAACAGTTCGGATAACTGTCAAAATCGGAATGATACCGTGCACAGGGATGACACTCATAAAATGACATAACTAGAGGGGAAAAATGGTCAGGAGCCAGGACCGACTAGCATTGCGTAAAACGGTGTGTGGCGGCCGTTTCTTATTTAAAAACATATCGCTGTGTCGTGGATCGTGCTAATGGAGGTGATAGGAGCATAACATCATACCTAAGCACAAAGAGCCACAGTGCCTGAAAAGGCAGACAAATGGCATTAAAATCATTATAAAAAAAAAACAAAAGGGGAAACGACGTGGGAGTCACAAAAATGCGTTATAATTGCACTATGGGCCAAGATACACAACCCAGCTTTCTGGACAGGGGAGGGTGCCGGAAGTGCAATTGCAAAATGTATCTTGCCCCATGATAGTGCAATTATAACTCCTCTTTTTTGTGACTCTACTACTGAAGTTACCCCAAAAACAAAATCATTAGTGTGAAATGAGGGGCTTCTTTTGAGGTGAAAAAAAAAAAAATCTCAATTTCGACAATACGGCAGATGGATGGTGAAGATCAGCCGCGAACATCGGCACCAAAGATCAGCTGCGAAGATGAGCCATGAAGATCCACCAATAGATGGAGCAGCCCGGCAGGCAAAGCCTCAATTCCTGCGGTTCTCTTACCACCACCGGGATAGAGGCCTTGCAGAGGGGCTTTCCAAAAAAAAAAAGAAAAAAAAAGAAAGAAAGAAAGATCAGCTGCGAAGATCAGCAGCCAGGAATGAAGGATGTGCGTACTTCATGGGAAGGGAGGTACTAAGGAGGGTTTTTTTCCTTTGCTGGGGGGGGCGGGGTGGGGTGGGGTGGGGTGGGGTGGGGTGGGGTGGGGGCATTATTAAGGAGTTATGCTTTTTGGTTTTATTGGCCTTTTTTTTGTTTGGCTACTGCGGAGTTATACTTTTTGGCATTTACTTGGGCTTTTCATTGAAGCCCAATTTCATTGAAGGGTGAAAAAAAAAAATCTCTGTTTTGAAAAATGGCAGGTAAGCCTACGAGCGCTCATACTTGTCTTTTCGTATAATAACCGTTAGTATACTAACCTCCTCCTCTTTCCTTCCATATCTTGTAACAGTCTTACCTTCTCCCCTCTCCATGTTTCTTGGCCATGTTCAGATCTGTTTTGCTGGTACTATACTTAGATCATCATCATGACCTTTCCTTTTCTTCTTTTTGGACCTTTTCTTGATTTATGCGTGGCATCCTTTGGTTTAGCTTTGCCACTGATTATGATGATCCTGACTTCCGGTGTTTGTGAGCAAACTCAAATCTTTTTTTTTTTTCGGGTCAAAATTTATATTTCCGTTACTCGCGATGATGTCAGCAAAATATAAATTGCCTATGAAGGCTATGATAAAATCCAGACCGCCAATGTCCTTCGGGACATCAGAGGAGCCGCCCTCCCCTCAAGCGTTCTGCTGGATAGGGGGGGCTCCTTTCTCAACATCCAAAGGCCGTGCACTGTACTCTCACGACACGCTATTTGCACGAATTGATTTTAAAGCTTGGAAGGCGGAGCGGCGCAATCGGACGCAGTGGGAGTGCGTGCGGCTGCGGTGGCAGCGCTTCGGCATTTCCAAGAGCTTCAGCAGGTCCCGGTGGACCCATCTACGTCACAGGGCAGTTTGATGATCATCCTACGGCTGCTTTGTTTTCCGTTCCTGCTTCTTGGTGTAGTTGGAACTTCAAGGCTTTTGTATTGAGGTCTTAGTACCTAGGATAGATTCATTGCAAACTGCTCTATCTGTCATTCGAAGATTTATGTTAGGGGTAACTACGGCGCAGTCAGGGTTACAGTTTGTAATTGCATTTGAAACTGCGATTTAGCAGTTTAGTCGGGGCCCGAGTTTCAATTGCAGTTGAAACTCGGGCTGCGCAGTTCAGTTAGGGCCCTCTTGAACAGCAGATAAATTAAAAAAAAAATTAAAAAAAAAAAAAACATCCCTTATGCTGTGATTGTGGTCCTATACAGGATGCTACAGTGTTTGTCTGGAACTGAATGAAGCGAGGCAGTCAGCTGCCTCGCGTGGAATCCGCCCTGCCTGGCTGGCAGGGCGCTACGAGGACCTCACACAAGAAACAAAAAAGGAAAACAACCTGTTTCATGTTCCTCACTTCCTGGCCAGATACATTCCTCAAAGCACTGGTGAGGTGAGGGCCTTCCAGACGTAGGTGGATTCGAAGTTCCTCGTTTCCTTACTTTTTTAGGGCCTCGTTAGACACTCCTTACAGTTTCCTTGAGCCACAAGGAAACGTCCTTGTGGTTTTGAAGGGAAAATTGCGGCGTCGTTACACTCGTCCTTGGGGTCATCCCCCGAGGGTGTTTCCTTGTGGCTTCCCCGCGGCCGTTTTCATACGCAAATTAGCGGCCGCGGGGTCTGTCGTCCTTGGTCCAGCTTCTTTGTCCGTGTGGAGGCTGCGCGGTCCAGCGACGCGAGGTGGGAAACGGCAGTCTGCGGGCGGCGCGAGGAGAAATTTAAACTCGAGAGCGTGGGCATTCAAAATTCAAATTTCGAATGCCAGCTTCGACAGCGACGACGACGTGTGGCTGGCGGGACAACGGCGTCGTGCTGCGGAAAAGGGCCCGGCGGCGGCGGAGGCCACATCCAGAGGGCTCCCTCATCTGCTCCCGCAGCGTGTTGTGCTTCCATCGCCGTGGACCTTTGCGCACGTCGACTGCGCGTTGCTCTTCGCTTCCGTGCGCCGGGTTGTGAGCGGAGAAAAGGGGCCACCTTCTCAACGGACGTCTTCGGAACCATCGTCCGGTGCGGGAGGACGAGACAGACGGCAGCGGAACGACGGGCTATGGAGAGCGGCGCCGCGGCTAGACGTGATGTGCTGAGTCATGGTGAGCTGCAGGCGGTGGCGGCGGCCGTGTCGACGATCGTTCTTCGATGTCAGCAGGAGAGGGCGTTGGGGCGACTGAAGGAGCATTTGCCCGTGCGTGGACGGAGGACATTGACGCAAGATCCGCACGATGGTGCCGAGTTCATGGCGACGTCGGAAGCTGTTGTTCAGCTGTGCTATGCGTTGGGCTGCGGAGTGATACCCCGCGCGACGCAGCGGTGGTGGGTGAAGCGCAGGACAAGAGGAACGTGGGAAGACCTCAGGCTATGCGACGACGCGACTGACGACTACTTCCGCGATAAGCTGCGAATGTCGCCACGAGTGTTCCGGGAGATCGCGGAGGCGTGTGCGCCTCATCTTCAGCCGCAGGTGACGTTCTACAGGGAGCCTTTGCAGCCGGACCAGATTGTGGCGTACGCACTGGACAGGTGGGCTTCAGGTGAGACGTATGAGAGCAGCACGTGCAACTTCGGGATTGGACGAGCTTCTGGGCTGATTGCCGTCCACGACGTGACTGCCGCGCTGCTGAGGGTGTTCGGCGATAAGATTGCGTGGCCGACGGGAGTTCGTAAACAAGTCGTTCTTCGGGCGTTCGCTGATAAAGGCTTCCCCAACTGCCACGGTTGCATTGATTGCACTCACATCTACGTCGACAAGCCAGGGAATGCTACGAGCGAAAATTACTACGATAGGAAGCGTCGTTTCTCCATCGTCGTGCAGGTCGTTGTCCACTTGGACTTGCGTGTGCTGGACGTGCACATGGGATACCCCGGTAGCTGCCACGACATCAGGGTGCTGCAGTTGTCCAGCCTGTCGCTGCGCGCGGAGGAGGGGTCGTTGTTCCGCGGGCCCCCCGTCACATTACCGTTCGGTGTGAAGACGAACGGTTACCTTCTGGCGGACAATGGGTACCCCCCTGCCGAATGGATGGTCGTCCCGTACGGCAGTATCAATCAGAGCGTCGAGCAGGAGCGGTTTGACAACAAGCAGAAGGTGGCAAGGGGAGCTGTGGAGAGGGCGTTCAGCAGGCTGAAGGGCATGCGGCGGCTGTTTCTCCGAACACACAAGACAAACCTTGAGACGCTCCCGCAGCAGTTCACCGTCGTCTGCATACTGCACAACTTACTGATCGACGCGGGGATCCCCTTCGACGAGAATCTGTTGTGGGAGGTCGACGGTAATGGTGTGCGACGACGAGTGGACCTGGGGATCGACGAGCCCCTCCAGCCTGTGTCCATGTTGACGTCGACCCGCGAAGCCTTAGCCCTGAGGCATGCTTTGGCGGAACGAATGAAACACGAATGAGTCGTGTATCATTCATGGACGACAGCACATGAAGATGGCTTAATTGCAACAATGGGCGGACACTAGATTGGTCTTTCCGTCCTGCCTTGATTGGGTCGTTGTCGTCTGTACCTCGACGGGGTTGGTGGTTTCTGTGGAGGGTCGTTATTCGGATGGTGGAAGGCAGCGCGTGGAAGTGCGATCTTGGTGCAATGGTCGGAGGGCAGAATCGCGGTCTCGTCGGCCGTCGGCTTGGTTGCTAGCACTGTTAGGCGAAGTGGTCGGCGGTTTGCGTCGACGATTGTGTTTGGTAAGGATTCGCAATACACGGATGTGCGTCGCGTTCCTTTTTTTTTTATGTTCAAATTTTTTTTTTTTTGGATGCCGTTCATGAGGAGTAGTGCGGAACATGCTCATTGCGGTTGTGAGGTGCGCCTTTTTCGAGAAGAGTTAGAGGTTAGAGGTATGATGTTCATTCCGGTGGCCATGAAACTTTCCCCCCATCTCGGTTTCGAAAAAGAGTTTTGTAGTGCTGTGATTTCTTCTGCGACGTTGGAAGTACTTTTGACAGTCGTTTTCGGCCATTTCCATTGTATGTTCGCATTCCGTGTGCGCCTCTTTCATTGCGTGCATGTCGTGCGTTGGCATTTGTGATTCGTTTGGTTTTCAGCGGCCAAGTATTCCCTCGACTGATGAGTGCAACACGAACACATGGACTGTATGCCACTGGGATGATTCTGGAATGCAAACACACAAAAACAAACAAAAAAAAGAAAAGGAAAAAAAAAAAAACGTCTTCGAAGCGACGATCGAGAATGGCACCTGCAAATGAAGAAGAGATGTGTGAATGTGCATCGAGCACTGCATGGACCGTCAGGTTAGGAAAGAGAGCAATCACACGCTGCAAACATACGAAACATCCGTCCCGAATCGAAGACATGAAGAAAAAAAGGTGCGCTTCCAGCGTGTTAGATGTATATGACGCATGCTGCGCCTACAAGGAAACCAGAAACAACATCGCAGAAACCTACTGCAGACAACGCCGCGCACCGTCGCATGAACACTGGGAACTGCCAAACTAAATGAACAAGCAAGGACACCGACGAGCGAAGTTGCATCTACCACCCTGCCAGAGTGGACAGCCGAAAACGGAGGGCGTCTACACGCAYGACAGACAYGYTGTGCTYRTGCGGAGCRAAGGGAGAGACCAACAACAATCTGTGTCGCGACGCGCCGCCACCTTTCCCGCCGTCCACGTGCCATCACAAGCGACAAGCAAACCAAGGCAATCTAGCACAACACCATCCCTCCACCCCCTACGCGTCGTTTTCGCCATTGTCGTCACCGTCCTCCTCCAAGGGGCCCGAACCCAACCAATCCCTCTTCTTCGCGTCCTCTGGCCCCATGATGCTCGCGTCGTGGCCGAACTTGATGCCGCAGGAAGCCCAATCGGGGATGAACTTCGGGTACTCTCCAAAGGTGGCGTTCACCTTCCCCAGTCTCTCCGTGACGACGTTCGTCGCTCGGATGACGGATCTTCGATAATCGAAGGCGCGATGCATGGACGCGATCAGCGTGGGCTTCGCGACCAGCTGCGCGAAGTAGAAGGCTTCGTAGTGGCTACGATGATCGTCTCCCGCCATGCGCATCAGCCACATGCAGGCAGCCAACAACAGCCTGAAGCAATCCGCGATCCTCGACAGACGATCGTGTGATATGAACCCGTCGTCGACGTTGGCACCCATTTGCACGGCGGTGCGAAATGCATTCGCGACGCACAAGACAGTCGACTCCTGGTACGCAACCATGTCGTCATCCTCCGGCCTGTCGTCGATGTTCACCCCCGCAAACCACAGTGGCAAGTCCATATTGAGGTCGATCGTGTGCGCGCACTCACCACGTTGCTCCACTCCTCGCCATACCACATAACGCGCGCAAGGTCTGTCGCCACCGACTCCAACGCGTACTGGAAAGCGATATTGTATCCGCGGGGACGGTTCCCTGACTTGAACACCCACCCATGCAAGACGAGCAGAACTATGTTCTCTGCAGCCCCCCCGCGGATGATCGCTTGCTGTAGTTGAGCGGGATCAGCAATCCTCGTGAGGCTCGTCGCAGATTTCGGCATGACGACGCTCCTGGACACGACGGGCGCTTGCACCCTGCTAGCGATGGCCTCGAAGTGCTCCCTCGTTCGGTGGACGATGTCGTAGAGTCGGCGCCCCTCCCCCGTTGTCCAGAACGCTTTGTCGTCGACCCATAGGCGGGCACGGTCGGCAAGATCTCTCGCCAACCCTCCCCTCCGCTCCCGGCTTAAAAGGGGGTCGTCATCGCCTCTTTCGCCCTTATTCTCGCCTCGCGCAACCTCCCGCTCCACAACAGGAACCTCCTTTCTCGCCCCCGCCACGACACCGACATTGCCCGAGGACCCCGCGCCTGCACCAGCGCTCGCCACGCGCGCTTCTTGCTGGGCCACCTCACCTCCCCCGCATTCGGTAAACCCTTCATCTACAGCCGTGTTGCGCGGTCGCGGCTGTGACGGCGTGGACGACATGGCGCCCTGAGGTGGCCTTTCTTCCTGCGCGGCGCATATCCTTACTCCCGTCACCGTCGCACATTGCATTGCATTTCGCTGCCTGCGGCTTTCCAATGGCTCGTTGTCCTCGTCACCGACGTCGACGACAACCTCCTTAGCTTTCGTGTTCCTCTGCCCACGACCTTGTTGCCCCTCCGGGGGGGGCGTGAGCAATCTCCTCGCCGCGACCTGATCATTCTTCGCTTGAAGAGTGCTGCCCCGGGGTGCCGCCACGGTGTCATCTGCTGCTTCCTCCTCTGTCATGAACACGTCATCATTTTCGTCTTCGTTCGTTGCCGCCCAATACCGCCCTCGCAGGACAGGCACGCTTGGTGATGGCTCTTCTGAACGGAGTCTCTTCGACTTGGGGACATGCCGCCGACCCACTGCCCGCCCCTGGTGTCAGCAGGGACGTTCTCCCGCTTCTTGCCACAGCCGACGCCTCGCGTAGACATGATTCCCGTGCACTACTGTCGCACTGGTTGGCGAGAGCGCTCCGCGGCAAGAACAAGATCTTCGGTGGTGAATGACGCCGCACCTCCGAACGACGTAGAGTTGTCCGCGACGATAAGGACAGTCTGCTCCGCGTGGACGTCCTTGTGCTTGCCAGACGATCGTTGGGCGCGATCGACGACGACAGTGCAAAAGTCCCACTCGTGGAGCGGAAAGACAGGGGCGACCATGTGATGGTTGCGCGGTGCGTCGAGGACAGAAGGCAGGTGGCGTCCCGCGCGGATTTCGTCGCTGATCACCTTGTGCACCGACCTCCAGTACTGGATATGCCGCAAGGACAGCTTTATGTTGGAGCAGGCGCAGGCCCGCCAGAAACATGGGGCAGCTGGACGGGCCCCGAGCACGATTCTTCGCCTGTCGTCGTTGTCGACAGCGACACGTGTGACAGCAACTCACCAAACCTCCTGCACCCGCACGCCCTTCAGCTTTTGTGACGACCACCGTCCCCGCCGCTCGTACAGACCCTTCCACACTTGCATGGGCGCGCGTCCATACAACAGCAGGGGCCGATGTGAATTTCCTCCAGAGCACTGCCCCCACCAACACC
>BFEA01000042.1:2987822-3020583 GCA_003427395.1 Chara braunii
CAGGCAAACAGACAGACAGACAGACTGACAGACAGACAAACAGACAGACAGACAGACTGACAGACAGACAAACAGACAGACAGACAGACAGACAGACAGACGGACAGAAAGGAGGGGGAGGACAGACAGGCAGTTCCATGGGAGGGGTAGGAGGAGGGGTATGAGGAGGGGTAGGAGGAGGAGGAGGGGTAGGAGGAGGAGGAGGGGTAGGAGGAGGAGGAGGGGTAGGAGGAGGAGGAGGAGATATGTGACTAAATACTGACTACATATATTATATATACATTATATACATATGGGGGGGAAAAAAAATACGTACGCGTATGCGGGTTCTTGGGCACGTACACGTATGCGCACATACGTACGAGTACGCACCGCATACGCGTACGTTGTGCTAGGGGACGATCAGTCGGCTCGGGAGTGAGGAAGAAAGGGAGGTCGGTGACCGTCTGATCGAAGAAGCGCTGGGTCTTGTCATCCCCTAGGGTGACAGAGATGGGAGTCGGAGACCCTGTCGTGGGTAAGCGGGCTTCTTTCACCACACGTGGCTGAACGCGCGTACCTTTCATAGGTACCACTGCGACACCGCGCCCCGATCCTCCTCCCCCGGAGCCTTCTGCGCCCACACCATCTCCTTCTATTATTGTCACCTCGCCTCGACAGTTTGCTCACTTCATCCAACAGGACGACGTCACCTTCTTTATGGTACACGTGACGGATCTCTTACACTATGATCCACCCTGTCCCAACGCTGAGCTTATCCCTCTTGAGCCTGATCCTCCTTCGATCTCCATGACTCCTATCTCTACTTCCCACCTTCCGCCGTTTGTCGAGTCCGCCCCGTCGTCGCGCGCCGACGCTGATGTCGAGGAACTCGCACGCTATACGACCGACTTGGAGCCCGCAGTTTGTGACCTCATTCCAGAGTACCACGAGGTTTTCCCATCGTCGTTCCAGTACGCTGGAATCCGACCAATGCGCGGCGTCAAACACTCCATCCAGCTTGTGCCTGACTATCATGTTCACCACCAGGCACCCTACAGACTCTCGATCCCCGAGGCCACCGAACTCAAGCGTCAGCTTGAGGAGCTTCCGAGACTGGGTTTCATTAAGCCCAGCAACTCCCCGTGAGGTGCACCCGTCCTCTTTGCTCACTAAGCGGATGGAACTCTCCGTCTCTATATCGGCTATCGCGGCCTCAACCGCTACACGGTTAAGAACAGTTACCCCATGCCTCGTTCCGACGAGCTGTTCGACCGCCTAGCAAGCAACCGCTTCTTTACAAAGATTGATCTTTGTAGTGGTTACCATCAGATCCGCGTCACTGCAGCCGACCAGCCGAAGACAACGTTCCGATCTCGCTTAGGCTACTACGAGTTCACGGTGATACCATTCGGTCTCCCCAACGCACCCGCTACCTTTCAAAGATCGATGAACGACATCTTCAGGGACATCTATGATCAGTACGTTCTCGTCTACCTCGACGATATCCTGGTCTACAATCGTATCCTTGAGGAGCATCTCAGACACCTCCGCGACGTCCTTGACCGCTTGAGCAGACATGGCTTCTACGCCAAGCTGAGCAAGTGCCGCATTGCCCAGCACAAAATGGATTTCTTAGGACACTACGTGTCTGACCAGGATCTCGATATGGACGACGCGAAGATCACCCCTATCGCGGAGTGGCCCGTCCCCACATCCGGCAAGCAACTTCGCAGCTTCCTAGGCCTTACCAGCTACTATAGTAATCTCATCCAGGGATACGCTAGGTAGTCCTGCGTCCTTACCTCCATCCTCCTCCAGAAGAACCCACCCTGGGCTTAGACACTCCTCCACGAGGACGCCTTCCGCGCCCTCAAGAAGGCGGTGACATGTGCACCGGTTCTTCACCTACCCGATTTTGATCGCCCTTTTATACTTACCACCGATGCGTCAGGCTTTGCTATTGGAGGACTGTTTTTTCAGATCTTCCCCTCCTCTCCTGATTCCTCTCATCCTCGTATCCCTCGCTTTCCACCACCTACCCCTACCACTGCTTYCCGACTGACGCCTACTCGTCCAGCTACTGACGAGCCYTCTAYTGAYTATTCTCCTACMATCGCCGAGGACGRCWCTRTCGARTCTYGCTCAGGTGATTGTCCGATAGCCTTCTACTCCCGTCAGCTCCTGCCCGCCGAGATAAACTACACTGCTGATGAACGTGAGGTTCTCGCAGTAGTTTATGCCGCTCGGCACTRGCGTCACTACCTGCACGGGGCACCGTTCACGGTGCGTACGGACAACTCTGTTGTCCAGGCTTTTCTGACAAAACCGAAGCTCACTCATCGACAGGCTCGTTGGTGGCGCGACCTATCCGAGTTCAGTTTCACCACTGAGCGCATCAAGGGTGAGACTAATCGGGTCGCAGATGCCTTATCCCGGTCCCCTGACCATGACCAGGAGCAGATCCAGCTCTCTTCCATCTCGGTCACCACTGTCCACCACTCGCTGATCGACGAGTTTCGCACTCAGTACCGCCACTGCCCCGACTATCGCGACATCCACACAACCCTTCGGAGTGGCAAGACCGTCCCAAACTACTCTCTTAGGGACAACGGTCTTGTGTACTAGCACGGCTCACATGGCACCAGAGAGCCCCGTATTTGTGTTCCCTCTACTAGACAGCTCTGTCTCCGAGCTGTAGCAGAGTTCCATGACCAGGCAGTCGCCGGTCATATGGGTTTCCACAAGACGTTGGCTCGTGTGAGCCGCCTGTACGACTGGCCGAAGCGCAAGGACTTTGTGAAGGACTACGTTGCAGAGTGTCTCACCTGTCAGGAGGTGAACAGTGCGAACCACTTGCCTTATGGTTTGCTCCAGCCTCTTCCTATCCTTGAGGGTCGTTGGTAGTCCATCTCGATGGACTTTATCAGTCCTCTTCGTCCTCCGACCCCCCGCGGTCATGATGCTATCCTGGTCGTCGTCGGCCGCTTTACGAAGTGTGCACACTTTGTTTCGTGCCGCTATGCCATCAGTGCACGTGAGGTCGCCGACATCGTGTTTGACCGAGTCGTACGTGACCACGACTTACCTCTGAGCATCATATCTGACCGTGACCCGCACTTTACCAGCCGATTCTGGCGACGGCTCCACGAGGTTTACGGCACCCAGCTCCGCTTCTCCTAATCTTACCATCCTTAGACTGATGGTCAGACCAAGATCACGAACAGAACTCTCAGAGATATTCTCTGAAAGATTGTTCGTGACGACTGACAGTGGGATCTCCATCTTGCCCACGCGGAGATAGCCTACAACCATGCCGTCTCGCCAGCCACGGGGATGTCGCCTTACTATTGCGACCTCGACTATCACCCTCGTGTTCCCGCGGACTTCCTTCGACCGTCACAGATGCACCCGGACACGAGTTGTCCCGCGCTGGATGATTGGGTTGCACACATGACGTCGATCATAAAGACCGCACATAAGCACATAGTCGCTTCCCAGACTCGCATGGCAACACGTGCGAACCGATCGAGGATGAACCATCCATTCAAAGTTGGTGATGATGTGCTTATCGACGCCCGCCACTTACAGCTCGAAGCGGACACGCTTCGCAAGTTTCGACGTCGCTTCTTTGGCCCATGCCGCATCCTCCAGACCGTCGATTCTGATACGGTATCTAGCCCGGTCAACTTTCGTGTGAAGCTGTCCGACTACCTATGCCAGGCTCGTGTGCACGATGTCTACCACGTCTCGTTACTGCGTCCCTATCGCAGACCGTCTGAGCGTTTCGCTGGACGACCATACGAGCGCCCTCCACTCATCATGGTAGACGACCACGAGGAGTTCCTCATTTCAGACATCATTGGTCACCAAGTTACCGATGAAAACCCTCCTCATGTCGAGTATCTCGTACGTTGGAAGGGTTACCCTGATGAGGAGGCTACCTAGGAGCCCCTCGAGCACTTGCAGCACACTCGCATGTTCGTGCGTGCCTATGACCATGCTCGTCGTGCTGGGTTCCCTGCTCCTCCTCAGCCCACTAACCCTCCTCCTTCTCCCCCGGCTGAGGAGACCGCTGAAGTCCAGCCTCCTCCATCTGATGCAGACCTTCAGCAACAGCCGAATGCTTCTGAGCGTCCAAAGCGCACTCGTCCTGCTCGATACGACGATTGACTCTGACTTACCTTCCCACGTCTTTGACTTCTTTGTACTTCATCCACTTCAGTTTTGCTACTTCAGCTCGTCGACGTTGCGGCTCTTCCTCGACGACATTCCGGACTTCTCATCGTGGACGTTATCGGCAGCTTCATGGACTTCATCACGATAAGCTCTGCCTACTTCAGACGTCGTCACTCTCTTACCACTTTAGCCTGTACAGTACCCTGGTTGTGTCGCATGATGGTCTCCCTTTAGCCAGGTTCCTCTGAGTTGGGCTCTTTCTTCGTATACTCATAGGCATCGGGACCGTAGCGTTGCCCTGGCTTCCCATCTTACGGATCTAGCTCCGACCTCCCTCACTTTAGGAGTCATTTGCATGATTCCCTTACCCTTCACCTTTCTACCCTTTGTCGGCCCTCACGCCCTAGTTAGGCAGCCCCACATGCTTCATCTAGGTGCGCCCAGTATACCAGGCTCCCTTGTTCCCTTGCATGGTCGACCCTCCATAGCGGTCACCCCTTAGTCGATCATTACCCGCCATGATGGTCTATCTGTGAGGGTCATTGGTTCTGTTCGCTCCCTGTTCCCTACCCTCATTGAGCCTGATGACATGTGTCTCCCTGTCACTATGTGTGGATTCCCTTAGGAGTTTTCAACCCCTAGGCTGCATTCGCCACCCTCAGAGACCATCCCACCTTTTGGTTTGCGACACACTCCTCATGTGACATATGGTTGCTTTGTTGCTCTTAGACTGAGGCTACTGCCTCTGACATTTCTAGGATTTAGCTGTCCTGCTTTTGCTGTTCTTATGACTTATACACTAGTCAGTTGTTCCCAGACTGAGGCTACTGCCTCCAACATTCTAGGATCTAGTTGTCACAACTTTCTGCTTTCCTAGGACATGTATGCTAGTTAGTTGCTTCTGCTTTCCTAGGACATGTATGTTAGTTAGTTGCTTCTGCTTTCACTTAGGCTGTTAGCTATGACATTGTTGTTTTGTGACATTTTATATCCTAGGTTGCATCGCATGGACTCAGCATGGAGCTTGCTCCGCATCCTAGACTACTCATGTTTTCTTTTTCTTTGGTAGAGTTCCGCTTCTTGGCGGAAGCGTGCTTGTATCTAGGCGATCCATCAAAGACCGAGGATCGTGTAGCGGACCTCTGGTTGGCCTGTGAGACCAGCCCCTTGGCCTGTTCTCACAGACCTGTGTTTTATTCGGGGCAGTCCAGTCCAGGCCGGTACCTCTGTTGGTACCAGCCAGTCCAGTCCAGTCTCGTCAGTCCGCTGGGATATACCCCAACAATTGTCTGTTTTCGAGATCATTCTACACTTGCACGATTTTGGAGTACGTGCGTTGGAGTCTTGTGTGGGAGCTGCGCTGTGCCATCTCGCTCCTCCCTCATCCTCTATCTCCATCATCATCCCAGGCGGAGCACCACACCTGGTGGGTCCGCAACAGCAGCCGAATGTGAAATTTTGAATAGTGAGGGACTCACTTTTATCTCCATTTCTGCTTTGTCCAAGTGTGATGTGTGCGAAGTTCTGAAGTACGGGTATTTTGTTGTATGCATGTTGTGGTGCGAGGGTCTATGGATGCTGAATGTCTCCTTGTCCAAGGTAGATGAATGAGTAGATGTGTGGGCGCTTACAGGCGTGATTCTAGGGAAGCGGGGCGTCAGCCGTCTGCATGGATGCATGAGTGTATTGAAGTTCCCCCCCTTCTCTCACCCCTTGCTGATCCAAGCGTCGTGTGTAGGCGCGGGGATCGTTGCCAACTCTTTCCTTCCTCTCCCTTGTGTGCACAAAGGATCCGGATCAATTGGGCGGTTGTCGCTCCACGACTCACGTCGACCACCAGGGATGTCACTCGCTCGTGTTTCCGTGATGCGGCTGATATCTCTGCGACTCGGCTGCGGCCACACTCGTTCTTAACAACTAAACGACGACCACGACGACAGATCTCTGCACCCGCATTTGGACTAACGTAGAGAGAGAGAGAGAGAGAGAGAGAGAGAGAGAGAGAGAGAGAGAGAGAGAGAGAGAGAGAGAGAGAGAGAGAGAGAGAGAGAGAGAGAGAGAAGGGTAAGGCGAGTTCCATTGATCTGTGTATCGAGTCAGCGTGCGTCTCGACAAAAGTGAGCGGGGGCCATTGCCTGTGCTCAACCTTCAAATCGGTTCCTCGCAGCGCGCCATCGTCCTTCCCGACCACAGATGACGATAGTGTGTACTGCGATGCGGACGTACGACACACTTTACGACGAACTGAGCAGATTCACCTGTATAACCCCGCTAGGGCTTGCCACATAGGAGGGAGTGGATTCGTGTTGATTGACCGGTTCTCTTCCCCTTCCCTAATCCTGCCCTACACTCTACACTGATTTGACAGTGTTACCCTGGTCTGAGGCTCACGCCACATGGCGGCCTCAGTTTAACTGCCGCTGGTGTCGCCAGGGAGATTCGTGTTCCTAGTAGAGATTAGTACTTGGATACAAAGGTGCGGCTCGATCCCCAGAACTCTCCCGCAATGCGAGTGCGCTGCCGACTAACTTTCGGACCTGGGTTCCCCCAGCCCTGCCTGCACTACGTGACGCTGTCGAGCGCATTGGTCCGGCACCGCACCAGGGCAGCGCGGGACCCTCCCGGCCCCGTCACGCAAGAGTAGGTTTAAAAATTCTTCGTCGCAAAATATACATGGAGCTTCCGCAAGCTGCTCCGGCCGAGTGCGCCATCCATACCTCTCGCGAGCCCCTACGACATGATAGGGCCTACACGAGGCACGACTTACCTACACCTTACGGTAGTTGTCATCTCCCTTCGGTGGGCATATCCCCATCGAGCTACCAGTCCACAGTACGAAAGCTAATCAACTGCAATCGCAGAGGTGGACCAGCCGAGGGCGTTTCTCGTTCGCTGTAGCATAGGGGGTACGCGCGGTAATACCCCTCTATCAGACCCGCACGCGAATCGACATCTTGGGGGGCTGAGGTCCCAAGCGCACCTCGTCGTCGGTCGACTAGGACGCATCCCACACACCACGCGCACTCTTCTTTACAAACACACATACACATAAAATAACACATATACGAAACAACACAACACAAACAACGCGACAACGCTCCTAGCCCCTCAATTCCGAACCCATAACTTTCTAATGCGGAAATCAAACAGGCGTAGCGCGAGAGACTTAGTATAAAACCGCGCAGACGCAGAACTAACTCGTATCGACTCGCAATGCAAGCATACGCAAGCGGTCGCAATGATGGCGTACTATGTAGTACCCATACTTATGCGGTCCTCGTTAATCGCGAGGGTCACGTTCGACACTCAAGTGTCGGCTGACACGCGCCTAGAGGGTTAATCTCCTGACGCTGGACAACCGCCATGCGCGGTTGAAGACCACACCCTCTTCTGCACCCTGTGCAGAGGGGTTGAGTAGACAACTTTAAGTTATCGTGGCGGTCGAACATCAAGGGGTTTGACTTTGACGGCTCCCACGGACTATAACGTCCAACTATAAAAA
The DNA here is from genome assembly GCA_003427395.1 of Chara braunii. Taxonomy (NCBI): domain Eukaryota; kingdom Viridiplantae; phylum Streptophyta; class Charophyceae; order Charales; family Characeae; genus Chara; species Chara braunii. The sequence goes on from BFEA01000042.1 coordinate 2,995,483, forward strand.
CTCCAAAGAGCAAAGGATGAAAATGGATCTCCCTTTTTTCTCTCGAGCCATAATCTAGTTAACCCTTGCGCACGATCAATGTAAGTCGCGCGCATACCCGAGACACTTATAAATATATAAGCGTTAACTATAAAGGACGATCACTTCTCATAGTTACAGTAAGGCTCCTCTCAGCCATATAAGTATGAAATCACAGGCAATCACACCCAGAGTCCGAAGCAGAACCATACCTGCAATCACATCAACGAGTCAAATCAACAGCCCACGCGCTACACGGAGTCAACCCCAACCACCTTCGACACTCGTACCCCTCGCTTTAGCCATGCAAGCCCCAAACCTCCTGTCCAACCAACCTTAATTAAATACTCAGCACCTTTGTTAAATGGCCATTCAATAAAAGTCCAGGTGAAACCTTAATAAAACAACGAAATCACAATGCAAACGGACCTGTTATCAGTGATAACAGAAAGTGATCCCCAAGGGATCAAGATGGATCTAGCCTTGAACTTGGATCAAATGATAAAAAAGACCTGTAACACACAGCAGACCAATCCCCAAGCTAAGATCATAAGTGTATGGTGAATACAACTCCATAATACATCCTTACTCAAATCTCCTCATAAGCTAAACCTAAGTCTACTTTTAAGTCAGTACTTAAGCCAAAGATAGACCAACTGCAGAATCTCCCCTTCTCTGGATGGATCGCCTGAATCACCACCTGTCAAAATATAATCTATCTCCTCTAAACTAAGAAAATTTCGGCARCGCTTCCCGTAGGAAAARTGTYTTTCCAGAATTTATAYAAGCCCATATATGAGAGTAGAAATAATCTCTTACTCCTGGAAARTTAAATTTTGTCTAACTYCCTGATTTAGTAAAAATTTGGGCAGCACTCCCTTTACAAAGGRAGAMTTCCTAGATTTATACTAAGTGAGATTTGAACTCACAAGACAAYTTGAGTTCAATTTAGACAAGATTTAACTAACTCCTCAGTTTTGCAGAAATTTCGGCAGCACTCCCTYTAGAAAAGTGTTTTCCCAAACATTTATACAAAGCGAGGTCCAGAACTTGAGAATAACTTTGACTTCTCAAARTCTAATTTTGTCTAACTGCCTGAATTAGTAAAAATTTGGGCAGCACTCCCTCTACAAAAGGAAACTTTCCAGATTCTTACTAAGCCAGATATATGGAAAAGACAAATTGAACTCTGACAAGTCAAAAGTTGACTAACTTCTTGGATTTGTAGAAATTTCAGCAGCGCTTCCCATAGGAAAAGTAGCTTGCCAAGATTTATACAAAGCCAAGTATAAGAAAAAAAATTTCAGAAAATGCAGGAATTGACCTAAGTAAAAAAAATTTATTACAGAAAATGCAGGAATTGACACTAACTCGTATGACTCTAGCACGTGGTGAGCAACTAAAGCGACTACCTATAATACTGAAACTCAAACAGACTAACCATTTCATTCAGTCACATGCAAACCAAACCACGAATGTAAGTACTCTCACCATCCCAAGTTCATTCCATATGAACAGTTCATGAATCTTCAAGTTCTTGAATTTTTATACCCATCTTACATAAGACATAGAGCTGGACCATTCGCCATGGAAACAATGTCCAGCTTGTCTTTATGATATACACGAACAGGTTGCACACCTACTTCTCTCTTTTSTTSGGCAGATGACCAGACCATTCGCCATGGAAACAATGCCTAGTCGCCCTGTGCTGTTTAATATTCAAAATTTAGTATTTCTCTGACTTTGTTTTCAAAAGAAAAAGCAAATATGGGCAGGGGACTGAACCATTCACAGTGRAAACAATGTTCAACTTGCCTAAACTTTTTTCASTTATACTTTGTATTTTTYATTTTCTCTTCTTAATGATATGGCYTAATGCTGGACCATTCACATGAGAAACAATGTCCAGCCGCCAGTTCACATGCAAATATACATAAAGTACTTCCCTTTATACTCAGTTTAATTTATGTGCGTGGTTTTCAGGCTAAACCATTCACCATGGAAACAATGCTTAGCCTTAGACAAAAAATACTCCCTCAGAATAAACAAGAATTTAAACCCCTTCATTCAGGCAAACCCTCAAAGTTAAACTAGAGTAAACAGACCATTCACAGTAGAAACAATGYTTGGTCCTCCAGAAAACAACTAAATAAACATAACAACCAGGCCATTCACAGTAGAAACAATGTTTGGTCCTTCAGAAAACAACCAAATAAACATAGCAACCAGGCCATTCACAGTAGAAACAATGCCTGGCTTTGGTTGACCCTTCCAAACGCATGCAAAACTGTCTTTCTCCCACCTTTCTCCAGTTYTTCCTTAGTCTGCTTTCAGTCAAAGCAAATATGAAACTTAAGCTTCACTCTCACASATTCTTTCCATTTAGACTGATTAGGTCTTGAAGAGAAAGCAATGATCATAGGAATAAACTTATGCATACACCAATCATACTGCAGGGAGATAGGCAAACATGGGTAGTAGTGGGTTATACAAATGAAAATGGTTTGCCTGACAGTTCCCTGCCTCTAGAACTCCTCCTTAGTTCCGGCAGAGCTCCCGCAATCGGTGGGTGGACTCCCCACAGAGTCTTGGTGTGGGCCTATGGGTTGCAATCCCGCCTGCCGCCTTCCTCTCAGAACCACTGGACTAGACTYAGAGTAAGAAGGGTAGAGAAAGRAAGTTTTAGACCCTCRGATCCAAGAAAGGTGCTCTCAGACTCAAAGGAGAGSGCCTTGGTACCTTCAGCGCCTGAGGGCCCTGCAATGGTGGCCAATGTACAAGCTTGGTCAAGTCCAAGTCCAAACTGCTGAACACAATCCTCCTGGTAACTCCTCAAAATTGCAGCAGTAAACTCCCCTTCCCGTCCTTCAAAGACCGCATCGATAATCGATGTTATTCAACAGCAACAACAGCTGTTTTCAGCAACCACAGTCCGCAYGTAGTCTGCAAGTGCAGYGACAACATCCAGCGAATCAACCCGTGCGCAACATGTAGTACACAGCGGCAAAACTCCCATAGTATGTATCAACARATTTTTCACAGCCACGCGGCAGCAATCCTGGCGGCCCTCAGCAATCAAGCAGYAATGCACCATAGGATACARCAACACTCACAGTATCAGCTACGCCACCACCAGGTGGCTTGCTCGCACCCCTAAGTCCGCCTACTACAGRCTGATACGTGCAGCCCACYCACTGTTGCAGCCTCYTGCTGTTCACCAGTTCTCTATTCGAAAAGAGGTAAGCCAACCCCCCCCTTTTCACTCTTCGCTGCCCTCACAGTACCCTGCCAACCGGTCTGGACAACACACCAGTCAACAGGTGAGCCCCCAGCTTCTYGGCCATCGGTTCCCACTGTGCCCTGAGCTAGGGAGTCTCCTCGACGACTATCCGCCACTTGTTGTAGGCCACMYWGGGCRACCCCRCCSTGATGTAATTGGCTTGATGGGTGGCAGCATTCCGACCAGGTAAGTAACCTCTCCTCCTCTTTTTCTCTACGTTGCTTACTGCAGGGGGTCGTGTCCAGTATGAACACGTATGAGAGAATCAAAGAGAAAACAAGGGAAAATCGGGAATGAATCTTTCGCTAAATCGCATCCAGATTCATGCTCCAGGTAAGCYCCCCTCTTTCTGATCCTTCGTATAGCCGACAACGCAGTCTGTACCTTTCTCAACGCAAAAACTAACCCCTCTTACCTAAGTCYGACTATTTCGACTAATTCGGAGTACTCTAAAACCTCACCTAAGCAACTTTACTTACTTGATTCTATAAAGAATCGAGTAAGTTATGTTCCATTTTYTCTCCTTCGYCACAGCYWGTTCCCGCCATTATCACRCAGTAATTTTTCAATTAACTCATCGTTTTACTAACTTTCTAGTCAACCTRACCACAGAATCGGGATCGCCTACCTAAAACCTCCACCTAACATCCTAGCTCGCTCGTTTCCATTGTGTATMGAGTGAGACCTCGATTCTCACCCCKACCACCTCCGCCATAGCCATTCCCACGCAYATCCTCSYCGAACTAACTCTTCTCCTACTCAAACTAACGCTAAAACCAACAGCAGATTCGAACTCGACCGACCGAGAAAAGTTAGTCTAGTATCTTAGTTCRTCGAAATYGGTCAGAAAACGAACGAGTTAGTGCAATTTCACTTTCGTTCGTCTCCCTCCCCGACACTCTCCGCGCACGACTTTTCCTTAGTAGCATCTAACTTACTAATCTTCAGCCTAATCTAACCTCATATYCGGGGTCGCTGGCCYCGAAAACCCCCGGATTCGAGCCTTCCTTTCCCTGACTTCGTCCACRAACGACCCCTTTCTTYTTTYTCCCTTCCACCCCCTCGATATCTCCACGCACTGACTTTTCTTCCTACCTCCTATTACACTCCGCCTTTTTCCAATCCACCTTCACCACTGGATTCGCCTTCYCTCAAAGTCCCAACTTCRACTCSTACCTCACCCAAATTGGTTCAAGAACGGACGAGATATGCCGATTCTCCTTCTCTAGACTATCTTCCTTCCCCGCCATCACCACTGCTCCAGTCGCGTGCACCTTGCACACAAACCCGTCCGGGTTCGTCCACCGTTTGCGCCACCTTACCTTTTCCCTGTCGTCCGCCTTTGCCACGTCCCTCGCTGCGCTCCCCTCTGCTTAGCGCAGTCCGGTGGCCCGCTGCGCTATCGCCCGTTGCTCTGCGCTCTCTTACTCCGCACGCACCTCGCCAAGGATCACGTCCAGGTTCGCCCCTAGGTACTACCTCCCCGTGCCTCACCACTCCGTAGTGCTTCGTTCGTCCGCCCAACTTGTCGTTGCTCCCGTCACAGCGCTCTCCCTGTCTGCGCTGCCACCTACTCCGGCTCCCCGTCATTCCCCCGCCTTTGCTTAGCGCAGCCTGGCCCTTTCGAAGCTACGGGCTCGACAGAAAATAAAAAAAGAATCTCAAAGAGGGAAACTCGTTGACTGTCGGCCCTCTCGGCTCTTTATGCACGCCACCTTTGTGCAGGGTCACGCTAATCTTCCCTGTATCGTTCCAATTTTAACGAATGTCCTGAAGGACTCAAACGGGGCAGCCCCCGCCGATTTACTCTAACGACGCCGTAGTGGTCACGCGCGCCCCACCGTGCGGGTACCTGGCGCGGTCCTATCTCAATGTTCTGCCCCCTTCCGGCTACGGTCGGAAGGTATTTTCCCATGGGCGAACTCCGCCCTTGCTACCCAAACCAAATACCGCCCGCCACTGTGCAGATCGGCAGGGAAGAAACAGCCCCGATACCTTCCGCTCCCTGTGCTTTCGTTGTGTCACGGCACCCCTTGACCTTTTTTTGTGAGACGTGTAGGATTGGAGAATTTCGCCGGCATACCGAACGCACAGGAACCTGTAGGCCAGCCAAAGAGGTGCGTGCTCAAGGTCCTCGACTGCCGGAACGGCCACTCAATCCGTCACCACGTTCAAGCCAAATGGACGTCGGGGCACATAAATAATATTATATATATATATGTATTAATATTACGACGTAAAGGTGATTCACTTAGAGAAAATGCCACCACCGATCGAACGCCGTCGATGGCAAAACCAAGGGGGATAGCCCCACGACCCTTAACCCCATCGGCTCCCTCCTCGATGCTCCGCTGCCGCTGCGTCGGCGCTTGCAGGCCTCGATCCCCGAGCCTTCGTAGTGTCAGTCCAATGTCGTAACCTATACGGCTAAGCCGAAGCCTCAGACCAGCGCCCGCAGAGTACCATATAAGACAGTGCAGCGCGGCACTTTGGGCCAACAAACCGGCTGCGCGGCTCCCATTGCCCGCGCCGACTTGCTTATACCATGCTATAATTGCCCCGCGCGCCATCCTACGACATCCGGCTCACCGCACAAAATCGCGCCGTTATTGCCGATGCCGTTATCGGGGTCGTTCTCCGCACGCGCGCTCGACTTGGTCAAATGCACCAATTAAAAGAAAATATCCTTAATTCCTGCTTAATCAAAAATAAATAAATAATAATAATATCACGAAGCAAAACGACCGAGGTCCGGACCGGCTTTATGATCAACAACAGAAAAGAATCACGCGCGCCTTAAACCTGCACGCCCACGCACTCGCTATTGTGGTCAACCACCTAGTCAGCGTAATTACTGACGCAGCCGCGCTTAGCGCGGTATACTTAAACTCTAGACCAAAACTATTTTCTGTCACTTGCAAAAACCAGGGCGGATACCCTTGTAAGGGTATTCGCACCGACAACTTACCGGACCATATTAAGCGACGTCCATGTCGCTTCGCCAAATCAGAAAGCTATAAATCCATCCACACTCCAAATGCTAAAGAGAAAGGAGCCAATTCGATTAGCCGACAAACACAGGGTAGAGGCCTCCATCAAAGCAAGCCTCCACAACTATATGCTGCCAGGTTTCTAACCTGGGCCTCTCATCGCCCAGAAATTAGGACGCTGACCACATAAGTTCCAAAGACCTTCTCAATCGTCCTCTCCCCGGTCCTAGACAACCTTCGGCTTCTTGTTGGGTGTCCCTAGTCCTGACAAAAACTAGGGACGTGGGCCTTAATCGAGACCTTTTGAAGGCACTCTCGCCTTCCTTCTCAAAATCTCTCGCAATCAAATACACATAAGTATATATGTATACTTAATATCCGCTCAGCTCTTTCTGCAGTCTAATACAGAAAGGCTAGGTCTCCACCTTGGCCCACCATAGCCTGGCTGATCGGACCAGGATCACGGCCCACCGCATTGTTATTTAGCAGCAGTACCCTCGTTGGTTACGCAACGATAGGTTTTCTCCTGATAAGCATTCAATCAGGATTTTTCCCAAAAATTATCAACCATCACTATCCCATGGAGTAATTTCACTAGGGCGGGCACCTCCCCTTAAACTCTTACCCACGCGGTCCCGCAGCCAGGTTGCGCCGACTAGCAGCCATCCAATGGGGTTACGCCCTAGAGGTACTAACTTCTTTTCCGTTAGCTTGGCCTTTCTTCAATATGTCTCAGAATTAGCATCAGTGGTTAGACGGGGGCGTCGCAAAACAAAATCACTGGGTCACTGCACGATACGCAGGGGTCCGAAGACATTTACCAGCCCTCCCTCGATAGGCATGGAATCCTTCGCACGCTTACAAACAAAATCACCGCTAAATCCATCAGGCTGTGACCCCCGACTTGATCAGAGCCAGCAGCCACCCACCCTGAGACATTTGTCGCCCTGCACTCACTGCGACTTTCTCAAACATTCCAAAAAAAAGTGACCCTTTTCGTCAGACTTTATCACTCGTCAGACAACTTAACATGCCATAAATCAGTTTACTCACTTTTGAAGGTGAGTCTTCCAACAACAAAAACATCCCCTTTTCCAAAAATCCAAGGGGCTCTCATCATAAAACAAAACACCCCCTCTTCCAAAAATCACGAGGGGTTTCACCATAGAACAAAAACGCTCTCTATTCCAAAAGTCACGAGGGGTCTCATCATAAAACCAAACACCCCCTCTTTCAAAGTGACGAGGGGTTTCGTTATAGCACAAAACATCATAAAACATTCCCCTTCTCCAAAATTCAAGGGGGTCCCATCATAAAACAGAACATCACTGAGAGACCATCTTATGGGTCTTCATCACTACTTAAGCAATCAACAATCAACATGGTAAGCATTTTCAGCCTCCAGGGCTCATAAATCTTCAAAATCCTCACAACCTTTCACAGACGGACTGCACTTCCTCCCCTTATACTCTGCCTTATTAGTTGCCCATGGGCAGGTCGCACAAGTATACCGAGGAGTAGACAGTTTTGCTTACAGTCATATTCACAGTACCCATGACACATAAGATGTTTTTCACACATTGTTCACACAAACTCATCATACATCAGAGTACAATCACACATGTGAGAGAGACAAGTGATCGTCACATATGAGAATGGTCCCTAAAATAAAATCTCATCATAATATACACTCAGGCAATAAAATGTCTCATACAGAAAGTGTCTCCAAATCATAGCTCACTCAATTCAAGCCAAACCAAACCCACACTCACAACTACCCCTAGAATACATGTCTGATCTGTCTCTCAAAGCCTGTGCGTAGGCCACCTAAATATGTACGTGCCTCATCTAGATCACCCTGATCCTCAAGACTCCAGCTCAGTAGGAACACTAGAGTTCAGATCTAGACTAGTAGCAATCATCAAAAGGTCCTCTGAGTCTAAGAGGGTATCACACTGAACCTAAGCTGATGCCTCACAAAATACTCGCCCACTTACATAGACAAACCGACCCTACTTCCTCAACTCCTTCTGGTTTTGCCTATATAACTGAGCCCTAAGTCCATCGGCGAACTTCTCTACTATCCTACCCTGTTTATCATACATCTTACCCCCTGCCTCTGAGACCTTCCCTTCTGCCTTATCCTCAAGGAACTCGGGACATTCCAAAGCCAGATGCATGCCCCTCTTGCAGTAGAAGCATAACTGGTCAACCTTCCTCTTGAACTTCTTCTTCTGGGCTTAGAGGGTGGCGATGAAGGAGATCTTACCAAGGTACTGACGAACCCCTGCTGCTCTGATCGAGGAGTTGTGGTACTAACCACCTCCTGTTGCTCTATCCCAGGAACCGATCCCCCAGACCCAGATCTAGTAGCCCAAGATCCCAGTCTGCTCCTCAAATCCCCTGTCGCTGGGACGCACTCAGGCACGTCCAACCTCTGAGGTCTGCTCTCGAGCATCTCCCCTGGCACCACCACGGGCTGCTGCTCAATTTCCTCTGGCTCATACTCAGGCGTGCCCAGCCTCTGGAGCCCTCCCTCGATGACACCCTCCGCCTCAATCCCCATCTCTCTCTCAAGAGGGTCCTCTATCCTCTGCTCGGGTGAAAACAAACTCGCCTCCTCCTGCATGGTATGCACTGCCCGAAGGAGCACGCCCATGGATCCCTCTGCTGAGCCCTGAGCCGGCTCACTGCTAGATGGTGGTAGCCCCTCCTCAACTGCCAAAGGTACGACTGGGCCCGCCGTTGCTACTGGCAGCGTCGCGAGCTCGGTAGGGGCTCTGAACTCGAACGCCTCTCTCTCCTCCTGTTTCCTGACTCTCGCCTCCTCTGGCTCAAGGATAACTCTCCCCATAGGTGGCTCCTGGCGAGGCTCTGCTGCAGATGGCAATCCTGGTAACCCATGTCCTGGCTGCCTCTGCTCTCCCTGCCTGCTGCTCTCTGGCTTGTCCACCTTTCCCTGGGTTTGCTGCCTCAGGCTCTCAATGATAGCTGCCTGGCTGACCACCAATGCCCTGAGTTCCTAGATTTCCATCTCCATAGCCCTTGGCGTACTTCATGGCTTGCTTCCTTTATCTTCTTCCCTGCCAGATCGCCCTCCAATAACAAGTGCCGGTCAAAAGTTGTCTTGGCCATGAACTTGATTTTTCGATCCAATCTCTCATCCGCCTTTCTTGCTACCCCAAACCCGGCTATGACTGGCGAAGGAAGCTCCTCTCCTCTCTGCTTCCAGAAGTCCCTCCACATCTCATGGATCTCCAGGGCCCTAGCTGGCGCGCTGGGTGGCTAACCTAGGAGCGTCCCTGCTGCCTCCGATGTTTGCCTCTCCTGCCGCTGCTCTGGAAGCTCCCCCGCTGCCTCCAACCTCTATTCTCTTGCCATATCTCGTCTATCCTCCTGGCTCTTCTCGCCCTCTTTTCCTCTGCTGTCTCTCCAGCTGGCGCTCTTTCCCTCGTGCGGAGGTCGACCCTCTTCGGGATCTCTGCCTCCATCTCCTTCTTGGGCTGGCACGACTTCTGGCGCGGCTTTGCATGTACTGGCTCTTCCAGGTCTGGGTGCTCCAGGGCATGAGCTGCTAGGTGCCTGTCAATCAGGATCAAGGCTTCTCTCCTTATAGTTGCCCTCTCTCTCCTCCTTTCTACCTCCCTTCTGGTGAAGGGGTCTTTTCTGATGAAGGCAATGGGGCCTCCTCTCTCTGCAACCTCTCCCCTGCCTGGCGAGTGCTCCCTGGTGCATCCCCGAGTCTCAAACCCACCGCTGGCGTCTGTGGGGGCGTGTCCTCTCCAACCTCTATCACTTCCTTCCCTGCACGTCTCCCCTAATCGCCCATCCATCTCTCTCGCTGGGTATCTCGGACCTCCTCTCGTGGCACCTCCTCTCGTGACACCTCCTCTCGTGGTACCCCCTCCTGTGGCATCTCCTCTGCCTGCTCTCCATGCTCCTCACCCTGAGGCGACGCCCTCCACCGAGAGATATCCAAATGCGTCTCCAATTCCCTCAAGGGTCCCTCAGATGCTGGCGGCTCCTCTTGCGTGCGTGTTGGCGACCTCCTCAATCCACCCTCGGTGAACTGATGGAACTCCACTGGTCCCAACCCACACTCAGGGTATGCCTCTCGCTCCTCAGCCTCTTGCTCCGGCTCCGGTTCCTCTTCTCTCTTGGCTAGGGCCTTTCGTCCTCCTCGAGATGGTCTCGCCTCCTTGGGCTCAGGGTCCCTCTGCCTCTGACTCCTCTGACGCCTCTCAATTCTGGGCTGAGGGGGCTCTGGCTGTCGAAAGGCCTCTCTCAGATGTGCCTTGCAGCTTTCCCAGTCTCGGGCCATGCTTCTAACCTGTCTAGCCAGTGGTATTTCCGCCTTCCTGGTCCAGAGTGGTAATGTCTGCATCTAATCGTCTCTCGGTATACCCTGCCCCTGCATGAACCACTCAAACGCGGGGATGAAGTCTGACGCGTTTCCAATCTCCAGGTGGATCGGCCTGCCATCAGATCTCACAGGCGAGGGTCGCAGCTCCTGCATCCTCAACTCCACCTCTGTCCTCGTCGTCGCCTCTCTATGGATCCGTGCGATGGGCTCCTCGAATCTGCCGACTCCCCTCAGCATCTCAATCCCCTGGATCACAGTCCAACCCATACGTCGCGCATGCTCCCAGAAGCTGTCTAGGAATAGCTCGATATCGCCACCGTCGTACTCTGGAGTGTTCTCTCAATGGCGAGGCCCAGGCCGCTCAAATCCTCCTGATGCGTCCAACGGCCGCTGAGGCGGCCGTGTCCCCTTCCCTCCTCTTGGCATGACTGTCTTCGTAAAGTCAGACCTGCACAACAGGCGAAGGAGACAACAGACACACATTTGGGTAAGCAAACAGGTGATAGTCAAAGCAAGCTCAGATGATAGTCAAAGCAAGCTCAGACCAGACCACGCTCATGCAACATGCATCCTACCTAACCTACATACCCTATTACTTCTATTATAAAGGTAGTGAGGTCATCTCTCTTACCTCTTCTCTCGCCACAAATTTCTTCAGTCACATTCCAGATACCCAATCCTTCCACTCAGTCGCATTTAACTCTTCAATCTGGTATGCTCCGAAGTCTCCAACCCGTACGATCCGATAGGGACCTAACCACCTCTTATCGAGCTTCCTAGACCACTGCTTCTCCAAAGATGAATCATAGAGGAGCACGACATCCCCAACTGCCAAAGGTATTTTCCTCACCCACGCAGACTGATCCCATCGAGTCTTATCATCCATTCGGCTTCTCGCCATCTGATCGGACGCCTCCTGGATCCTTTCTTCTATCCCCCCTATCTGCCGCGCCCGAATATCGAGCAGTTCTTTGAATGACAGGCTAACCTCCAGATCCTAGCGCCTCCATGTCTTAAGAAAACTCTCGATAGGGAAGGTGGCGTGCCTTCCATACCACAGCGTCGCCGGTGCGTACTTGGTGGATCTTTTTACTGTAATGTTCTCGACAAAGAACGCCGCCCTTAGGTATCTTGGCCATTGATTAGGCCTACCTTCGATTCACTTAGCCAGGAGGCTCGTAATAGTACTATGTCCTCTCTCCACGTGAGCATTTGCCTGGGGGTGCGAGGCCGTGGTGTAGCTGGTTGCTACACTATACCTTGATAACAATTCTTGCACCTCCTGGCAAGTAAACTCTGATCCCCTGTCCATTACGAATTCCCTGACGAAAGGATAGCGTAGATAGTACTCCTCGATGCAACTTACCAAGACTGACCCGGTCTTTGTGCGAATAGCACGCCCATCTACGAGCCCAGATAGGTTATCGCGCGCATCGAAGATATAGTTATACCCCTGATCCCCAAACGGCATAAAAAGTAGATCGAGATGCACTACGGCCCCCACCTCTCGCTCTAACCTTGGATGCAGCGACTCTCCTTGCCTTAAACGGGATCTCTCCTGGCAAGGTACGCAAGATCGACAGAATTTTCCGACCATGTCCATCATCCCGTCCCAGTAGTACAACTCACTTATTTTGGCATACCGTGGCTTGTACCCCTCGATGCCCTCCTGCAATGCCATCATGAAGCACTGCTACTACATCGATCTGACGATTCCTACCGCAGACAACTCTCCTGGGATTCCCCACTTCTCTTCTCACGAAAAGGTGGCCGTCTCGCACTAAGTAGCGCTGCAGCATCCTTTAAGCTCTATCGCTTGCATCCCTAAGCCGCATTTCACATGACAGAAGAAGCCCCAGCTCTAGGTAGATCCCGTCATACTCCTCTACACGAAAAGCCTCCTTAATCTCCCCCTCCTCGAACTCGTTGTCCTGACTCTCGGGCACTTTGTCCACATTCCCCGCCGGGTTCAACGAGCCTGACTGGCCGAGGCTTTCCTGCAATAGTGTGTTGACGAGGAGATACATTCCTCCCATCAGGTTCTCATGTCATTCTACTTGGTCAGGTCCTTCCTCAATCGTCCTCACGTCCTCCACCAGACTATGCGAGCTGGCCAGCGCTAACTCCATCATCCACTGAACACCCTTACCACCTAATGGATCCTCTTCTTCAAAGGGTTTGAGGACTAGCTCAACCCTCCTTTCATACCCATTTGGCGCTTGCCAGATAGGATAGCCTACACAGCTGGGCACTCGCGGCGGCCACTTGTTGATATGAAGACGAACATCTTCTTCCTGATCCATAAGTCAATCAACTGGGGGCGTATTCTCCACCACCTCCCCTTCCTGTTTATCCCAGTTGATCCGACTCAGCCCGTCCGCCCGGTTCTTATTACCAGGAATCCGTTCCAATTCGAAATTGAACATCTAGACGTACGTCATGGCTCTGCCGGAACCTCCGACGCTCACTTTCCGATTCTTGAATCGTGAAGGATCCTAGATTGGGCCGGTTTCTTATATTCCTCGGTCCTGTGTTCCTGCAGGTCATTATTTCGTAATTCCCGCAGGAAGGGTCGCATAAGAGGAGGATTAACATCCCGTCCTGCTTATTGAATATCACGGTCTCCGTCCTGCTTAGGAATGACCTCCCCAGGAGGATTCCGTGATCCACGTCTAGCATGATGAAGAAGCAAGCCCGGGCCTTCACCTTTCCAACCTCGATGAGTACATTTGAGGTTGTCCCACAAAATACGGCCTTGCAGCTGGCTCCGTGCAGAATACCGCAGTCGGAACGGTCTATATCCAGCCCGAATCTGATCGCGTCCGCTTCCCGACTAATGTTCATCTCTGCTCCGGTGTCCACCATTGCTGCGCACATGGAACCCTTCACCACCAAATTCATCGTGCCGCAGGCTACGCACTTCCAGTCCATCTTCGCACCTGACTCCGCCCACTCTGCCTCCTTGGGCAGGATCGTACCCAGATGGACATTGGGCACCAGGCGCCGCGACAATCTCTCGTTCAGTTCATCGCGGAGTCGCGGGGCCGACGCTAGGATTTCCTTCAGAGTCATGAGGTCATTGTGCCCTTCTAGTAGCCGGTCGATCACTTTTTCCACGTCAAACCCCTCCTCCAGCTGAACCGCGTACTTCTTCCTTTTGGGCGGTCCGTCGCGCATGACCGGCTCGACCTCTCCCCTGGCTCCCTTTTTCCTTGCCCGCTGCTCCGCTCTCTGATCCTCCTCCCTGCGCAGCCTCTCGTCCTCTTCCTCCTCATTGTCGTCATCCTCCACTTCCACAACCTCCTTTCTTTTTCCTGGCTCCAGCTCCCTCCTGGGAGGCTTTTGGCTGGCGCTGGCTTTGGCTTGACTTCTCTTTCGTGCTACCTGCGCCAGCCGGGCCTGCGGAGTGAGGGGTCTCCCCATCATTCCCGATTGTGGGCACAACCCTACCACATTTACTCTGGGTCGCCCAGGCGCTGACTCCGAACCAGAGTCGTAGAGGAACACCTTGGGGATGTTAGACTTCCATTTCCTCACTTCCTCACAGAGGCCCACCAACTTCTGTTGGTACTTCCCCATCTTATGCAGCAGGTCCTTCATTTTCCCAAACAAGACGGACGAAGGTTCCATACTTTCTTCCTCATTCTCGTCATCTGACTCAATGATTATGGGTTCTTCCCCCTTACTTCCTCCTCGTGGCCCTTGAGTCACTTCCTCATCGCTTTCCACTTCCTCTACCCCAATCGGTGGTTCTTCCTTTTCCTGCCATAACCTGAACATGGCAGGGGGTGGTGGCCCAGCTGCCGCCCTTCGTTGAGCTTCCGCCCTCACTCCTCCAAACCTTCTGTCAGTGGCCTCCCCAAACTGATCGTTGATGTTCCCATCCATAGTGGAGGAAATCAGCCCGCTCCTCTCGTCTTCCCGTATTATATTACAGAACCTTATAGTGTGGCCTTATTGGTCACAATGTCGGCAGATGGCCGTCCTCGAGTCAAAACGGGGTCTTCCATACCCCTGACTTCCCTAATCCCCCTGGCCTTGATACCCCTGGCCTTGGTACCCTTGGCCTTGGTACCCCTGGCCTTGGTACCCCTGGCCTTGATTCCCTTGGCCTTGGTACCCCTGGCCTTGGTACCCCTGGCCTTGACCATTCCATTGCCTTCCTCTTCCGCCGCCATTCCTACCTCGCCCCCTTCCTCCACCCTTGCCTCCGTTGCCTTGATTGCCCTGCCCCTGGTTCCCACCTCCAACCACGCTTCCCTGTGAACTAGGAGCGGGTGACGGTGGCGGGGCCACAGGCTGGGCATTGGCTGCGGGGTAGATGGGTGGCGGCATACTCGTTTGCGGTCCGGCTACTGGTGGCGGGCTACCCCAAGGTACGATTGCATTGATCACCGGCCAGGGCCACTGTCCGTAGGAGGGCGCCCCTCCTTGCGAGGGGCCCATACTAGATGATGGAGCCGTCACATTCAAAAGGGTTGCTGTCAAGGCTTGAGGTGCCTGCGCTTTTCCTGATCCTTGTCCGCTCTGTGCCAAGTTACGCACTTTGCGCTATGCCTTCGTCAGGCGCAGCGGCACCGGCTCTTCCTCTTCCAAGAGCTCCTCCTGAACAACCTCCTCCATCACCGGCTCCGTCCCTTTCACTTGGACAGTCGTTACTACCCTCCTTTGCACCATCGGCTCTGTCGCATACCCCAGCTGTGCCAATACGTATGTAACAATCCTTGTTACCCCCGGGGTCCCAAAAGTGGTCGCATCTCTTTCCTTTCTCTTCTGCCTTTGCAGGCGTACCTGACGTTGCTCCACCTGGTCGAAACACCCAACTTCTACCCCTCTGTCAATGGTGGCCCAGGTGAGCTTGGTGCTACCCCCTCCATGTCTCGTCAACTCGACGGCCTCCGATGTCGTGAGCAACCCTAGGAAAATGGCGCACTGTGCTTCCTCCGAAATCCCATGGACCTTCCGCGCCCTCTTCTTAAATTCTTGAACAAAGACCCCTATCATCGTAAAATCATCTTTGTTCATCGCCTTAAGGTCCACGGTAGTCAATAGCCTATCTCCCAGGCGGTATTTCCTCTGCATCCCCTCCTTGAACCTCTCCCAGCTACCTTGGGACGCATCTATGACTTTCTTCACTTCCTGGTGGTAGCTGTGGAGGACACACTGAAGAATGCATTGGAACTTTACAACGTCCGACCGCCCAACCAAAGCTTGTTCCACCCGCTCCAGCCATTCTGAAACCCTCTCCCCACAAAAGTGGAAGGTATCGACTTTAGGGATATTGCTCGGGTTCCTTTCATACCGGTCAATGGCCGCAAGGAGGTCATCGAGCGTCAGGCCCTTCTTGGGACCACCCGATGCGCC
This sequence comes from Chara braunii, assembly GCA_003427395.1. NCBI lineage: Eukaryota > Viridiplantae > Streptophyta > Charophyceae > Charales > Characeae > Chara > Chara braunii. Next base: position 3,011,498 of record BFEA01000042.1, read on the forward strand.
GCCGCCCTGTGACATCTTGACATACTTTTCCCTTCAAGTTCCCTGATAAGAAAGAAAAAAACAAGCATACTTCGTTTATTCAGCATCGCACCTTGACCGGTCTCTTCCATCCGTCCTACCTATCCCTTACTACATACCTTTACCCAATGCTACACGTTCGTTCTTCATATCTTCCCTTACTCAGGTAGGTAAATTTCCTCACCTATACTTAATCATTCATTATCTTTCCTTACTTTATCGTCCTTCCTTTATGCCCTTTTCTCATTCACTTCTCATACCCGGATGTCGTTCCACCAGGGACAACGGTAGGCTTTTCGTTATCTACGGCAATGACGCCAACCTGTCGAGCGCATCGGTCCGGCACCGCACCAGGGCAGCGCGGGACCCTCCCGGCCGCGTCACGCAGGAGTAGGTTTAAAAATCCTTTGTCGCAAAATATACATGGAGCTTCCGCAAGCCGCTCCGGCTGAGTGCGTCAGCCATACCTCTCGCGAGCCCCTACGATAGGATAGGGCCTACGCGAGGCACGAGTTACCTACACCTTACGGGAGCTGTCACCTCTCTTCGGTGGGCGTATCCCCGCCAAGCTACCAGTCCACAGTACGAAAGCTAATCAGTTGCAATCGCAGAGGTGGACCAGCCGAGGACGTTTCTCGTTCGCTGTAGCATAGGGGGTACGCGCGGTAATACGCCTTTATCGGACCCGCACGCGAATCGGCATCTTGGGGGCTGAGGTCCCAAGCGCAACCCGTCGTCGGTCGACTATGACGCATCCCACACACCATGCGCACTCCACTTTACAAACACACATACACATAAAACAACACATATACGAAACGACACAACACAAACAACGCGACAACGCTCCTAGCCCCTCGGTAGCGAACCCATAACTTTCTAATGCGGAAATCAAACAAACGTAGCGCGAGAGACTTAGTATAAAACCGCGCGGACGCAGGACTAACTCGTATCGACTCGCAATGCAAGCGTACGCAAGCGGTCGCAGTGATGGCGTACTATGTAGTACCCATACTTACACGGTCCTCGTTAATCGCGAGGGTCGCGTTCGACACTCAAGTGTCGGCTGACCCTCGCCAAGAGGGTTAATCTCTCGACGCTGGACAACCGCCATGCGCGGTTGAAGACCACACCCTCTTCTGCACCCTATGCAGAGGGGTTCAGTAGACAACTTTAAGTTGTCGTAGCGGTCGAACATCAAGGGGTTTGACTTTGACGGCTGCCACGGACTATAACGTCCAACTATAAAAACTCCAAAGAGCAAATGATGAAAATGAATCTCCCTTTTTTCTCTCGAGCCATAATCTGGTTAACCCTTGCGCACGATCACTGTAAGTCGCGCGCATACCCGAGACACTTATAGATATATAAGCGTTAACTATAAAGGACGATCACTTCTCATAGTCACAGTAAGGCTCCTCTCAGCCATATAAGTATGAAATCGCAGGCAATCACACCCAGAGTCCGAACCACAACCATACCTGCAATCACATCAACGAGTCAAATCAACAGCCCACGCGCTACACGGTGTCAACCCCAACCACCTTCGACACTCGTACCCCTCGCTTTAGCTATGCAAGCCCCAAACCTCTTGTCCAACCAACCTTAATTAAATACTCAGCACCTTTGTTAAATGACTATTCAATAAAAGTTTGGGTGAAACCTTAATAAAACAACGAAATCACAACGGCTAAAACCTTTTCGGTTGAGTGTGGAGGGTGAGTCGAAATTGAGTCGTAGACCAACGAATCGGCAACCGACCTGTTATCAGTGATAACAGAAAGTGATCCCCAAAGGATCAAGCTGGATCTAGCCTTGAACTTGGATCAAATGATAAAAAAGACCTGTAACACACAGCAGACCAATCCCCAAGCTAAGATCATAAGTGTATGAAGAATACAACTCCATAATACATCCTTACTCAAAATCCCCTTATAAGCTAAACCTAAGTCTACTTTTAAGTTAGTGCTTAAGCGAAAGGTAGACCAACTGCAGAATCTCCCCTTCTCTGGATGGATCGCCTGAATCACCACCTGTCAAAATATAATCTATCTCCTCTAAACTAAGAAAATTTCGGCARCGCTTCCCGTAGGAAAARTGTYTTTCCAGAATTTATAYAAGCCCATATATGAGAGTAGAAATAATCTCTTACTCCTGGAAARTTAAATTTTGTCTAACTYCCTGATTTAGTAAAAATTTGGGCAGCACTCCCTTTACAAAGGRAGAMTTCCTAGATTTATACTAAGTGAGATTTGAACTCACAAGACAAYTTGAGTTCAATTTAGACAAGATTTAACTAACTCCTCAGTTTTGCAGAAATTTCGGCAGCACTCCCTYTAGAAAAGTGTTTTCCCAAACATTTATACAAAGCGAGGTCCAGAACTTGAGAATAACTTTGACTTCTCAAAATCTAATTTTGTCTAACTGCCTGAATTAGTAAAAATTTGGGCAGCACTCCCTCTACAAAAGGAAACTTTCCAGATTCTTACTAAGCCAGATATATGGAAAAGACAAATTGAACTCTGACAAGTCAAAAGTTGACTAACTTCTTGGATTTGTAGAAATTTCAGCAGCGCTTCCCATAGGAAAAGTAGCTTGCCAAGATTTATACAAAGCCAAGTATAAGAAAAAAAATTTCAGAAAATGCAGGAATTGACCTAAGTAAAAAAAATTTATTACAGAAAATGCAGGAATTGACACTAACTCGTATGACTCTAGCACGTGGTGAGCAACTAAAGCGACTACCTATAATACTGAAACTCAAACAGACTAACCATTTCATTCAGTCACATGCAAACCAAACCACGAATGTAAGTACTCTCACCATCCCAAGTTCATTCCATATGAACAGTTCATGAATCTTCAAGTTCTTGAATTTTTATACCCATCTTACATAAGACATAGAGCTGGACCATTCGCCATGGAAACAATGTCCAGCTTGTCTTTATGATATACACGAACAGGTTGCACACCTACTTCTCTCTTTTSTTSGGCAGATGACCAGACCATTCGCCATGGAAACAATGCCTAGTCGCCCTGTGCTGTTTAATATTCAAAATTTAGTATTTCTCTGACTTTGTTTTCAAAAGAAAAAGCAAATATGGGCAGGGGACTGAACCATTCACAGTGRAAACAATGTTCAACTTGCCTAAACTTTTTTCASTTATACTTTGTATTTTTYATTTTCTCTTCTTAATGATATGGCYTAATGCTGGACCATTCACATGAGAAACAATGTCCAGCCGCCAGTTCACATGCAAATATACATAAAGTACTTCCCTTTATACTCAGTTTAATTTATGTGCGTGGTTTTCAGGCTAAACCATTCACCATGGAAACAATGCTTAGCCTTAGACAAAAAATACTCCCTCAGAATAAACAAGAATTTAAACCCCTTCATTCAGGCAAACCCTCAAAGTTAAACTAGAGTAAACAGACCATTCACAGTAGAAACAATGYTTGGTCCTCCAGAAAACAACTAAATAAACATAACAACCAGGCCATTCACAGTAGAAACAATGTTTGGTCCTTCAGAAAACAACCAAATAAACATAGCAACCAGGCCATTCACAGTAGAAACAATGCCTGGCTTTGGTTGACCCTTCCAAACGCATGCAAAACTGTCTTTCTCCCACCTTTCTCCAGTTCTTCCTTAGTCTGCTTTCAGTCAAAGCAAATATGAAACTTAAGCTTCACTCTCACACATTCTTTCCATTTAGTCTGATTAGGTCTTGAAGAGAAAGCAATGATCATAGGAATAAACTTATGCATATACCAATCATACTGCAGGGAGATAGGCAAACATGGGTAGTAGTGGGTTATACAGATGAAAATGGTTTACCTGACAGTTCCCTGCCTCTAGAACTCCTCCTTAGTTCCGGCAGAGCTCCCGCAATCGGTGGGTGGACTCCCCACAGAGTCTTGGTGCGGGCCTATGGGTTGCAATCCCGCCTGCCGCCTTCCTCTCAGAACCACTGGACTAGACTTAGAGTAAGAAGGGTAGAGAAAGGAAGTTTTAGACCCTCGGATCCAAGAAAGGTGCTCTCAGACTCAAAGGAGAGCGCCTTGGTACCTTCAGCGCCTGAGGGCCCTGCAATGGTGGCCAATGTACAAGCTTGGTCAAGTCCAAGTCCAGACTGCTGAACACAATCCTCCTGGTAACTCCTCAAAATTGCAGCAGTAAACTCCCCTTCCCGTCCTTCAAAGACCGCATCGATAATCGGTGTTATTCAACAGCAACAACAACTGTTTTCAGCAACCACAGTCCGCATGTAGTCTGCAAGTGCAGCGACAACATCCAGCGAATCAACCCGTGCGCAACATGTAGTACACAGCGGCAAAACTCCCATAGTATGTATCAACAGATTTTTCACAGCCACGCGGCAGCAATCCTGGCGGCCCTCAGCAATCAAGCAGCAATGCACCATAGGATACAACAACACTCACAGTATCAGCTACGCCACCACCAGGTGGCTTGCTCGCACCCCTAAGTCCGCCTACTACAGGCTGATACGTGCAGCCCACCCACTGTTGCAGCCTCCTGCTGTTCACCAGTTCTCTATTCGAAAAGAGGTAAGCCAACCCCCCCCTTTTCACTCTTCGCTGCCCTCACAGTACCCTGCCAACCGGTCTGGACAACACACCAGTCAACAGGTGAGCCCCCAGCTTCTCGGCCATCGGTTCCCACTGTGCCCTGAGCTAGGGAGTCTCCTCGATGACCATCCGCCACTTGTTGTAGGCCACCTTGGGCGACCCCACCCTGATGTAATTGGCTTGATGGGTGGCAGCGTTCCGACCAGGTAAGTAACCTCTCCTCCTCTTTTTCTCTACGTTGCTTACTGCAAGGGGTCGTGTCCAGTATGAACACGTATGAGAGAATCAAAGAGAAAACAAGGGAAAATCGAGAATGAATCTTTCGCTAAATCGCATCCAGATTCATGCTCCAGGTAAGCCCCCCTCTTTCTGATCCTTCGTATAGCCGACAGCGCAGTCTGTACCTTTCTCAACGCAAAAACTAACCCCTCTTACCTAAGTCCGACTATTTCGACTAATTCGGAGTACTCTAAAACCTCACCTAAGCAACTTTACTTACTTGATTCTATAAAGAATCGAGTAAGTTATGTTCCATTTTTTCTCCTTCGTCACAGCTTGTTCCCGCCATTATCACGCAGTAATTTTTCAATTAACTCATCGTTTTACTAACTTTCTAGTCAACCTGACCACAGAATCGGGATCGCCTACCTAAAACCTCCACCTAACATCCTAGCTCGCTCGTTTCCATTGTGTATCGAGTGAGACCTCGATTCTCACCCCGACCACCTCCGCCATAGCCATTCCCACGCATATCCTCCCCGAACTAACTCTTCTCCTACTCAAACTAACGCTAAAACCAACAGCAGATTCGAACTCGACCGACCGAGAAAAGTTAGTCTAGTATCTTAGTTCGTCGAAATCGGTCAGAAAACGAACGAGTTAGTGCAATTTCACTTTCGTTCGTCTCCCTCCCCGACAGTCTCCGCGCACGACTTTTCCTTAGTAGCATCTAACTTACTAATCTTCAGCCTAATCTAACCTCATATCCGGGGTCGCTGGCCTCGAAAACCCCCGGATTCGAGCCTTCCTTTCCCTGACTTCGTCCACGAACGACCCCTTTCTTTTTTTTCCCTTCCACCCCCTCGATATCTCCACGCACTGACTTTTCTTCCTACCTCCTATTACACTCCTCCTTTTTCCAATCCACCTTCACCACTGGATTCGCCTTCCCTCAAAGTCCCAACTTCAACTCGTACCTCACCCAAATTGGTTCAAGAACGGACGAGATATGTCGATTCTCCTTCTCCCCGCTATCTTCCTTCCCCGCCATCACCACTGCTCCAGTCGCGTGCACCTTGCACACAAACCCGTCCGGGTTCGTCCACCGTTTGCGCCACCTTACCTTTTCCCTGTCGTCCGCCTTTGCCACGTCCCTCGCTGCACTCCCCTCTGCTTAGCGCAGTCCGGTGGCCCGCTACGCTATCGCCCGTTGCTCTGCGCTCTCTTACTCCGCACGCACCTCGCCGAGGATCACGTTCAGGTTCGCCCCTAGGTACTACCTCCCCGTGCCTCACCACTCCGTAGTGCTTCGTTCGTCCGCCCAACTCGTCGTTGCTCCCGTCACAGCGCTCTCCCTGTCTGCGCTGCCGCCTACTCCGGCTCCCCGTCGTTCCCCCGCCTTTGCTTAGCGCAGCCTGGCCCTTTCGAAGCTACGGGTTCGATAGAAAATAAAAAAAGAATCTCAAAGAGGGAAACTCGTTGATTGTCGGCCCTCTCGGCTCTTTATGCACGCCACCTTTGTGCAGGGTCATGCTAATCTTCCCTGTATCGTTCCAATTTTAACGAATGTCCTGAAGGACTCAAACGGGGCAGCCCCCGCCGATTTACTCTAACGACGTCGTAGTGGTCACGCGCGCCCCACCGTGCGGGTACCTGGCGCGGTCCTATCTCAATGTTCTGCCCCCTTGCGGCTACGGTCGGAAGGTATTTTCCCATGGGAGAACTCTGCCCTTGCTACCCAAACCAAATATCGCCCGCCACTGTGCAGATCGGCAGGGAAGAAACAGCCCCGATACCTTCCGCTCCCTGTGCTTTTGTTGTGTCACTGCACCCCTTGACCTTTTTTTGTGAGACGGGTAGGATAGGAGAATTTCGTCGGCATACCGAACGCACAGGAACCTGTAGGCCGGCCAAAAGAGGTGCGTGCTCAAGGTCCTCGATTGCCGGAACGGCCACTCAATCCGGCACCACGTTCAAGCCAAATGGGCGTCGGGGCACATAAAAAAATTATGTATATATATATATATATATATATATATATATATATGTATTAATATTACGACGTAAAGGTGATTCACTTAGAGAAAATGCCACCACCGATCGAGCGCCGTCGATGGCAAAACCAAAGGGGATAGCCCCACGGCCCTCAACCCCATCAGCTCCCTCCTCGATGCTCCGCTGCCGCTGCGTCGGCGCTTGCCGACCTCGATCCCCGAGCCTTTGTAGTGTCAATCCAATGTCGTAACCTATAGGGCTAAGCCCAAGCTTAAAACTAGCACCCGCAGAGTACCATACAAGACAGTGCGGCGCGGCGCTTTGGGCCAACAAACTGGCTGCGCGGCTCCCATTGCCCGCGCCGGCTTGCTTATACCATGCCATAATTGCCCCGCGCGCCATCCTACGACATCCGGCTCACCGCACGAAATCGCGCCGTTATTGCCGATGCCGTTGTCGGGGTCGTTCTCCGCACGCGCGCTCAACTTGGTCAAATGTACCAATCAAAAGAAAATATCCTTAATTCGTGCTTAATCAAAAATAAATAAATAATAATAATATCACCAAGCAAAACGACCGAGGTCCTTGCCGGCTTTATGATCAACAACAGAAAAGAATCACGCGCGCCTTAATCCTGCGCCGCGAGGCTGCGCGCCCACACACTCGCTATTGTGGTCAACCACCTAGTCAACGCAATTACTGACGCAGCCGCGCTTAGTGCGGTATACTTAAACTCTAGACCAAAACTATTTTGTGCCACTTGCAAAACCAGGGCGGATACCCTTGTAAGGGTATTCGCACCGACAACGCTGCACCGGGATGCCCACGCGGACTCAGTGAGCTTGACATCGAGGCATGAACACTCCGTGCCTCTGGGGGGCTTTCACTACCGAGTGAGCCTGAACCTAGTGCGGAAGGAGCGGTGAATTCTGCTTCCCCTGACCCCCTTTTTCCTTTTTCCGTATGATTTTGTCCATGGTCGGCCGGGTAGCATGTCGCTTGCAGCTCTCTGGGCCAAGCGCAAGCTTTCGAAAACAAAACCAGATGGAACCGGTCGTTTCGAGATAACCTCTTTTTCCTTCCCGACTCTCTCTCTCCCTGGTGTCATTAACCACGGCCCATATTCGAGAAATGCCTCAGTAGAGTCAGTACGAAACAAGAATCCCCCGTTCCGCCCGGGCGATAAGGGCATGCTAACTCTCGTGTCGCTTCGAAGTCCCGTAAAAAGTGAAACTGGGTAAGGCTCCCAGAATTCTATCCACTCCGCGCAGACTGTGAGGACCCCGGCCTCAGGTTTTTACATTGATAATAACAAGCCTTGGGCACTGAGCCCGATTTAAATTGAAAAGAGAGAGAGAGAGAGAGAGAGAGAGAGAGAGAGAGAGAGTCACAAGACCAAAAAAAAAAAAAAAAAAAAATTCATACACATCAGGTGTGTTTCCTTGAGTAATCTGCCAGCCATCATTGCCAATAGATCCCATCTGTCCTCAGTCTGTAGTCATAATCAAAAAGAAAAGAAAAGAAAAGAAAAGGTCTGTAGTCATAAAGTCACTCAGAACATGTGATTGCTTGGGCAGCCGACCTGGCATGTCTGCTCATGTGTGTAATTTCTTTCAAATGAAGAAAAAAGGAAAACAAACGATTTCTCAAAAAATCTTAAAAGAAAAAAAATAATAATAATAAAAATAAAAAAGGAAAAAAAAGAATGACAAAACAAAGATTACAGCGCTGGGTTGTCGTCTGGCAGTTTGTCAGAGACCCTGCAAAACCGAAAGGCTGCCTAAGCAATCACATGTTCTGAGAGTGTGACTGATTGACATCGTACATGATGCAGCTATGATGGCCATCATGGGGAGACGGTCGGTTGGGAATGAGAGCTGACAGAGATTTTGCCTCTTTGATTACTGTCCCTCGCTCTGCATGTCATCCTCAATTAAGGACTTTGTTACTCACAGTAGGACTTTTTAACTTATGTCAGGACGGAATTGCGGCCAGATGCATACAGATCTGGTCGTAAATGCGGTCAGATACATTTAAGACAGTGCTGGAAGTGTGAGTTCGCCAGGGCCATGCTCCTTTGTACTAAAGTAATCATCTTTCTGCGTTCTTCCAATTTTTAACAACGAGTGACTCATCAAGGCACAACCATGGCACCAGTAGCACAAGAAGAGAGATCTGTAAAAAAAAAAAAAAAAAAAAAAAGAGAGAATCTCCCATCATAATGAACGACTGTTTGTAACAGGGAAAAAAAAAAATAAAAA
>BFEA01000042.1:3035042-3049961 GCA_003427395.1 Chara braunii
AGAGGGAGTGAGAGAGACTGACTGCGCAGCGAGGGAGAGGGACTGCAGACAAAGAGAGAGAGCGAGAGAGAGAGACTGCGAACAGAGGGAGAGAGAGAGGATCTGATTTCTGAATGACTGATTGGACGCAGTTGGCTGTGAGCATGTCCAGGTACGTTAGAGGTTGAGCCAACGAACTGACTCGTGTGTGTGAGAATGAGTTAGAGAGAGATAGAGAGAGAGGATCTGATTTCTCATTGGTTGATAGCACACACTTGGCTGTGAGCATGTCCAGGTGCATTAGAGGTTGAGCCAATGAACTGATTCATCGGGCGAGGAATATCTGACGGGGCGAATTGACAGGCAAAGGGTCATTGGGCTGATGTGAGTGAGAGAATAAGATGTAGTAAGTACGGAGTAAGAAAAGAAAGAGGTCTGGCGGGGGAAATGTGACAGACTGACAGCGTCACAGTGCCCAAAAGACTTGTATTGCGCGCTAAACTCACGAGCGAGGGAAACTGCACGTGAGAGAAGAGGGACTGAGGCCAAGAGAGTGAGAGAGCGCGCATCTGAGTAAGAGAGAGAGCACTTCAGTAAGCACGACAGAAGGAGAGAGCGTGTAAGTGAGAGCATGTGTGTGTACATGTACAAAAACGTGCATGTGGGAGGAGAGAGAGGGCTATAACGAGCAAGAGTGTGCATGCCCAACGATGTAAGAGAACGACAGAGAAGAAAAATGGTTGCCAATCAGGGACAACTGACAACCAACAACAATAGCCAATTAGGCGCATAGTAGTTACCGTTGCAGTTTATAATGAGGAAGTGTCAAGTGGGCTGCAAACGAACATGATTATGACCATCATCCATCCATCAACAGAAAAAATTCCCAGAATTAAATAATAATTCTATAGTAAAATTACATTCTAACTTTTAAATTTTCATTCCATCTTGAAAAATGTCATTCCAATTTTAATTTTTTTCGTCGTACTTAAGAACTTTCCTTCCAAGAATGGCGTATCCCTTCTTATTTGAACTACATGCTAGAGATGGAATGAAAGTCTGGATGAGTTCATGAAATATTTTAATGGGATTGTTATTCTAAGTATGAATTTTCAGTCATAAATAGGTTAATCCAATCTAAATTAGAAGATATTTGTTGTAGTGGAATGAAAGTTTAATTAAAATATTTTATAAACTCGTCCAGATTTTCATTCCATCTTGAACAAATTGATGTAGTTGGAAGGGAAAACTCATATTTAAATGAGAACTTATCAAATAAAACTGAAAATTTTATAATTGGACAAATATTGGAATGATAATTTATAAACATGAATGATTTTTTTTTAATGAAATATTTTTTTTACTTTCATTTCTTGTGGGAATTTTTATGTTGATCTAATTAGTCTTGCAGCCATGCACTGTGGCCGTGGCAATCTATCTATTAGTTACGATATAATGTATGGGATGGAAGTTGGTGCGGTTGCTGAGAGAGAGAAAGAGAGAGAGAGAGAGAGAGAGAGAGAGAGAGAGAGAGAGAGAGAGAGAGAGAGAGAGAGAGAGAGAGAGAATGATAGTCAGGGTGCTGTACTCTCTTATCTGACAAATCGAGCTCAGACAGAGGACAAATTAGTGGTAGAGTGTGTATCAAAGATGGCCACTGTGACAACCTTTTCAAGCGGGGAGTAGGCTGTCAACACTTCTGAATGAATATGAAGTTTGACAAACATATTCAGCCTGACTTCAAAGTTAGCAGCCTATAGGGGGCCGAAACTTTCCAAGTGGGGGCCAAATCTCATATCGGACCGTGCGCGTCTCTGGGGTACTTCCAAACGACCAGCTACACTGTTCTGATCTTTAATTCATCAAGTTTTGGACATAACGGTTGAAAACACGGCAACAACTACTCATGTGTAAATACAGTAAATCAGGTGTCCCACTTAATACTTAGACACAGGGGTTAAACAGACTATAAGAGAGATGTATATCAAGATGGTCATATCATCATAGCTGCGTACGTGCTATAAAGGACAAGAGTGCTTACAAACCAGGGGGGGGTGTTTAATGGACAGACACATTCTGTGCGGCTCGCTTCGCTCCGAACTGGGTTTCAATCGCTGACAAATGTCAGGCATGCACAACCCCCAAGCTCGCATGCATAACAAAATTGGAGTCGATTCTTGCAGAGTTTCTGTACAATTGGTGTAGTCCTACATACAGCAAGTTGAGAGTCTTTTTCCAATTTTGCTATTGTAAATAATTCAAAGACACACTTACTGTATCATGATTTTGCATGACTGCCCCAATCGATGGAAAATTCTAGAAATACCCCTGTCGCTCTCCCAAGTTCCAAGTTCATCATTGTGCAAAGGAATTTCAGAATTAACCACTGCAAATTTATGTTCTCTCGGAGACGGCTACAACAAGGGTAGATGACTGATCCTCAGATCTGGGTTGAGATAAATGCTTTATTTTAATTTAATTTCCTCTGCTCATACGTGCAGTAGGACCGCTCTCGGTAAATCTTTAAGTTAGGGTGTGACAGGCACCACAAACCCTAGTACCCTGCTGATCACCGAGGACCTCTGGAGCTGGCGCAGCGAGTGACAGGCGATGTTGCCCTTGGCTTCAAGGAACAGTAGGCGAACCCTCCCCAGACTTCCTCACAATGGTTTTGACTACTACGAGGTCCCCTGTATGACTATAATTAGAAGTAGTGGTAGGTAGGTAGTGTGAGGTGAAATTTGAGAGAAWATTTTTCAAAAAAAAAAAAAAAAAAGGTAATAATCTGAGGCGAAGAATCCCTCAACAAAAAACGAGGGGCCAAGTCCCACTACCAGCATTGAGTTTCCTCAATGCCTCAATCTTGCATGTTTGTGACGGTGGCTATGTATGGTTGAGGAAACTCAAAGCGATTTCCGCACATCTCCTCAAACACGTCCAGACCAGTCGTTGTAGAAACTCAACACTGCTAGTGAGACTTGACCTCCGAAAGCATGAGCTGGGGCCACTGCCCAATTTAGACTTGTGTTGGAAACTGGATTCAATGTCGTATTTCTAATGTGCAGTTTGATGTGGTTTTGGTTACCCTTGTGTCAGCAGCCTGCGGGGCCACGGGAAAACCCTTAATGAGACCACCTCCATATCATGTCATCTCAAATGTCCTTTCTATTTTCTTCTCCACATTCTAAAAATTCGTCGACGAAGAAAACAGCCTGCCAAACAAATGGACGTTGCAGCGAAGGCCCACGCGTTATTTTAGCAGTCACTGTGGTTAAAAATATATATTTCTACTTTTTTAGTTTTAGTCCTCACCCGGGTGACTACTCGCACTTGCCCCGAGGGCAAAGTGTTAGGGCCGCGACTTCGTCCTTTTTGGACGAAGTCCACTCGTGTGACCACACGAGGACCTAAAGTCCCAAATAGGCCTACCCAAAGCCTCAACTTTTTAAGACTCGTGTGAGTATGCCCACGATTGCACTTATTACTCACCATGATCTAGGTTCAACAGAAAAGTTAAAAAGGGTTGTGGGAAGGGGAGAATCTTACAGGGTATAAGCAAGTCGTAGTCAAGGAAATACAATGCAGACGGGGAAGGGCGGCGCTTCTCTGCCCGTTAGGTTGTGACAAACTGTTTTCTGCAACCGCGTGATTTTCTGCTCAAGGTCACTTCAAGGGTTGAATCGGGAGGGTCCGCTGGATTGCGTGGGTGCCCTTGCTTTTCTTGTTTTTCAGAAACGAGGTCGGGGTAATCTTGTGACGATTGGTAGTTGATCATGCCTGAGCAAGCGCACAAGATATTTGTTGCCATGACTTCTTTCTTGTTCTGCTGTGGGGAATGAGAATTTTAGCGCGAACATCGCGCTGGAAAATCTTTTTGAATTTTCACCTGATGTCGAGCCCCTGTGGGCTCTTATAATTTGCTTCGTTCGAAATTCTTTTTACAATTAGGATTTAGATTAGGAATTTGGGCGCATCATAATTTCTGCTACACGACGCTTCTTGCTTGGGCACGCCTTGCCGCAACAGGATCTGTGCTCTGACTTCTCAGCGCCTTAATCCTGCATGTAACTGTAATTTTTGTTTTGGCGGGAGTGATCGCAACCGTAATCCCCTCATTCTTGATATCTTTTGTGGCAACCCCGCTCGCTCGTACTTCTCCCCCTGTTCTATTGGCCTAAACACTTGCATGACCGGATCGATGTGTGGAGTGAGGCTACGTCCCCCACGCCGCGGCCAGGCCATGCAGTCATGGGCACTTCCTTCCTTCTCCTTCCTTCTCACTCAGGTACAACCCCAGGTATCTCTCACACGTATGCATGCTATAAATTTTCGAAAAGCGATTAACTCGCTCTCTAAGAATTCTGGAGTTAGCGAGGTCGAGAGGATCGACTAACGAGCAAGAATTGGAAGGTGAGTAGGGAGTTGGGTGATCCGACGAACTGGTGCTGGGTATGCAGGGTTGACGTGGGGCCGCGGCGGATTGTGGCGCACGAGCGAACCTGGCTTGCATGCTCAGACCAAACGGGGTGACTTCTCCATGTGGATGCGTGGCGACTGACGGCCCACATCGGGATGTTGCACAGAGAGAGAGAGAGAGAGAGAGAGAGAGAGAGAGAGAGAGAGAGAGAGAGAGAGAGAGAGAGAGAGAGAGAGAGAGAGAGAGAGANAGAGAGAGAGAGAGAGAGAGAGAGAGAGAGAGAGAGAGAGAGAGAGAGAGAGAGAGAGAGAGAGAGAGAGAGAGAGAGAGAGACGGGATGTGTTATGATGGTGTTTCTCTTCTATTCTTCTGAGCAATTTTAGTATCCGATGCAAGTCGTCCTTGTCCTTTTTGGATCGGCATCTCAAAATTTTCCTTTGTTTTTTCTCAAAGACTTATGTGTGGTTGTCTTTCCCACTCCCCTTCTCTTTCTTTTTGAATCGATAAATCTGATTGGTTGGTCACCTGCGATCGAATCTTGCGTGATCTCCGAGCTGATGGCAAATGAATTGTTGCATAAGGATCCTCGACTCTTTCTGTTTGTGTGTGTGTGTGTGCGTGAAGTTGAATGCACAAATGTTTAGTATGTGTTTGTCTGTGTATGAAATAGATAAGCATGCTAGATGATTAGATGTCTATCTCACTATAGGATTACCCACCTTGTGAACTGTTGGCCTTCACCCACCTGACCGAAGGACAGGTCTTGTGCACGCATGTGTAGGCTCGATCGAGGAAGGTCGCCACTTACACGTGTCTGCAAAACCTGTACTTGGCCCAACTTCCCGAATGGCTGGCTTTTCACCCCGACTTGCAGTATGAATATTGAAATTCCCTTTCGTATCACTGGCCGCAAGTGTTTGAGGGATCGGGAATTCCGGGATTATTGGGAACACTCTTGCTTGTCTGCGTGATCAAGGGCGGAACCTCCGAATTTCCCTTACTTAACTGGGAACGAACGTGTTTACGAGTGGGACATTGATCAGTCCTTGCGACGTATCCCTCATCTCCCCAGCTGCCCTAGCCCATACACATGCCACGCCATCACGGAACCTGGAATCATTATCCTGGGGACCGAATTTCCTCCCTATCACCGCATCCTACCCTATCACTCCCTAACCATCGTCCCCTGGCGAGCAATCGCTGCTTACTGACCTGGACACCCATGCTCGGAGTGTCTGCGGGACCATGAGTACCGAGCCTCCGGCTTCATCCGGCGAACTCGCTCGGAGGAAGAACGACGGGCGCACAACCTTCGATTAAGACCGGTCTCATCGGATTCTGAGACTTGTGATCTTCAACGTTGAAAAGTGATCAGCCAGCGGGATAGCCATAGCGTCCCGACTGTGCACCAGATATGAGCCCGACCCAGACGACGGAACCAACAGAGGCGGTAGCTCTGCTTCCCGAAGCATAAAATAAGACTCCGATCTGCGCCTACCCTCCTGCATTCGTATCCCTAAAACTTGGCATAAGAGACCTCAGTTCCGACCTGGGATTCCCCCCCCACTTTCCTAAAATCCTTGTCCCACCCCCTTTCACACTTCCAGGCCCACTCACACTCTGATCAGCAAGTCGCGCCGGGCGTGAGGTTGGACATCACAAGGTCGCTTACCAGTGACAAAGATGAGGGCATTTCCTCTTCGGTGGGGTTGGGGAGATCACAAGGGCTCGCAACACTAATTAAGTACAAGCCTAGCATGGGTTATAGAATGCAGGCCATGGGGTGGATGACTCCGAGTCCGTTGTCTGTTAAGAGTAAACAGAATGCGGAGAAGACAGCCAAATGAATGATCAACATAGAAGAGCAGTGTTGTTAGAAGATTTAATCGCAGTATGGGAATCCCTGCAGATGATCCCGTCAGTTGAGTTCGCTGGACTACCCTGGCTGCACTCACACAGACTCACAAAGCAGTTCCAACTGCAGTTCGAACATGCAGGTGGCCCGGTGGAGGGGAGGTGCTCACAGTGCAAAAAGGAACAAGGGAGTTCGATCCATTTGTGGTCGGGATGCATTCGATTGAATAGATTCGAGTCTCGCAGAATCTTGAGCTGGTGGAGTTATCACTAGGAAAAGTTTGCCAAGGGAAATATTATACGGCAAAAGGATTTTGTAATGATTGGGCTCCAATCCCCCAATGTCTCTTTCAAGAAGGGGTGGGGAAATGTAGTCATGGGTGCTAGAGCTTCAATGATCATGAATGTGATATGAAAATTAAGAAATGACAGACTGTTTAAGGCTAAGCATTATAAAAACACTTCCATCTTCCAAGAGATTCTAGACAAAATGAGGTAGATGATCTGGGCTGACTGGAGGAAGAGAAGAGACAGACGGACAAGGTACAAATGGTTTTTTGGGACTTGGGGTCTGGAAGGCAAACGAGTCAGTAGAAAAACAAATGGATGTATTTATCTTACTCCATGGTTGTTGGGGCCAAGACCCCCTGAGTCTTAGGGGGTCTCAAGAAAGGGGCCCTAAGGGGTGGGGGTACAACAGGTAGCAGTCCCATTTTTAAAAGGAGTTTCACAAGATTAGCAAGTTTAAACCTCCAGTACCTCCTAAAGTTGTGTCCGTTAATAAGCCACAATTTTGGGAGATGTACGAGCCACTACAACAGTGCCCAAATTCATCTGAACATAAACGTTCCTACTCTATTGTTTTCCGCAGCCGATAGCTTGGCCAAGTGCTGGTGGTTTAAGCTCGGGTTTTCCTAGAGGTTGGAGACATTGACAACAAAAGAGACACAGTGAAAACAATGGAAGGAGGAAAGGAGAAGCGTTAGTGAGTTATGAGGGTTAGCTAACTAAGCCAGCTTTTCAGGCATAATAATTTGGCGCCTGTCTTATAAGGTGAAGAGGCGTATTACTTCGGTAGGCAGCTGCATCACAAAGAATTTGCAAAATGTTATTATATGGGACGCTGGGTCCGGTTCCCAGCATGTGCAACTCTCCACAAATAGATTGGAGCCCTCGATTTACGAGGATTAACCTGCCACCGGAACGTCGGTTACCCTCGGGACGGGCCGAACGCCCGAACCGGAACGCCCGAACCGGAACGCCCGAACCGGAACGCCCGAACCGGAACGCCCGAACCGGAACGCCCGAACCGGAACGCCCGAACCGGAACGCCCGAACCGGAACGCCCGAACCGGAACGCCCGAACCGGAACGCCCGAACCGGAACGCCCGAACCGGAACGCCCGAACCGGAACGCCCGAACCGGAACGCCCGAACCGGAACGCCCGAACGTATGGGACCCCTTTGCGATGCGTTCGGCCATTCGGGCTGAACGCGGACCCAAAAAAAAAACAAAAAACAAAGTCATCAAAAAAATCAGAAAAAAGATATGTTATGGAGAAAAAGTAAACTCAACAAGATTTGCCTGAGCATTACATCCGAATTGCTTACCAAATCTGAAATAAAAATAAAATACGAAATATAAATACTAATAATAAAAATAAATAAAAATAAAAAGAGAATTAAATTTAGTGAGTGCGCGAGCATGTTTTCGACACCGTCATCTTTGGCGATTTTTCATTTTTGTTTGGCAAAGCCAAATGCCCTGAAAATTTACATATGTGTACTTCACATAATACAAAACCCACTAAAAAAGTTTCAAAAAATTATAAAACTGCTTAGACCCCGAACTAAAGTGAAAACAAAAAGTAAAAAGTGAAAAAATATGTGGGCGAACACGTTTTGACACCGCCATATTTGGAAATTTTTAATTCTTTTTTGGCTTCGCCAAATGACTTGAAAATGTACAGGCATGTACCTCACGTCATAGAGAACGCACGAAAATAAATTCAAAAAAAAAAAAAAAAAGTTAGCCCCGAAACAATTTTTCGCGGGGGCCGAATGTCGTTGGGTTCGGACCCCGTACGGGACCCCGAACGCCCGTACGTACACAGGTCTGCCAGGGGACCTTCGTACGTACGGGCTGGTGACCCTGTATATATATATATATATATATATATATATCGTCATATATATATATATAGATACATATATATATATATACAAGGTTACCGGCGTTTGGGACGGGCCGAGCACCCGAACCCGAACGCCCGAACGTTTGGGACCCCCTCTCAACACGTTCAGACGTTCAGCCGAACGTGAAACCAAAAAAAAAAAAAAAAAAAACAGAAAACGTTTCCAAAAATTCTGAAAAACAAATATGTTATGCAGAAGAATAAACTAAACAACATTTGCCTCAACAGTACATCCAAATTCCTTACCAAATTTGAAATAAAAATCAAATACGAAAAATAAATAATATTAATGAAAATAAGAAAAAATAAAACGAGAATGAAATTATTGCATGGGCGAGCAAGTTTTTGACACCCCCATCTTTGGCGATTTTTTTTTTTTTTTTTGGCTTTGTCAAAATGCCATGAAAGTAAGGAAAAATAAAAAGTGAAAAGAGAAAAAAAACAAATTAGTAAGTGGGAAAGCGAGTTTTGACACCACCATCTTTGTCGATTTTACTTTTTTTTTTGGCTCCATAGAATGACTTCAAAATTGAGAGACGGGTAGCTTACATAACAGAGAACTCACAAAACAAAAATTAGAAAAAAATAATAATGTTTAGGTACCAAAATACTTTTTTGCGGGGTCCGAACCCCTTCGAGTTCGGGGGTCAGCTTAGGGGCCTTCGTACGTTCGGCCTGGCAACCCTGTATATATATATATCCCTGTATATATATATTTATATATATGTATATATATCGTCAAATAGATATATATATATATATACAGGGTTACCTGACCGAACGTTTGGGGGCCCCCGGTCTGGCCCCTGAACGTTCGGGCGTTCGGGGTCCCGTTCGGGGGCCGAACCTTCCGAACACCTCCATGTTCGGTCCACGCGAAAAAACATTTTGGGGCCTAAACATAAGTTTCTTTTTCTGAATTTTTTTTTGTGAGTGATTTATGATGTAAGCAACATGCCTATAAATTTTGACACCATTCTGCTAAGCCAAAAGAACATTAAAAATTGTTAACCATGGGGGTGTCAAAACGTGCTCGCCCACTCACTATTTTGTTTTTTTTCACTTTTAACTTTTTGTTTTCACTTTATTTCGGGGCCTAAACAATTTTATTATTTTTTGAAAATGTTTTAATGAGTTATTGATTATGTAAACTACATATCTGTAAATTGTCAGGGCATTTGTCAATGCCCATTAATAATTAAAAATCAGCAAAGATGGTAATGTCGAAAAGGTGCTGGCACGCTCACTCCTTTTAATTCTCTTTTTATTTTTTCTTATTTTTATCACAGTGTTTATTTTCTGTATTTGATTTGTAATTCAAATTTGGTAGAGAATTTGGATACAGTGTCAAGGCAAATGTTGTTAAGTTTATTGTTCTCCATAAGAGATCGTTTTTTCGAAATTTTTTGAAAATTCCTTTTTTTTTTTTTTTTTYTTTTTTTTTTGGCCGCGTTCGGCCCAAATGGCCGAACGCCTTTCGAAAGGGTCCCGTACGTTCGGGCGTTCGGGTTCGGGCGTTCGGGTTCGGGCGTTCGGCCCGTCTCGAACGCCCGCAACCTTGTATATATATATATATATATATATATATATATATATATATATATATATATATATATATCGTCACAAACAACACTGCTCGGTAAACTGTAGGCAGAGAGAGAGAAGAGGACAACAAACGAGGGGCTGTGACAAACTGTTTCTTCGGAGTTTCACCGACTCATCAGGATGCTGAACCCTATATATATATATATATATATATATATATATATATATATTTATGACGTATATATATATATACTCTAGGTTACCTGGTCGAATGTCCGGGACCCCCCTGACCGTCCGGGGTTGTCTGATCGGACAACTGGGCGGATGTCCTCCCTGGGCAGTTTGTCCGAGCTTGGAAAAAAAAAAATAAAAAAATTCTGAAAAACTCTGAAAAAAAGTATGTTATACAGAAAAATAAGCTGAATAACTTTTGCCTTGGAATCATATGCAAACTCGCTGCCAATTTAAAAAAAAAAAATCAAATAAAATAAAACCCTTTTTTTTAATACTTTTTTCGTGTTTTTAATTGCTAGAAATGGAGTTGTCCGGACTCGGACATTCGGAACCCCCCTCACTGTCCCCCTAGGAAGTCCTCCCATTGGACAACTGGTAGCCTAGTATATATATATATATATACAGGGTAACTGGCATTCGGGACGGGCCGAGCGCTCGAACCCGAACGCCCGAACGTACGGGACCCCTTCGGAAAACAACAAAAAATAAAGTTTTCAGAAAATTCCGAAACAAACATATGTTATGGAGAAAAATAAACTAAACAACATTTGCCCAAGCACTACATCCAAATTCTTTACCAAATTTGAATTAAAAATAAAATACAGAAAATAAACACTGCGATAAAAATAAAAAAAGATAAAAAGAGAATTCAATTTAGTGAGTGCACGAGCATGTTTTCGACACCGCCATCTTTGGCCATTTTTCATTTTTTTTTGGCATAGCTAAATGCCCTGAAACTTTACACATGTGTACTTCACATAATACAAAATCCACTAAAAAAGTTTCAAAAAATAATAAAATTGTTTAGACCCCGAACTAAAGTGAAAACAAAAAGTAAAAAGTGAAAGAATACGTGGGCGAGCACGTTTTGACACCTCCGTCTTTTGCGATTTTTAATTCTTATTTGGCTTAGCCAAATGACTTAAAAATTTATAGGCATGTACCTCACGTCATAGGTAATTCACACTAAAAAATTTAGAAAACAATAATTATTTTTAGGCTCCGAAATAATCTTTGGCGGGGGCCGAACGCCGTCCGGAGCGGACCCCGTACGGGACCCCGAACGCCCGTACGTACGGAGGTCTGCCCGGGGACCTCCGTACTTACGGTCTGGTGACCCTATATATGTATATATATTTCGTGGATGTTTTGCTCGCTTGTGATGGGGTGTGAACCGACAGTCTGTAGAGTTTTCCATCTTGTGTGGGTGAGTGATAGTCTACTTTGATTGTGGTTAAGGTAGATTATCATTTTTAGTGTAATCAGTGAGGGGACTCTACAGACTGTTGAGGGTTCAGCCTCCTGATGAGTCGGTGAAACTCCTGCAGATTGTGGTTAAGGTAGATTATCATTTTTACGTACTTGATTTTTATTTCAAATTTTGTAAGAAATTTGGATGTCATGTTGAGGCAAATGTTGTTTAGTTTATTCTTTTGCGTGACATAGTTTGTTTTCATAATTTTTGGAAACCTTTCTTTTTTTTTTTTTTTTTCTTTTTGGGTTCTCGTTCGGCCGAACATCCGAACGCGTCGAGAGGGGTTCCCAAATGTTCGAGCGTTCGGGTTCGGGTGTTCAGCCCGTCCCGAACGCCGGCAACCCTGTATATATATATATATATATATATACAGGGTTATCTGACCGAACGTTCGGGGGGGCCCGGGCTGGCCCCTGAACGTTCAGGCGTTCAGGGTCTTGTTCGGGGGCCGAACACCTCCAGGTTTGGCCCCCGCCAAAAAACATTTCGGGGCCTACAAATAAGTTTTTGTTTCTGATTTATTTTTTGTAATTTTTCTATGATGTAACCTACACGCCTATAAATTTTGAAGCCATTCCCCTAAGCCAACAAAACATTAAAAATCGTCAAAGATGGGGGTGTCAAAACGTGCTCGCCCACTCACTATTTTGCTTTTTTCACTTTTAACGTTTTGTTTTCACTTCATTTCGGGGCCTAAACAATTTTATTATTTTTTGAAAACTTTTTAATAAGTTATTGATTATGTAAGATACATATCAATAAATTTTCAGGGCATTTGTCGATGCCAAAAAATAATTAAAAATTGGCAAAGATGGCGGTGTCGAAAAGGTGCTGACACACTCACTCATTTAATTCTCTTTTATATTTTTTCGTATTTTTATCATAATGTTTATTTTCTGTATTTGATTTTTAATTCAAATTTGGTAAAGAATTGGGATGTAGTGCCCTGACAAATATTGTTTTGTTTAGTTTTTTCCATAACATAGTTCATTTTCGGAAGTTTTTGAAAACCTTTTTTTTTTTTTTTTTTTTTTTTTTTTTGTCCGCGTTCGACCCGAACGGCCGAACGCTTTCCGAAGGGGTCCTGTACGTTCGGGCATTCGGGTTCGGACGTTCGGCACGTCCCGAACGCCGGCAACCATGTACATATATATACTCGTTTGTTGTCCTCTTCTCTCTCTCTGCCTACGGTTTACCGGACAGTTTTGTTTCTGAAGATATATATATATGTATATATATATACAGAGTTGCCAGGCCGAACGTACGGAGGTCCCTTAGCTGACCCCCGAATGTTCGGCATTGGGGTCCCCGTACAGAGGTCGAACTTGAAGGGGTTCGGACCCCGCATTGGTACCTAAGCATTATTATTTTTTTCTGACTTTTTTTTTGTGAGTTCTTTGTTATGAAAGCTACCTGTCTCTCAATTTTAAAGTGTTCTGTGGAACCAAACAATAATGAAAAACCGACAAAGATGGTGGTGTCAAAAACTTGCTCATTTACTTATTTGTTTTTTTTCTCTTTTCACTTTTTGTTTTCCCTTTATTTTGGGGCCTGAAAAAAAATATTATTTTTTCAAACTTTATTTGCAGGTTCTCTATGATGTAMGATACAKATGTATAAAATTTCATGGCATTTGACAAAGCCAAACAAAAATGAAAAATCGCCAAAGATGCCGGTGTCAAAAACTTGCTCGCCCACGCAATAATTTCATTCTCGTTTTATTTTTTCTTATTTTCACTAATATTATTTATTTTTTGTATTTGATTTTTATTTCAAATCTGGTAAGGAATTCGGATGTACTTTTGAGGCAAATGTTGTTTAGTTTATTCTTTTGCATGACATAATTGTTTTTTAGAATTTTTGGAAACTTTGTTTTTTTTTTTGTTCCGCGTTCGGCCGAACGTCTGAACGCGTCGAGAGGGGGTCCCAAAGGTTCGGGCGTTCGGGTTCGGGCGTTCGGCCCGTCCCGAACGCCGGCAACCCTGTATATACATATAGATATATATATGTCACAACCCCTCGTTTGTTGTCCTCTTCTCTCTCTGCCTACGATTTTACCGGGCAGTTCTGTTTGTGACGATATATAGCCTTAGGGTTATTGGTTAGATTTACACCCGTGAAGCTGAGTACTCTCCAGAAAGCCATTTTGTGGAGGGACCACTACCTTTTTCCTCTGAACATAACGCATATGCGTTGTATATTCGAGTTTTCCCAAAAAAATGTTTTTTTCGAAAGTTGGTACCTGTTTTTCAAATAGAGGGACACTTCGAATACAATTCATATGCTTTGTATTCCAACAAGAGACATGTGCTCTATTCAAATTCAAAAAATATGTGAATAGAATCCTTTTTTTTGTTTTGCCTACTTTTTTAGGTCAGCGCACATGCGTCATCTGTGTGTGTGTGTGTGTGTGTGTGTGTGTGTGTGTGTGACCTATGACCTCACTCCACTACTCTCGACATGTGCAAAACGAGAGTGGATCTTTCGCTGGAACATGGAAAGCTGCACCGCCATAATTTTTCAATTTTGTGTTTTGTGCATGTCTAGAGTAGTGGGGCGAGGCCCCTGCGCTCTTCTTGGTGTCTCCCGATGTCTGACAAACGACGACCAAGAAAATGGCAGTAGGGGCAGCGGGAAGCCAGGGGCCACGAGGAAGCCATGAGGGACGCGCCTGACGATGCCAGGGCGTTGTATTTTTCCCTTTCTTTTTTTTTTTCAAAAAAAAAAAATCCTAACCCTTAATCAGCATTGGCCGTGGGGGGAGGTCGATGATCCGCTGTGCGTCGGATCCGGGGTTGAAGTTTTGAGGAGGGGCGGTGGACGAAGGTGATCCAAGGCAGGGGAGTGTGCATAGGGGCGCGCATACCGAAATATTCACAGCGCGCCATGAGACGAGAGAGCGCACTCACGGGGCAGGCGGCGACGGACGTAGATGCGAGCGAATATCTTGAAGCGCCTGCCATTCGATAAGCGGCAGCGGACTTTCTCTTTCTTTTTTGTTTTTCTTTTTTGCGACGACGCGTGCTGTTTTTTTTTTTTTTCTTTTTCACGATTCGCCAGTTTTGACTCTTTTGATCCGCCTGCGTCTTCCGTGTCGCTTCCTGGCGTTTTTTTAGTTTTCGTCTTATTTTTTTTGTCGTCGTGTTTCTTTTTCGCGGCGTCGACTAGCGTTTTTGTTTTTTTTTGTTCCCCGATTTCATAACTCTTTCGTTCCCCCCCAGTCTTTTGTGTCGCTTTCTGGCGGTTTCGTTTCCCCCTGTGTCGTTTTCCGTTGCCACCTGTCGGCACCTACACACACGTGCCCGCCGTCGCCCTCGACTGTCGGTTTCGGTTAGTTATCATTCCCTCCTCGCGGTTCAAAAGGCATTCGGGCGGGTGCACGGCCGTGCCCGCACGCCCGCCCGCCCACTCACCCACACCCACACCCACCCGCCCACACAC
>BFEA01000042.1:3065517-3075929 GCA_003427395.1 Chara braunii
TTTTTTTTTTTTGGGAACAAGGCTCCAATCTATTCATTGGGAGCAGCACGTGCTGGGAACCGGGCCCAGCGTCCCATATAGAAATTTACATAGAATTTTGAAAGTTGAGATATCGGGGCCATTACCCGGCTTTGGCTAAGAAAAAATTGGGGCTCCCTAAGAAATTACTACGACAAACTTCAGAAATAGGCAAAAATTCAAAAAATTTAGAAAAAGACTCAGAACCCCCCCCTCAATCCTTTTTACCTCACTCCCGCAAGACTTACTGCAACAGAGCCACCATCTCCGTTGCTGCTGTACCCTATTTCCATCCTACCAGCTAGCCCCCTCGCTAGTAGGACGCTTGATATCCCACCATCTTTTTTTGAAAACCCCACCCACCCTTTTTTTAAAACAAAAAGATCTGCGCAATTCAGAAAAGGACCCAAACACCACCAATTAATCCCCTGTACCCCACTCCGGCAAGACTTACTGCAGCAGAGTCACCATCTCCGCTTTTGCTATATCCTATTCCTATCCTACCAGCTAGCCCCCTCACTAGTAGGATGTGTGATATCCCACCATCTCTTTCTCCCACTCACGTGGATCCCTGTTTTGAAAACGTATGAGAACACTTGTGGTAATTCAGGAGGCATGGGAATAGACCGCAGAGGTCCTACAAATGCTCAAAAGCCCTCGAAATCCCTAACAGACCCTTCCAAAGTTCTCCAACACTGTCTTACTCCCTGTTGAGCTCTTCCAGGCCTCACACCCCCACATCCTACTGGTTACAGGGCAACACAACTCAACCCAGCTCTGACCAGCGTCGTCCCAGCAGCAACCCTTGGTTGTCTTGTGGATTCGGCGTGGAATGCCTACCCCAAAGCATCCCCAGATCTCTCTACGAGGCCTAACGCTCCTGCATCAGCAGGTTACAGGGCAACACCCCAACACCAGCCAGCGTCGTTTTGGCATCGAACAGCCGCAGATCATTGAGTATAACAACATTGAAGCCTCCTAAAACGAGTTGCTAGGAGTCCCCAGAGTCCTCAAACATTCTTAAGACCACCAAACAGTCAATTTACTTGTGAAGAAAACAAAAACCAACTAAGATTATCCGAGACTTTCAAACCGAAAACCACCTGCCCCGGTGCATTTCAGCAGCCCAACTCACATGTCTCGAAATGCTAGAGTATGTCCTCTTTCATTCTTGACCAGTATAAACGTTGGGTCACAGCAACATATATCTTTAATAACCCTAAGTGGCCATGAGCATCACGACTCTCTGAAATCAGCGAGTAATGATTTTGTGATCATTAGAGATACACAGACACTCTTCTCCCTCGCTGATTGTGTACAACAAGCTTGAGGTCAAGGCATAGCCTGACTCTAGAATTGAGGTCAGTCTGTAGATTCCTAAGGGTGGGGCCAAAGACTAGATCTTGAGGCAACACATCAACAATGGCCTGCCTAATGGAATCAGCAAAAGATTGAGTATCAACAATGACAACGAATGGATTACTAGTTCTGATAATGCATCAGCCAACTTGTAATAGCACCTTTTTTTGTGCTTCAGTTCAAAGTCAAAACTGTCTAGAAACTAATTGTACCTTGTCGGTTTATCATTTCACTCACCTTCGGTCTTTGTCCAGTGTCGTACCCCCGTTCACCGTTCACGGGGTTCGTGAACGAAGGTCGGTCACTGATCACGATTTTTGTGACCGGCTGTAGTTCATGGAGTTCACAGTGGGCGGGAAGTTTTTTTTTTTTTTTGGCTGGGGTGTTTTTTTTTTTGCGCAGATGCGTTGGGGGTGTGCATGGGCACCTGCCCATATATTTTTATTTTTTTTTCCAAAAAGATTTTTTTTTTAATTATGAAAAAATAAAAATTTCAAAATTCGATTTTCATCTACATTAGAAGTGTCATTTGTTGGCTTTGGGGCAGTTTTTTGGTATGTGGGTCATGTCTAGGGTGTTGTTTCGAAGGAAAAAAAAAACAGAGGCACCTCGCCATGCCATTAAAATTGGAACAATACAGAGAAGATTAGCATATCCCCTGGGCAACAATGATCCACCATGTCGTTATGGAAGCAGAATCCAAAAAAAAAACATACAAAAAAAAAGCAAAAAAAAACGGTCCTATTCTTGCCGTTGGCCGCTGCCATCCGATTGGGTTGCTGGTGAAATAAAGCACCATGCGTCCTGTTACTCTGTATCATTGGCACAAATCAAAGAGAGAGAGAGAGAGAGAGAGAGAGAGAGAGAGAGAGAGAGAGAGAGAGAGAGAGAGAGAGAGAGACGGCAAGAGGGAGATGGCAGTGCACAACGGTTGAAAGAGAGAGAGAGAGAGAGAGAGAGAGANAGAGAGAGAGAGAGAGAGAGAGAGAGAGAGAGAGAGAGAGAGAGAGAGACGTCAGTGCACAACGGTTGAGAGAGAGAGAGACATGGACGGGGTAACTGCTACGTGGGGTGTTACCAACACCCCTATATATTTATTTTTCTCTACTCTACCTGCCAGGGCCCTGTGCCAACCCCCCCCCTCCCCCACCTCCCAAATAATTTTTTTTTTTTTWTCACACACACCCCATTCTGCTTTTTTTTTTTTTTTTTTTTTTTTTAAGGTACGGGGGTGTAGAAGGGCCCCGCACCACCCTCCTCCCGTCCCGATCCCCTCAGTTTCGACCTCCACGTGGGCGGAAACCACATGAACGACCGTTCACGGATTTCAGCTCTTGTGACCGGCCGGTCACGTTCACGAACCGGCACTGTCTTCGTCCAGTGCAAGATGGAGTGATAAGAGTAGATCTTGATGTGCTTCCGAGGTAAGAAATGTTTCCACTGTTTGAGGGCATAAATGAGAGCATACATTTTTTTCTCACATGTGGAACCCGAAATTCTTTGCACGTTAATCTTCTTACTCATGAATTGCATTGGTTTGAGACCAGTCTCATTATCCTGCTGAAGAACTGCACCAACTGCATACTGACTTGCATATGTGGCCATTGGTCAACACAATGGCAAGGTAGGGTAAGGCAGTTTTAGCACCGATGTTTGGGAGAAGGCGTTCTTCAATCTAGAGAAAGTCAACGGACATTGAGAAGTTCAACTGAAAGGAACATCCTTAGCCAACAGGTTAGTTAGGGGAGTGACAATAGTATAAAAGTTTTTGACGAACTTCCTATAATAGGACGTTGACGCATGAAAGACTTGATGTCTCTAACTATCTGTGGTTGTCGCCAGTGCCTAACAACAACAAACTTAAACAACTCTGGGAAAATGTCATCTGCTAGAAATCACATGTCTCGAATACATAACAAAAAAGGCACTGAAATATGACTTTTCTTTGTTGATTTTATATTTGCTCTCTCTTAGAATATACAAAATCTTTTTAAAATGATATAGCATGGTCTTTAACAGTTTTGTTGAAAATCAGAATGTCATCCAGATGCACCATAACAAACTTTACTTGATATGGTAGGAAAATACGATTCATTTCAGTCTGGAAAGTACTCAACGCATTGCACAAACCAAATGGAATGACTAGGTATTCATATGTGACATACTGGGTTTTAAAGGTTGTCTTGTGCATATCCTCTTCAACCATTTCGATCTGATGGTACCCGAATTTTAGACAAATTTTGTTAAGGATTTTGTAGCCCTGCACCATGTCCAACAAGTCATCGAATCGGATCCTCGGCAAGAGCTCAAAGTTCTTCTTAGTAATCTTATTCAGACGTCTATAGTCTATACGCATCCTATGTTCACCATTTCCCTTTGGAACAAAGAGAATTGGTGCCCCATACTCAGATGAGCTAGGCCTGATTTATACCTTCTCTGTTAAGGACTCCAACTGAGCCCAATCAACAAGTCAACTCATTTAGTTCAACAAATGAAATTTTGTAGACTCCTCCCTTTAAAGGGGTAAAGTCAAACAAAATTTGGATGTGATGCTTGGTCTGCCTATGGACAAGTCCAGTAGGCTTCTGAGCCCAATCAACAAACTCATCAACCACTTGTTGACTTTTATGCAGTAAGTTGGTAACAATTTGTCTTAGGATGATGATTAGTAGCTAAGACACATTGTCTTCGCTTCCCCTGTGGATTCTTCAATTGAATGCTGGGTCGGTCCTAGTCAACTGAAGAATAAGTGGTTTTCAACCAATTTTATCTGAGGACAAGATCAAAGGAAAAGTGAGGAAAAATATAAAGTTCAACAACTGTTTGATTTTCCCTTTGTCATCAAAGTTTATTGACACGACATTGATGACCTGCTTGACTGACACAAACTCAGAATTACCCACCTGAATTCCCAGAGGGTGCTTAAGGTCAATAACCTTAAGACCCAAGTGGAGTTTCTGAACTCAATTTTTTTAGAGATGGAGTTCCTTGTTGCCCCACAGTCAAGCAAAACTTTGATTTGGTTCTGTTAAATTTGAGGCTTGAACATGATCAAATTTGATCTCCTCTTTTTCTTCTTCTTTAAGTGGAGATGAAGAAAACGAAGATGATCAAGCTCCTCCTCAAATGAGGGTTCATCAATATAGGGTTCAATGTATGAGAACATTGAGCCCTCGACAACCTCAGAAAAATCAGGCTTTGTAGTTGATCCATCTCCCTCCATCTCCTAAGGGAGATGGATTCAGTTCACCAGGACAGGCTGCAGTCCCTGTTGGTCTGGAAAGTTTTTCTAATGGCTGCAATTATTGTCATTCGGTTTGTTATTGGGGCAATCATTCATATAATGGTTGCCCTCAGATCTCAGACAAACACCCCGTCCTTCCTCTTTTGCCAGACGTTTTTGGATTCTCAGATCTCTTCAAGGTTAAGAAGAAGCATTCATAGGACTAACTACACATCCGACAAACTTTGAGAGGTTCTGCTGTTGAGGTGCTAGAGGTGGCTGATCATACAAGCACCTCTAGCATCACCAGGGGTGTGTTTTAAAAAAAAAAAAAAAAAAAAAAAAAAAGGAGCACTAGGGTGTTTGCCTAACCCCTTAGAACTGGAGGACATTTATCCCTGAAAATGTTTGTCTCCTATGAGGACTAACAATGCTTGGGCCAGCATATGAGCAACCTGGTCTGATGATCCTCCTGCATTCTGGCCATCTGAGGGAGTAGATTCTCCCTGGCCAGTGCTTGCAGAGTCATCATCAGACTCCAAGGTATACAAACTTCCCTTTCCCATCCGCCTACTCTGGGAAGAGGGATTGCCTCCCTTATGGGAAATGGACTGGACATAGAGTGTATCCTTCATGTCCGAGGTTGCTCAGCCAAAAAATTGTCAGTCCTTGTGTCGTGCACAATACAAGGTCATTGTGTATTTCTCAAGAGTTGACCTAATGAACTAAGTAAGTGGGTCACGATCAGACATCTCCAAACCAGAAGTGGAGGCAAGACGCTCGAATTCTGCATAGAGCTTGGCTAGTGAACCTTGTAATTTGTCGGGTCAAGACTAATCATCTCGTTTGCAGCCTTGCGAACCTTTTCCTTATCCGCGAACCTAAGCGTTGAAAGATGGTCTCCGGTCCTGTTGCAGCAGCCCAATCTGGCAACTGTTGCTGAGACTTAGTAGCCTAAGAGGTAGCCAACTTCAACGTTGACCCACCCAAAAGGGCCACAGTGGACTGTGCCTTGGTAACCTCTGGAGAAATGCATCCCCTTAGATAAAACTTCATAGAAGTGATCCAATCCGATAAATCCACTTTGGGGTCATCCCTAGTGAATTGGTCAGGTTGCGTCATCTTGGGGAATCGCTGCTCCTAATGGCCAGAAGTGTCAGCATCAAGTCTCAGCTCCTCAGGGGAAGCCTTTTGCTTTGGCTCTAGAGTAACGGGCTTCCATTTTGGAGGACCGGGGGGCGTCGCACAAGAAGTGGGGACCGTTTTTAGTTTGGGTTTGAGTGACTGAGAGGGAGTAGAGGTAGGAGAGAGAGATAGAGTAGAAAAACTTTTTATGATAAAATCAAAGGTTTCTGCAATGAAAGACTGTTTGACTTGGACCTAAGTTAGACGGTCTTCTACTGCAGATGCCCGGTCCATCCAGGCAGTGAGGGCATCTCTAACCGCAGTGAATTCCAAGCGGATCCACTTAGCCAAATTCCTGTTGGTGTCACTGAATCTGTCATCAAATTCAATGACCAAGAAGTGCTCTGCCAGCACTGCCCGTTTGACTGCATCCTAAGACTTTCTGTCTCCTTCTGCCTTCTCTTTCTTAAGCCGGTCAATCCGTTTACGGGTTTTTTCTGCTGCCTTCTCCTTTCTCTCTACCTCTAGCTCTATGGTTGTCTTGCGAACTAAAGAGCCTTTGCCTTCGTCATTCCCTGGACCGCCTGAGCTTGCGGTGTCAGGCACTGTCAGCCATTCTCATTTTATTTTATTTTTTTCCAGAAAAATAAAAATAAAAATTTGGGTTCGAGTTCAAACGCAGAACAACAAACTAATCAAAATTAACCTGTGTTCTTTACTCACGTGGAGAAGGGTTAGAACGGACGGCAGATTTAATTTAGTGCTAGTGTGTATCGGTGTTCGGGAGATTGCAGACAACGGTTAGCAGCAAAATCAAACAACCGATTCCCTTTTCACCGCACACCGCAATTCCATCAGAAATAAACTAATCTCTGATCAGATTCCTTCAGACCCTCCCCCTGAACACCAGCACTTGCTAGCATGGCAAGAAAACATCCGGATCATGCAGAGTTTCGTTTGCGGAAAAAAAATAAAACCGCAGTTTGCAGGCTGTCTACCAGCAGATTGATCGTATTGGGCTTTACTAGACTGCCGACACAGATTTAGTGCACGGACCGTTCTCACACAATTGACAAACCCATTTGGACTGACAACATTGGACTGGATTGACACCAGATCTGACACAACAGACCGGGACAGGACAGACAGACAGAGCAAGGATCACAAACGCAGTCTGTGCACAGACTCAAGACATACGGTCAACTGCAGGCTGAGGTCAGATAGGACAGTCAAACCATTATAAACCCACTGACAACAGACAGACTGACGAACTAACAACTCTCACTGACTTCCACGCGGACTGTAGACCTGACAGACCTGACAAACCAGTTCTGACAGACTGACGGACGGACGTCAGAGGGACAGGTTGTCGGAACGAACTCACTCTATCAAGGTCTTGATTGGAGATTGTCGTCGGTCAGCTCTTACGGAAATACAGGGGCCTGGCTGACTTACGGTCGGTCAGCGCCCAAACTCAATCCTCGTTGAAGTTCCAATCAATTACCACAAAAGAATTGCCGTCAATTTTTTGCAAACTGAGATCCTGTAGAGGGTCTGCAAAACCGGTGGCCGGCCAAGCAGGCTGAGCCTGCCAGTTTGAGGGTTGCAGTGCCTTCAGGTCACCGCAGACTAATTAGGGTTGAAGTCCTAATTAGTGTTGGGGCCAACTCAGCCGAGAGACTGCTCCCCCCCCACCTCTTTTTTCCGTTTTTCTTTTTGAACCCGCTCTCTCGCCGAAGCTCACCCATGAAACAGCAACTATCACCGCCGTAGACGCTGAAGATGACAGGGCACCGCCCCAAACCGCCAACTGCCGGCCAGATAGTTGATGGCCAGTCGATTAACTCCGTAGATGAACGCAGTTGCAGCTCTGATACTAACTGTTATGTGGCTGATTAAAAACGGAGCCAGCAATGCCATGGTATTCACACGTTCCCATGCACATGTGCAATGACAAGCAGACTTGGAGAGAGAAGCCCACACCACACCAGATGAGGAAAATCCACAGCAGAAGCTCACAAAACCAAAATAGAATTGAAATTAATCAATTGAATTCAATTCTAATTAAACCGTCTCTCTCAAGTTCAATAGGCAGCACCAAAATTCTCAGGATCCCAACCACGATGTCTTTTTTTTTTTTTTTTTTTTTTTTTTTGAAAGGATCCCAACCACGCTGTCAACATCCATGAACCAACTGTTTACAGAGTTTCATCAAGTAAGGGAGACTTCTTCTTCCTCTCAACCTCGAGCTCACAGCTATGGCACAGGCCTGCGTCCAACCTATCAAGCCCACCAATCGCCACCAACCCTCCTGAACCCAACACACCACTCAGCAGCCTAATCTCGATGCCCGCTGCAGCGCTGCAGATGAAGTGTCCGCTCAACTGGGCAGGGTAGCTCCAAGGACGAGGACGAGGGCGAAGAACACAAGTGCTTGATGAAGAAGAAGATCGATGCTGTTTCGACACACACTTCGAAGAAGGGTCCCCATGGCAGCGCTGCCTATCCCCAACAACACAGGTAAGAGGAGGCTCCTCACAGAGCACAGGGCCTGACGCCCAGGGCTGTCTCAACAATGTCATGAGCTAGGTAGCCCCAGCTATGGCTACCAGCCCTCACAGCATGAAGATGGTACTGTAGGTAAGATAAGGCAGCACCAAGCAGGGCACGACCTCCAGCAGCACTTCGTGGGAAAAAAAATGACGAGACAGAACCCGTTTTTCCTTGCCCTACACACTCTTGTAGACTGCTTTTTTCCCTCACTGGACAGCCTACAGCCTATAGCCTAGGACCGAATCTATACCTAAAATTGGCAAAAGGGAAGGGCAGAAGCCAACTCAAGGGCAGAAAAGGACAAAACAGAGAGGCCTAGTGGTTCTGCTGCTACCCTACAGAGACTCTCACACTCAGACCTCGGGATCGAGCCCAGTAAGGCTCACACATACAAAGAAACACACAACCACCGTACAGGTCATGGGATCGAATCCCGCTGCTCAAAACCAGCGAAGAACAGATCGAAGTAGTGTGCAGCCCACATAACACTGCAATTCATTGCAAGGGCACCTATTTCGGGGCTCGGCGGTCCGAAATGGCGAATGGCGCCAGCCAAAAGGAGGCCTGGTTTGTCATTTTTTGGCGCACAACACATTTCCAGCCCCGAAGAAATGTGCCTCAGAAGTACTGGTGACATTTCCAGCCATTGCTACACTGCTACGACTTTTCACTTGAATGAATTTATGCCAGGCACGTTCATCCCAGCGTTGCGGCCTGCAAGCGGCCACAATTTTCAGAAGTACTGGTGGCTTCTTACAAAAAAAAAAAAAAAAAAAAAAAAGAGGAAGAAGATGCATGGGACAAAAGCAAGACAATAAACTCTGTTTTTTTTTTTTTTTCTCCCATTGAGATGGCTCCAGTCTTTTTTTGGGGGGGACACTGCTCCTCAGTCACCTTTTCAGTTTGAAATAGGCAAAAAAACACAAAGTGGCACCCATGTCATTGTTTGAGTTTCAAAATGTTCAATTTTCGCAGCGGGTTCAAACTGCGGCCGTTTTTTGTGAATTTATGTGGAGCGAATCCAGATTTAGAGGCGGCTTCTTCTTTTCTTTTCTTTTTTTGCCGTAGCTTTTTTGGCTCAGAGTCTGTTCTCTTCGGGTGAAAAAAAAAAAAAAAAAAGAGAACGACTAAAGTTGTCTATTAGAAAATATGGGTGTGAAAAAATTATAGAGAGAGCACCATCAGCTGAAAAAAAATAATAAAAAAAAAAAAATCTGGGTGTGACCCAGGAGCGATTGCCCCCTTTTTTTTTTTGGGGTAACTTCGGCGCAGTTACGAAAACAGTTTGTAATTGCACTTCAGGCAATCCGGCGAATACAACACACCCCCACGCAACCCCACCGGACCCGAAACGTAGGTCATATACATTCACCATTACCGGCCCTCTTGCCTCAAGTGCAATTACAAACTCAAACCCTGACTGCGCCGTAGTTTTCTCTTCTTTTTTTTTTTCCCCCTTCCAAACTTCGAAAGGGATGGCTAAAGTTTATTGACAGGTTGATCCAATCTTTAAGGGGCGAAAAAGGGCTCAACGTAAAATCACCAGTACTTCCTCCAGCTGTGCCCCTTAATGCGCCACTATTTTAGGAAACGTACGGGCTACTACAGGAGTGCGCAAATTCATCTGACTAGAAACGTTTCAACTCTTCTTTTTTCCGCGGCCTATAGCTGGCCCAAGTATGCCATGCTCACACGATGACTTTTTAACTTTTTTATTGAGGTAATTGCCGTCAGATAAATGCAAGTAGGGCCATAAATGGGGTCAAATACATTTAAGATAGAGATACTGTGAGTATGCCCTTTGTCCAACGGTGCTGCAATGGGGTCTGTCAGTGAAACTCTGAGATTCTCGCCCACCGCAGAGCGCACTCCTCTGGCAGAGAATCACACAGTGGAACCAGTGGCAGGACCAGGCAGGTGACTACTGACTCATCCAGTTTTCAAGTTCCAGTTCATCACATGATGATGAGTAATTACTAATTATTATGTCACCATCTACAACCACAGAGATGCTGACCTGGCATGCCAACAGCAAGAATAGTTTCATTGGGTACAGTTTGCTCTGTGTGTGTGTGTGTGTGTGTGTGTGTGTGTGTGTGTGTGTGTGTGAGAGAGAGAGAGAGAGAGAGAGAGT
>BFEA01000042.1:3087543-3103732 GCA_003427395.1 Chara braunii
CATCACTGATTTGAGGCAGGTCATCCTGATGGCACTGGCCTATCACACAGGCCCATCTTAGTTCACCTCCACAGTTCCAGCATGATACATTGAACGCCATAGGAGGCCCACTCTAGCAGAGTTTTTCGAAGTATCTTTCTGCGGCAAAGTTCGAACTCTCGCCCTTTAGAAGCCGCGGAGTTGAGCAATTTATCTTTTCCTCCCCAAGACTCGTCTATCTCTTGAGCTCTGAAGATGGGTTTCACCTTCTTCTTGCGGGCCGCGTATATCCTTGCCAACATCAGTACCCGCCCGCCTTCCGAATCCGGAGACTGACATCCCTTGTTCCATTCGTTGCCATAGACTCAGCCCTCCTGCCGTCATGCCCGCCAAAACTTATCCTTAAAAAAAACCGTTTTCACATCTATGCCTCTCTTCCGTCCTGGCAAGACCAGACACTGTCGATGTCTTCCCCTCAACGGCTTGATAGACTCCTTTCCCTATGCTTACTGCAGAGTGCTGAGTCGTGGCTACCTTCTCCGTCCAATGTCATAGAGAGATTCGCTCCTGTCCCTCGACAGCTCAAACTAGGATCCACGGCTCTTAACTTTCCTCCTGTGTCTAGATATGTTTCTCGTTCATATGTTTCTCGTTCATATGTTTCTCGTTCAGACACGCTACCCAAGCGTTTAAGATGTATCCAGCCCGAATACTGACTACATCACTCTCTGGCGGTCAGGGTCATTCCATGGGAAGGACGCTGCTCTCAGCGTTCTTCGGCTCTGGCATATTCAAGATTTTCATAGATAATTTCAGCGAAGTTTAGTGTCCAGTGTCCACATCCCCTCACTCCCGAGATCCCCCAACCTTCCCTATTCCTAAGGACAAGCCCACTTCTCCCTTGCTCGACTGCTGTTGCAGTCGACAGCTAAGAGAACCGCCTCTCCCGCGTCGGGATATGGCGGGTAAGCCCCGCGCACAAGAAACCTAACTTAACGCACGCGCGTCACAAGTATTGAGCGCTCCGGCGCCGCCACTCGCTTCGTCCCCTGGCGCTCAGTTTCCGTTCGGCCGCAAGTTTTTTTTGCCTTTACTGTTTTTTTTGCCTTTACTTTTTTTTTTTTCTTTTTTTTTTTCTGTTTTTTTTTTAACATCGAACAGTTTCATTCCATTACCAATAATAATTGTCGAGGCCGGGGTCCTCACAGTCTACCCGGAAGAGTAACCATCTGGGAGCGTTACCCAGTTTCGCTTACAGGGAGAAGCCCTGCAGGGCACCAAACCCCTTGCACCAAACAACTAAGAACCAACAGCAAACAACATGAAAATGCCCTCTACTTAGGCATGAAAAACAATAACCCGGTGCCCTCGCCATCTTGGCCCTACTCTCAACTCGGGTCCTAGCGTATCTCCCTAAAGCGGGAGATTGGAACTTCAACTGTTCCTCATAGTGACGCAGCACTCTCTCCAGTCCCTCTTACTACCCACTTCTGCCCTCCTACTGCGGAGGAAGAACCGGGTGCTCAGGTACTTCGCTGGCCTCTGCCAGCCATTCATCCAACACCACTTTGTTGTTAACCACCTTAGCTAGCTTCTCTTCCAGGGCCCAGGTCCCCTGAAACCAGGTTAATCCACCAGATCGGTGTCTGGAACTGGCGACCTTCCTTCTCCAATCGCTCAAAATTACAAGTCTGATTTGAGTCTTCACTGAGTTCTTGATTGTGACATCCGAGAGGAAACGACCTTCAAAGGCACACTTGTTCCTTACCTCTCAGATGACTGTGAACAGGCACGCTCTCAGTGCCTGGGCGACGTATCCCCAGCCTGCATGCAGAGATAAACCTTCAGGAACTCCTCCGAGAAGGATCCAGTGATCATCCCAGGGGAAAGCAGGGCCATTTATGCGGTCCCACTGACTTCTCCACCAATCCCAGATACGAGCGGATAGTGGGCAGGAGAGCCAGAGGTGGGGAGTAGATTCGAAAAACCAATTACATCTGCGACAGTGAATTGAGATCTTCAACCCTCTCTCCGTTAGCCAAACCGCCGAAGGGGTGGCTAACATGGTTAACAGCCAAAGCAGGGCCGCGGCTCTCGGCATAGGTGCCGAATGAAGCTGTTCCCAACAGCGTGTGAGGGCCCCCCCAAATCTTCTTCCTCATATGTGGTGACTTGAGACCACGTGCTGAGTGCCATCATCAACGGGGTCCGGCTGGGTTGTGTGAGGCTGTACCCCAGCGACGATGTGTAGTCTGTTAGCCATTTGGTCCGAGTGTTACTTTGGACTCCCCTCCAGGACCATAACTGGGGATTGAGTTTCAATGTCCGAATTGGTCTGCCGTTTGCCCAGAGAGAACAGGACCAGTTCCCCTCTTCGTCGCAGCTCTCCCGGACCCTCACCTGTGCCAGATTGCCTAGTGGTCTGTCTCTCTGGTTCAGCGCTTCGTCTTCTTCCATCAGCTGTAGATGGGGGGAGCCTGCTGTTTTGCCCATGGTTCAAAGCATCTGTTTCCTTCCTCATCGATGTTGAGTAGTTTCCAGAAGACCTCCGATTGTTCTGCTGTCTCATCCCGCTCTTCCGCTTGCTTCCTGAACCAGGTGCCTGGAGGGGGCACTCCCTGTGGGCTGAGGATCTGGTACCAGGTCTGTGGGATAGCATCCAACAACTGGGCAAATCTGCGTTCTGTCTGTCTGAACCTTCCCAGTTTTTGTTCCAGAACTGAGCATGCGCACCATTGTCCCGTAAGTGAATCCCAAATGTCCGCCACTCTCAACACCTCTTTCTATCCAGCCTCGACCGAATGATCCCCGTGTGCACCCTGCCGAGAACGGTCTTCCATCAGGGGCGAGGATTGCTGGATTATCAAACAGGGGCTGCGCGAGGACCTCCTCCCTTGTGGTGGGGGCTATCCATGTGCATGGGCCGACCTTCTTCCACTCCTGCAGAACTCCTCTCCAGAACTCAGATTTAACATGTCGCCTCAAAAATGAGTCCATCATGCAACACGTCCACACGTCACTGGTTCTTGGCAACTTCCAATCTTCTGCCAGCAGCTGTTCTGCAAGCAGCACCCACAGGTCTTCTGATTCGTCGCTCACTGCTCTGGTTACGCACTTAGCAAGCAGAGCATTGTTCTGTCTTCCTGGGTCCAACATGCCTAGGCCCCCCTCTGTGCGGTCGCAGCGGATGAGATCCCATGCGATCTTCGAAATAAACCCTGCTTCGGAGTTGCCATATGGCTTCCAGATAAACCTTGCCGCTGCTCTTCGGACCACTTTCAGCATATGCTTACCCAGTGCTCTAACAGTGCCTACAAACCACAACAGTGAGAACAGAGCCACATTTGTAACTAGTGCTCTACCAAAAAGAGACAGATGTGGGGTTGGGCCCCACACTGCGATTCTGCGAACGATTTTTTGTTGAAGAAGATTGTTTTGAGCATTTGCGCACCTACTAAGTGCAACCTGAACCCCTAGGTACTGTTCTGCACTACCACTGTCTACCTGTTTCATTCCCCATTCTACTGTTATTACATACCTATCTGGTAGGAAAAATACAGACTTGTTCCAGTTTACAGCTGCCTCTGATAATGCTGCATATTCTGCCAAGCAAGATT
The DNA here is from genome assembly GCA_003427395.1 of Chara braunii. Lineage (NCBI taxonomy): Eukaryota > Viridiplantae > Streptophyta > Charophyceae > Charales > Characeae > Chara > Chara braunii. Next base: position 3,091,140 of record BFEA01000042.1, read on the forward strand.
TCAGCGCGCTGAGAGATTGAACTGAGTTTTCTGAGACTGCCATGAGGTCGTCGGCAAGGGCCTTGACCCGGCATTCCCGGTGCTGGATCGGAAGACCTCTGATTCGTGGGTGTACCCTGATGTTTGTCACTAAGACTTTTAGTTGTAGCACAAAGAGCAGGGGTGTCAGCGGGCACCCTTGCCTCAGTGACCTAGAGAGGGGAAAAGGTGCGGATATATGTCCATTGATCGAGACTGCAGCAGTTGAGAAGGTATATAGAATACGGACCCATCTGTGAAAATTAGGCCCGAAGTTCAGTTCTTTTAGCGTGGTCAGGACGTAGGTCCAATTGACTCGATCATATGCCTTCTCCAGGTCTAACAGTAGGACAGCAACATCCAGGTTCTCTTGCTGTATCCGTTCCAAGACTTCAATAGCCGTAACTATGTTATCGAAGATGGATCTGCCCTGCACAAAGGCTGCCTGATCTCTATCCACCAGTTCCGGTAGGTACCTACCCAAGCGTCTCGCGAGGAGTTTTGCTAAGATTTTGTATGACGCATTCGGCAGCGAGATGGGTCGCCAATTCCTGATGTCCGCCTTGTCTCCCTTCTTGTACATGACAGTAATGACGCCGTGTGCCATGCCCGGGGACAGGCGACCGCCAGAGAGGATTTCGTTGAAGATTTCGACTAGGTGAGGGATGGTCTCATTACCGTGCTGTTGATACACTTCCACTGGTAGGCCATCCCTACCTGGGGCCTTACCTTTGGCCATGTGTTTTACTGTTTCCGCCACCTCTTCTGTCGAGACTGGTCTCTCAAGGTCAAGTCTGCCAGCCTGTGTGAGCCTTACTGTGATGTTGTCCCAGTGCGTTGAACCCTTTGCAAGGTTAGTATCAGGATCTTCCTCAGGTCTGCGAGACGTGAGAATGTCCCTGAAGTAAAGCACTGCATACCTGCACATGGCCTCCGATGAGTCTGCCTGTCTGGCTTCCGGGATGAAGGGATGATGCAGCGCCTTCATTACTTGGCACGCTCTCTTAGGTAGTAGGCGCTGAAATGATTCCTTGGTCATGCGGTCATAGACCGCTATGCCCTTCACTGTGAGTCTCTCTGCCCAGTCGTCGGACTTCTTCTGTTGGAGTTCCCTCCATTCCCTTACCAATCTGGCCCTCTCAGCAGCCCAAACTGTTGCAGTTTTCCACCCATTCCAAGTCTTCCAAAATCTTACGTTCTTCATTTCTGCTTTCTGCCGCTAATATCCTAGAGAATACACTGAGAAAGTTGGAGGCCACTGAGGTACCTACATCCCACCAATCCCCTGTCGACGGGAAGAGCCTTTTTGCTTCTGGCCATTTCCTAAAAAAAACAGTCAATCCAATCTGCGATTCCCGGATCTCTAAGGTGCTGGGCGTTCAGACGGAAGAAACCGTTTCCCCTGTTTATGATCTCTGCTAGGTGGAACGTGGCTTTAATCGGGAGGTGGTCCAATATCGGGTTATTGACAACCTCGATGTTAATGATGGCCTCCCACCAAGCTGTACTGGATAGCAGGAAGTCTAGTCTTCTGAAGATACCGGCGGACCGCTCTACCGTTGTTGAGGAGCACCACGTGAAGCCTGGGTCTGTGGGATGCATAATCCTATATGCATCGCATACTTTCATTTCGAGCATATAGTCCGTGAGTGCGAGAACGTCCATGGGTGCAGAGAAGGGGGAGTGTAGGTCATCTATGGAACAGTTCCAGTCACCAGCAATCAGGATACTATCCACATCTGGGGTGTGGGAAATCAGGTCTTCGAAGAATACCTTGAGGTCTGATCTGTCGTCTGGGGCGTACACGGTCATTACTGCCCACTCCACTCCATTTGCAGCTACCTTTACCCAGGCCCAGCGTCCCCACAGATCAGCCCCGTGATCCAGGATTACCACAGGCAGATCTCTATAGATGAGGATGCCTACTCCCCCTCTTGTGCCTACCGCCGGGGACCAGATCTGTGGTCCATCCCACCAAATGCCCAAATTCTGTATCTTTTCCTCATTCTGTTTACTTTCTTGAATACAGATAATTTGTGCCCTGTGCTTGTGTATCCAAGATTTCAACTGAGCCCTTTTCCCTGTCCTCGACGTGTCTCCCAACCCCCTCAGGTTCCAAGATGCAACTGTAACGGGAGTGAGGCTGAGGGTGAGCCGAGGGAGAGGAGAGAGAGAGGGAGAGAGTGAGAGAGTGAGAGCACACACACACACTCACTCACTCGACACGACGGACTCTGTCTCTTATACACATCTAGATGTGTATAAGAGACAGGACGCAGACACAGTGGCAAGGCACAAAGTCGAAGTCTTGGATTCCCAATGCCGAAACGGCAAGTCACACTGAGTACAAGTACAGCAGCAGAGAACTGGTACGAGACTGGTCCCCGTACCGTACGGGGAGCCGGTATAAGTACCGGTGACACGTACGGTACCAGGGGCATTTCTGCAAAGGCCCCGAGGGCAGAACTGAAAAATGCAGTATTTGAAAGTGGCGCCCGAATTGCAGCATGGCGCCAGTTGTCCAAAATCCTACGGTACCAAAGGAGGGGTTTGGAAAAAGGGTGCCAGGCCGAAAACGGGATGCAGCCGAAACAGCAAAAGATAGACCAGGGATCGAGCCCTGGCGAAGTCCGTAACAGCAACAGTCAGTTTATCCATCCATCCTACCCACTTGCCTGCGTGATTGGATGTGAGGCGGGGGTCGAGCTACACTGGTTGAGTGAGACACTCTCGATCCTGCTGGCGGGGCAGAGGCTGCAGCTGAGGTCGATGGCCATTTTTGCGCCAGCAGATTCCTCAAATAAATGGAGTCCAATCGTTTGTTCCTTGGCAGTTTCTCATTTAATTTCGCCAAGAACTCTGCATCTGATACCCCCTGAACCCACATTTGGTTGAGAGAGTCCTTGTCCTCTTCGATGAAGACGGACAGTGGGATTAGACGTAACCCATCCGCCATCAAGTTGATCAGTCTGTCTGGCGGGATGCAGGCATCCAGGATCGGGACAAAGATTTTGAGGTGCCTACTCTGCACATCCTGATAAAACCTAGGTACTGCCATGTCAGGGACTAATCTGATCGGAAAACGATCCTCAGACAGCTCCTTAGCTGCCATTAGGATCCCTTGGGGAAGTTGGGGGGTGACTGGTTCTTCTACCGGTCTTGAAGGAAAATAAATCCAACCCTCTTCGGGCTGTCATGCGATGATATGAATGGCATTGTCTGATAGCGTGCAAATGACCGGTAACAACCATTTTTCTAGCCCCATTGGCTGTCCCTGGTCGGATGTCACCATTCTCCTGCTTCGGGATGTTTTGGATCCTGGCAGCGGCAGTGCTTGGCGGTTGCCCTCGTGATCCGAAGCCGGTGAGCTTGCTGCACTGCCGAGGGACGTGCGTGAGACCTCCCTTGTGAGACCGTCAGTCAGACGTACTTCTCTTGCTATACCTTGCCCGCATGTGGAGGCACCATTTCTGGTTGTTCTAGCCACCTTTAAAGGTGACTGACCTCTTGAGCTCCTTGAGAAGGGAACAATTGCAGATGAGGATGCTCCATCATCTGCATTCCTTGAATCTGCGGCCTGAAGCCTGCTGTTCGCTGGTGATTATGAGAACCGGGGTCTGTATGGCAACTGTCCTCTATCCGGTCCTGGTTCTGTGCCTGGTGGCAGAGGTTTTTCCTCCTGAAGCCGTGTGACCACGTGTAACAAACCCGCCCATTGCTGATTTGCGGGGGGGGTTGGAATTACCGGGTATGGATGAGCTGGTGGACGGGGATTCAGGGTCGTGGATTGGAAGTGAATTCTGGCTTGGTGAGTAGCAGTCAGGCGAGAATCAGCATGCGACCCTGTTCTACGTTCGACACCCGGTGAGAAAATGGGATTTGATCTAGTGTGCATAGGATTCCTCAAATCAGCCTGAGGTGGCGGTGAGTGGTACGAGCCTCCACTTTGCGCGGCTGCTGGCCTCCCAGCTAGGGGACGAAGCTTCCCCTGGTAACGGGGGGAGCCTCGGTTTTGTCTCGACCTGCCCCTCCGTGGTTAACTGTGAACAGACATCTGTTCTAGCAGATCTTCTATTACCCTGTCTGCATTCTGATTGCCCCGACTGTTCCCTGGGCGGCCGTTTCCCCTGGTGCATTCGTCAGCGGTGTGGTTGTACCATCTGCACTTCGTGCATTATGGTGTTGATGAGGAGACTATCTTAACCTCAATCATGTCACCTTGCCTAGTCCTTTCCCAGATGCGATCTACCAGTCTCGCCCGGTAATTGGCGTCAATTTCACACTTGATGTTGGCCAGTCTCGGGTCCGTCCCGAAACGATTCGACGGAAAATCCCGAGTGACCGGACCTATTACATAGGACAATGCCGCTTTGAAGTACACGTAGGCGTCCAAAGACACCTGCAAACCCATCACCCAGAAGGCTCTTTCCTCTTCCGCTCTGCGGAATTCCTTCCAATCTGATTTTGTCATCCACGGTTTCATCTCAAAATGATAGCATCTCCCCCTAAGTTGAACCATTCCCTCCCCCTGATTTACCATCCATTCGGCAACCACCTTATCTTTCGAGACATACGAGATCATATTCGGACCCTCAAATTAAACTCTGCCTCTGCTGACTGGGGGGTCGAAGATGTCATCTCTTCTCCATCCATTCTCGTAAGCACGAACTAAATCCTCCCTAACTTTCCTCGGGAGGTCCCTTGTTGCTTCTCTAAACAGGATTACTACTGTCCTTTCCATCAACCATCGAAGTCTCCGTCTACGGTAACTACAACCTCATTACCCTCTATTGTGACGTCTTCGAAAGGAACTTCATCGGGCATAATGCCCTCATCATAGCACATTGACAGCAGAAGCCTAACCCTGTCGTCGTATGAGTCTTCTGGGTGTTCCTGATCTCCTGGGGGGGATCGCCCACCCCCTGAAGCATTGTCCTCCATAACCAATTCAACTGCCCCATCTGCCATGACTATCCACGATCTCGTTCTTGCACTGTTCTAAACGTGTCCGTTGGCCTGGGTAATTATGACCCGTGCTCAGGTTTGACGTGAGTGGCACTTGTCGGTGGTACCGCCAGGGCAGGGTCCTTAACGCAATTAGTGCTTTTGCCCGCAATTGGCCGCTTGTTTTGCTGGTCCACTGTCCTGATTGCTTACTTCCGCTTGGATCGATGCTATACTGCAGCCATACGAGAGTCCGTCCTACCCCTCGCCCAAATTACATACGTGATGAGCTATGTAACGCAGGGAAATCCAACACACCAAGCATCCGGCGGACCAGGAAACGATAGAATGAAACAAGAGCACCAGTACCTCATCATCCTGCGCTGATTCCGACGAAATACATAACTGAAGAACGGACACAGATCGATAATGTCGGGGCGTCCGACGACGTGAAGAGAAGATGAGGCGGGTTGAACCCAAGCCCAGAACATCCACACCCCGGATCCAGCAGAACTACAACGTTGAAAGCTACGTAAACGATAATGCTATTGCTACTGTCGTTTATGGCTGTTTCCCCCAATAGTTCTACTACGAATTGTATCACTATTTTCTCCAAACTTCACCTGGAGGGGGGGTCACTACCCTGCTCACAATAGGCGGATGTTCTGGCACTGCATCTGGTGCTGATACTAGCACAGCCTAGATGTTACATCCTAAACCGCTTTCGCCAAGCGTGAGTGGAGCCGACTTCGATTTTACTTGATCTGTGAACCAAACTGCGGAAACAAGCATGCGATGAGAGTGAAAACTACCTCCTGGGGGAAAACAGGATCGGGACGACTCAACGACCTCGACCGCTCTCTCTACAGTGGCAATCGAACAACCATTACTGGACTGGGGATTCCTCGCCATATATTACCAAGTCATCCCTAAGCATCCAAATCGATGGCAGGCAGTACTCGATAATCAAGCGGGGAGCTGTGAGTCCTTACCCTGTACCTCGGGTTGGAGATGGCTGGATCTCGGACCAGTGGGGTCCGCTGAAACCTGTGCGGGAAACTCCAGACGTGACCTCGTTTGGTAACTCTCGTCAGTAATCCGTGTAGCGAGTTGATTGACTGAGGTGCAATAGCTGAAGGCGGGGCTATGGCCGTCCGGTGATGAAGGGGCGTGCCGTGAAAGGTTCACGTTGCTATGGGGAAACCCTAGCAAGCCGCTTTCACCGTGGTAACTTCGTGTCATGGCGGCATGGTACCACTTGACGGGCCGGTAGGCCGCAGCGCAAGGCTGAGCCAAGCCGGCAACGCAAATCCGCGAGCGCAAAACAGCGCCGCCGGAGGCGTTCCGCCTTTACTGTTTCAAAACATGCGTCGTCCGCCGCTTTTCTTTTATTTTGTTTTTTTTGTGTGTCCTCCCCGGTACCCATCCTCTTATCAATTCTCCTAGTGCACCCCTATCTCTACTGTCCTACCACAGTGTGAATCACTCAGGACTATCACCTTGCTATTCCAGAGGGTGACTTGGACCAGACAGCAGTTCTATGCTCCGGGGCTAGGTCAGGCGGAGCCGTTAGCCTGGAAACCCCTCCTAGACCCGGTGGAGGAAAGTGTGGGCACGCCTCGCTACCAGGGAACATAGGCCGCCAGACTCAGGCGATAGTACTAGTACTGTACTACTGATCTCACATGCTACCCTACCCCTACGAAGTGTAACACAAACCACGCCTGATAGCCCCTACTCTACCCCTACAAAGTGTAACACAAACCACGCCTGATAGCCCCCCCAAGCCCAGATCAAGTCCATGACACTCCTAGCAGACGCAGACACCCCCACCCTGGTGTTAGGGTTATACCCCATGACAATGTATTTGCATGTCCATCCACTATGTGTATGTGTGTAGGGGCCAGGCAAGGCCAAGCGGCTAGCCTTGAAGCCCTGGCTAGCCCCAGGGCCCAGGCTGTTACCTCACATGTGGCTGTATGTTTTGTATATGCATGATTCATCTGCTATGTGCATCTATGCAGGAGCCAAGCAAGGCCAAGTGGTTAGCCTTGAAGCCCTAACTAGCCCAGGCTGTGTAACTGCGGGCTGATTGAGCACGGGGTTGGAGCTCAATTATTGAGCTCCGCTTAATCCTGGCAGTGCGCTCAAAGTGCACTTCAGCGGTGTTTGAGCGGGTGCGGGAGGGCCTGTTCTCTGTGGTGGGGGGGGGGTAAGGCGGTCCCGAGGGGTGGAGGGTTTGGGAGGGCACCTCACAGCACTGTCCCCTGCCCCTAAGGCGCAGCCATTCCTTTTTAATTAAAAAAAAAAAAAGATGAAGGAAGGGCCTCCCTTTCAGCGCAGCAAAAAAAAGATGAAGAAAAGATGAAGAAAGGGCCTCCGTTTCAGCGCAGCGGCCGTTTTGTGCTTCGAGCACATAACCGCGTGGTCAAATGGGTATGCTCTTATTTGGACGCACTTGTATCCATTCGCCTGCACACGCGCGCACACACGCGAATCCATACAAGTGCGTGCAAATAAGAGCATACCCATTTGACCACGCGGTTATGTGCTCGAGAGAGAGACTCTGAGACAGACAGACAGACAGACAGACAGACAGACAGACAGACAGATAGACAGATAGACAGAGAAACCCCGGACTTCCTCCACCGCCCAGCCCCCACTAGTCCCAGGCTGTAAGCTCATGTACGTACATGCGTACATGTGTCCCTAAGCTCTCTGCGCTAGAACCCCCCACCAAGTCCCAAGTCAGACTTGAACCCATGGCACTGCGCTTTGTAGTGAAACAGCTGTGCTCTACCTATGTGCCACCATGTCAAGTGGTACCAAATGGGTGATATGTCACACCAGGGAAGACCATCAGAACAGTCTATGGCCACGTCATCAGGCAACCCACACAAAGTCAAGACCCGGCATACAACAATCAGACTCTATCCCTTGGTGGCAGGTGTGTGTGTGTGTGGTGTGTGTGTGTGTGTGTGTGTGTGTGCGCGTGTGTGTGTGTGTGTGCCGGGGGGGGGAGAGGGAGGGAGGACCCCTCCCCCACCAATCAATCAATCAATCAAAGGATTAATCAATCAGTCAATAAGTTATACAAAATCAATCAATCAGTCAATCAATATTTTTTTTAAGAGGGAAGTACATTCATGTCACATCAGAGTTCGTAATTGGCAAAAAAAACATGCAGGCTGCAGCAACTTTGTCATGGCCTGAGTTCAAAAAGAAGGTTGCGTAGGTACGGGTCTGTCCGCAGGTACCGGGCCGTCCCACATTTTTCCGGAGCCTGTCCCACCTGTTTTAGGCAGAGCACGGGACTGGTTACTGCGTTCATGCTCCCACAGTTCCATCGTGGCTACCCGCTTCCCTTGAGCCGGGTGAGTGCTGCCTAGGAGCCACGTGTCCAAAGGCACAGGCACACACACACATACACACACACACACACACACAAACACAGAGAGAGAGAGAGAGAGAGAGAGAGAGAGAGAGAGAGAGAGAGAGAGAGAGAGAGAGAAAACTCATGTGCCGCGCGTCAGAGATTGCTCTGACGCGCGGCACATGAGTTTTCTCTCTCTCTCTCTCTCTCTCTCTCTCTCTCTCTCTCTCTCTGTGTGTGTGTGTGTGTAAGTGTGTGTGTGTGTGACAGAGCGAGAGACGCGCGTGCGCCCTCAACCCTGCAACCCGCAGTCCCCCTTCCCCCCCCCACCCCACTCGTGTCCTCGTCTTCCTTGTTCCAACGAGGGGTGCGCGCGTGGGGGATACCGCGGCGGGCATGTCTGCGTGGCTGCGCGGCAGTACGTGCGGATAAGCACTCGCTAGTTGCTGCTTGCGGGATGGACATAACGATGACCTCTCTCTCTCTCTCTCTCTCTCTCTCTCTCTCTGTGTGTGTGTGTGTGTGTGTGTGTGTGTGTGTGAGAGAGAGAGAGAGAGAGAGAGAGAGAGAGAGAGAGAGAGAGAGATCTTTCCCGAATGAACATTGCCATATGGCCAAATTCATTCAAAGAGGCCTCTGCGAGTCTGCTTTCTTTTTGGAATGAATATTGCCATATTTCTGCGCTGAATCCAGCACAGAAATGTTGCAATATTCATTTGAAAAAGATCTCTCTCTCTCTCTCTCTCTCTCTCTCTCTCTCTCTCTCTCTCTCTCTCACGCACACACACACACACACACACACACACTTACACACACACACACAAATCTCTCTCTCTCACAGACATACACACACACACACACACACAAATCTCTCTCTCACACACACACACACACACACATACACACAAAAAGAAAAGGAAAAAAAAGAAAAGAAGGCACGGGTGGCACGTTGCAGCAATGGCGTAGAAGTTGCCACGAGGCAGAGAGAGAGAGAGAGAGAGAGAGAGAGAGAGAGAGAGAGAGAGCTTTTCCAAATGAATACGGCCATATTTCTGCGCCGAATCCAACCCCAGAAATATGGCAAAATTCATTCAGAGAATTTCAGAGGCCTTTTCTGAACGACTTGGCCATATTTCGGCGCAGGAAATATGGCAATATTCATCTGGAAGATCTCTCTCTCTCTCTGTCTCTCTCTCTCTCTCTCTCACACGCACACACACACACAAAAAAAAAAAAGGGTCATGGTGGAGCGTGCAGCAATAGGGTACACGCTGCCACGTGGCACAGAGAGAGAGAGAGAGAGAGCTTTTTCAAATGAATATCGCCATATTTCTGCTCCGAATCCACCCCAGAAATATGGCAATAATCATTCAGAGGCCTTTTCTGAATGAATTTTAGCATAGTTCTGCGCTGTTTCCAGCACAGAAATATTCACACACACACACACAAAGCGCGTTGGAGCAAGGTCACACATCTCGCGAAGGCCTACGACGTCCCAGGGAGACAGACACCGGAGGGAGGGAGACGTGGGAGGGGCACGGTAACGGCCAGAGAAGGAGCTGGGACGGGATGGGAAGGGCCGGCCGGGACGGCCAAGGACCGGCCTACAACGGCACGGGACGGCCTGGGACCGCGTTGGCCCTGGCGCTGTCATTAAAGCTTCTCTTCTCTAATATTATAAAGGAAAGAAGCGGGTCTCGCGTGACGGGCCCACGCCAGACAGGCTCCTGGCTGTGGGACAACGGTCGGGGGTCCCAGGGGCGACGTTTTCAGCGGGGGACGTTTTCTCTAGCGGGGGACGTTTTCTCTAATACTATAAAGGAAGAAGGCTCCTGGCTGTGGGACAACGGTCGGGGGTCCCAGGGGTGACGTTTTCAGCGGGGGATGTTTTCTCTAGCGGGGGACGTTTTCTCTAATACTATAAAGGAAGAAGCGGGTCTCGCGTGACGGGCCCACGCGAAACACGCTCCTGGCTGTGGGACAACGGTCGGGGGTCCCAGGGGCGACGTTTTCAGGGGGGCCCGGGCCCACGCGAAACACGCTCCTGGCTGTGGGACAACGGTCGGGGGTCCCAGGGGCGACGTTTTCAGCGGGGCCCGGATCCAAGTACGCAGGGCCTCGCTGCACTGCTCTCGGCACGCACAAAAGACAAAAAAGATGGCAATGCATTGTTCCATGTTCCAGCGGAGGATTCAGTGTCTTTTTGCACTTTCGGAGAGCAGTGCAGCCAGCCCCATAGCAGGAAGCTCAAATTCGCAAAAGACAAAACCACTTTTTTTTTGGGGGGGGGGCAACCACTTGTTTTTTTTTTTTTTTGGGATATGAAACCTCTTTGTTGTCAGCTCGTGTATAGGGCCTCGCTGCACTGGTCTCCGCACGCACAAAAGACAAAAAAGATGCCAATGGAAAAAGACAAAAAAGATGCCAATGGAAAAAGCCGTCCGCGCGCGACGCTCCCACTGGGCCCAGCAATATCGGGCGAAGGGGCGGGGGAGCGACGACGAGGCGGGGGCACGGCGACGTGTGCGGGTGGGCCAGTACCTGGCATCTCTCTCTCTCTCGCTCTCTCTCTCTCTCTCTCTCTCTCTCTCTCTCTCACACACACACACACACACACACACACACACACACACACGAAAGATTCATTCTGATTTTGCTAAAAAAGTGGCAGTGTATATTTCCATGTTTCAGCGGAAGATTCCTTCCGTTTTTGCTCATGCTATAGATGGAATGTGTGTGTGTGACGTATCATCTCTCTCTCTCTCTCTCTCTCTCTCTCTCTCTCTCTCTCTGTGTGTGAGTTATCATCTCTCTCTCTCTCTCTCTCTCTCTCTCTCTCTCTCTCTCTCTCTCACACACACACACACACACACACACACACACACACACACACACACACACGCGAACGATTCATTCCTTTTTTGCTCAAAAACTGGCGGTGACATTACCTCTTGCTCCTGTTTTTTTTTGCCTTTTCAAACTGTGCCCGTTCCTGCAGTGCCATTTCGTGTTTTTTTGCCTATTGCCATTCGAACTCAAAACCTGCCGCGTTCGCCGTTGTTTCTTTTTTAATTTAAAAAAGTTTTTCACACACCAACCACCACCCCCCTGAAAACCCTTTTCTTGACTTTTTTTCCATCCAGGGGGTAGGGTCGGGGTTCCAGAACCCCAGTGCGCAACCCCCACCCCCTCTTCCTCTAGCCGCTACACCACCGCAAAAATCGCCACTACTGTGGTCATGACCGTGGGGCCGCGGCCATGACTGCTCGGTGCGGTCGTGACTGCGGCGACCACGGTCGGGGGGGATTCGTAGGCTTTGCGCTTGGGAACGGCCCGGTGATGTCCATGGTAATCGATTCCCGTCGTCCTAACTTAGGGGACCGGTAATGGTCGCAACTCGCTGAACGGACGATGATTGCGGAATTTGCAACGCCGGCAAGCCTAGCATGACAAGCAATAGCGTGTGATGTCGTCGAGAAGGCCAGGCCACCAAAAGCGCCCACGAAGTCGGCCAATCGTTCGATTGACTCCAAAGTGTCCGGTGGCGGGAGCGTCATGGAACTCACCAAAAAGCCAGGTGCACAAGTGTGGGTCACTTGGAACGCAAAAAAGATCCTTCCCCCGCGAGTGGGCTAGAAAATAGCCCTCTTGGATCCGATAATGCGATGGCACTAGATTTGGAGAGGAGATATTCGCATACTTGTCGCAAAACTCAGGGTCGACTTGGTAGCTGCAGATGAACCTGTCCCGCAAGTCGTCGTTAATCTCGAACGTCGAGTACACTGCGGCACAAAGGTCCGGGCGCCGTGAAAGGGCGTCCGCAAAACGGTTTGACTCTCCCGGAATGTGATCGAAACTGGTCAAACACAGGATTCATGAAAACCTAACGAAACAAATTGTTAGGTTTGCACGAAATGTATTCAAGATTATGATAGTACGTTTTTCAGGCCTCCTCCAAGAACAAAATTTTGCGTGAAGTAAAACAACCGCAAAAAAAAGAATAGAAAATTACTTTTTGGGAACCACTAGAAGTGGAGAGGAGAAAAGCAGGTTTTTCCACATAAAATCACTACCTGGTCAAGCAACGTATGTTCAAGAACTGAAATATCTCATTTTTTTGTTATCTCAAAAAATCATGATTCATGTTTATAGCTAGGTTGTTGGATCGGACATCCGGGACCCCCCTGACCGTCCGGGATGTCCGACCGGACGTCTGGTCGGACGTCGGACTGGACAGGGTATGTCCGACCTAGTGCAA